>VZTG01009179.1:346618-460103 GCA_013397845.1 Melanocharis versteri | reverse complement strand
CCCCCTCCCCTTTCCTCCCCACTTTCCCTTTTCGGCTCCCCCCACCCTCGCTCCGCCTCAGCCGCTCTCCCCGTATTGTATGTTTCAATGGCGATGGCGGCTGCTGGTGAGGGGGGCGGCAGGGGTTTCCTCGCGCTCCGCACATACCGCCTCTAGGAGGAGTCACTGCAGCCCGGGCCCGCTACAACCCCCCTCTCTTGGCTGCCGCCCTCCTCGCCCGGGCCCCAGGGCTGCAGTGGGGGCAGGAACCCCCTCCCTGCCCAGCAGAGAAAGGGCCCCCCTAACCCTATTCCCAGTGGGCTTGTGGTAGCCGGGAGCATAAAGGCAGAAAGGCTTCCCATCCTCTCCCAGGGTGGAGGAGTTGGGAGGTGGACGGGTTTCAAGGCAATCCCAGATTGGGCTAAAGCTCAAGGAGTGCCTGGTTTTTGTTAGAGAGCGCCACCCATCCCTCTGTCCCTTCAGCAGGGTGACCTGTGTGCCTCGCTGTGGTGCCTCTAACTCAAATATTCCAACATCCCCCAGTCGGCTTGGAGAGGCCGTAACAAAGAGTGCCGGCAGCTCTTTGTATTGTCTTGCGTTGGAGCATTCTGGGGGCTCGCAGGCTTTCCAACTCGTCCATAAGGGCTGCAAACTTCACTTCCCTTCTGAATGGAAGCTGAGGGCTTTTCCTTTCTTCCCTGCAGTCGCATGGATTCAAGAGCTCGAGCTCCAAGAGAAGCAATAAGCGATTGTGTTATGAGTCTTGGCAGCACCAAATCCATGAGCAGAGGCTGGTACAAACAGGAGAGTACAGGGCTACACCTCTTTAACTCATCTCAGGTATATTTTTACATGAAACTGGGTTTATATCATCATTCCTATACAAATAATCTGCCTTGTTGCCCTGATTTCACTATGAAGACATTTGGGTGCCACTCTAATGCACTGGGAGATACATTATTAACACAGACCACTCCTGCTTGTTTGCAGTGTTACTTCAGGAGGGCGTCTGGGAACAACAGAGAGAAAGAACCATTCATGCTGTCAGCATTCTCTTTGCCACTGTAAAAAATCATAAAAGATTCACTTGAGTTTGGTTTTCGGCTCTGCCAAAGTAAGCAGTTTTGTGTCTGCATAGAATTGGATTTGGTGGGTAAAAAAGCAATTGAATATTTCCCCAGGTTATGTTAATTGTGGATCGAACCATCTCATGAAGAAAGAGGGCATGAGTTCAGGACCTGCATTTTCCTGGACTGCTGTGTGACCTTGGGTAAAGCAGTTCACTTTGCACAGATTTATTTTGACTGTCGTTAAAATGGAAATAAAGATATCTTTTCTCTTTTCAAGCATTGAGTAAGAGCCTCAATGCATTGCTGTGGATTAATTCTTTGGAGTCTGTTCTCTTCCCCACTTCTTTTTGAAAACAAGGTCAAGATGCTTTGAGACCGTAGGAGGAAAACTCATGTGTATGAGTTTGACTTATTTTATATGTAAGAGGAAGCCTTACCTAGATCTTGCCCACTGAGAGTTGGAATTTATCAAAGGAAGGAGATAGCTGTAGGCTTGTCTGTGTATTGAACCATATTGGGAGGGTAGGAGGAAGCTCAAGAAGATTTTCAAGCACCAAGCATAAAAATTAAAGACAATGTAAAACTCGTGTGAAAAAGGAAGAAAAGCATTTACATTTTTTCTATTTCCAGATACAAATAACTGCATCCAATAACCCTTACAATCATGCATGTGGTACATGGCTTTATAATTAAAAATAATTTGAGATGAGGCAAAATAAGCATCCCAAGTTTTTGAAAACATTCCCAGTTTGTTAGAGTTTAACATCAAATAGTTGCTGCGTGATAAGAACACAAGCATGTAAGAGGTCTTTGAAGGAAAAGAAAATGTCTATGTGAGGCAAACTTTCAGGAAAACTCACTCTGTTTATAACAACATTTTTCTGTTTATAAACAACATTCTCCTGAAGGAAACAGGAGTGGTGGAGAAGGCTGAGAGAGGACATTGAAGATTTTCACAGTGTAACACTTTTTAAGTCAGTCATAGATGTCTGAATTTTAATACCAATTTTCCTGCTGTTGTGATTTTTAATAGTCTCACCATAAACTCAATTTCCCCTCTTTATTTCTCTAGTGGATACAGCCTATCCTTACCCTAAATATTTACAGATTTACATGGATATTTTATGCTGTTTCAAATATTTCTGGGAGATTCTGAGACTTAGTGACACAGTAAAGAATTTTTGAGTAGAGCAGATCAGAGCGAGGCAACATTGGAGCAGTTACCAGGTGTGAATTGCTCTGCAGTAAGGGCACCCTTGGAACCAGCTGCTTTCTAGAGCAGGTAAGAGACTTTTGGTCACAGTACCTGTATGTTCTGGCCGTTTAGATGGAGTCGTTCAAAGAAGAACTGTTTCTAACTCTCATTTGTGCCGTGCTGGAGTCAAGGAGAGCTTTCCCCACTCAGCAGGAGCGGGGCCTGCCCTCTCTAGATTGTGCAGAGACCATCTGCCTGTTGCCTGCCGAGCGCAAATACAATCTGTTACTTTGTCAAAACAAACATCTATCGGATCATTTCTAGCCTGCTGCCTGCCTGACTCCCCAGCTTCGGGGGAATCAACCTGTTTATGGCACTCTCATTTTGGGGCAGAAGCTGTTCTATCTCAAACATTGTAATGAATATTTCATAGCTCCAGAACCCAGAGATAGGGCTTTGCTCTCACTCGAGCTGGGAGGCCTTCAGGGTCGTCCTGGCAAGACAGGAATGCCAAGTACTCCAAAAGCTCTATTTTATGGGTGTATATAATCTAGGAACTTGATCAAATTAGGGTAAGCATTGCCGTGTCATTAGGATAACCAAATACGATCAAAGTTGATGTGTGTCTGTACTACGGTCACAGAGAACAGCTGTAACAACCAAGTTCTGCAACTAATCTGTATTTCTGTAATGAATTATTTTTCCCATTTTTTTAGCCATTTTTTAACCCTTCCTCCACATTTCATATTGCTTATGTGCTTGTTATGCCAGTAGATTGGATACAATGGGCTAAAGAAGCCAGAAAAGCTACATCCTAACTTTCTGGAGAACTCTTTTTAATAGTACTTTCTTAAATTAGACCATCCCACGTACTTCAGAATTTCAGGTCTTTGTGTGTGTCAGATTCTGTCTGACATTGTTTAACGTAGGCCGATTAGCTGCAGTCACAGGTTGGCTAGAGTGTGTAAGAAGGGGAAAGGTCTTTCCTCCCCAAACACCAACTGATTCTAAAAGTTTAATGTAGCTTATTAGCTTAACAAAATATTAAAAATGCCTTTTCATCCTTTAAAAGGAGGTTTTAATCCTTGTTACTTATGCTTAAATGCAGCTATGCAGACTGCAGAGATCATTGTCTTAATTATTCCTTAGTCATATAAGTAAAAATACTAATTGAATGTTTAATCACAATCAGCATGACACGTATAGAATGGCTTCTCCAAAGAATTAGAACAGGTCAGGACTTCTAGCTAAAGAAACTGAGTGGTGACTTGAGAAAGGGCTGATGAGCTTTTGGCTTGGTGCTCTGTGCCTCCCAAGGATTGCAATTTTTACATTAACTACTAAAAAACCTATTTCAGTTTCTGAGTTCAAGGAAAGCTGGATGGATAAAGCAATAAATTTGTGAGGGGTGCTTTTATTCACATATGATAACCAGGCACTGCCAAGCTAAGAGGCAGAAAGACCTCTATCCCTGTAAATTTCTTAAAGCAAACTGCTTGCAACAATGTTTGTGCATTTGCTATAGCACAGCTTTTTAGTGCAGAAAGTGACACATTCTTTGTCTGGGGACTCCTGATGCAATGATTTGGGTTTGGCATTTGCAGAACTGTGTTTGTCAGAGGAGCAAAGATGCAGCAATGTGTCATTGCACCATTTGATCACCGAGTCACTCAACTATAGATCCCCTCCAGATCTGTACTGAATAGATCACACTTCCCACTTCTCACCATGTTGCGAAGGGATCTTAGACGTGATTGATTATTCCTGTGCTAATAAGGATGTCTGTCCCTTTGCCGTTACACCCTTTGGTCTAATTTGGAGCAGTGACACCTATTTCCTTTCTCTGGTGACACAGACAGGCACATTGTCTCCCTGGATGGGATCATTAGGCTCCAAGTTCTTTTCACAGCAGCTTCACAGGTCAGGACAGCACACCACTGCTTGTTTGTCTGCTTTCATAATTGTTCCTGAGTTTCATTTAAAACAAGACAATTTACCTCATTAGCTGTTTTTTCCTGCTAACTGCAGAGCCCTAAAGGAAAAAAAATACCTCAACTGTGTCTTATAAATAAATGAAAATGCTTTGAAACAAGCCAACCTTTGGGTCTCACGTTTGTCTGAGGCAGGACAGAGCAAACCTCCAGAACATTTATTTATTGCACAAGTGCAAGATTTCACTACTCTCCCAGGGTAGAGCAATACATATCCAGGAGCCATCACTTTATAAAGCAAGAGTGACCTTGAAGCCTTAAGGAATGATAAAAGCCAAAGTTTCAAACACATTCTCCATTCCAAGTTGGATCATCAAAACATGTTTGTTTTCCTATATAACTTTATGCATCAGTCATTGTTAAACATACAGATCCTTGAGGACTTTGCCTCACACTCCAAGCTCAGTCTGTACCCAGAGGAGGTCAGAAATGAAGCACACTTTTGCTGTCTGGCAGAGCTAATGGTTTTCCATCACATCACTTTCATTCCAAGGAACCACCACTGCACTGGTGGTTGGGCTCACACAACCCAGGCATACAGGAGAGGAGGAGGGGAGGAAAAGGGCTGTACCCCTAAAGTGAGGGAGGGGAGAGATGGATGGACACCCTCCCATTGTTTCTTTCAGTTTCGAGGAAAGACAACACACAAAGCTGATAATTACCATAATTTTAGCATGGACATAACTTGAGAGAGTCTATGTCTCTCCCCTCTTTGCCCTTGCTCTCTCAGTTCCACAATTAGTGTGGGTTTGTGACTTATGGTTGATTAATTCATGTTGCAAGAGCAAGCTGCTGTTCATGCCATGAGAGGTTTCAGGCTGTCTTTCTCCTGTGCAGATTCCGCAGTGTCCAATGCTAGGGCTCAGCTGATGTTGCTGCTTTTCCCTTAGCACAGGCACTAGGCAGGACTCTGTCCTCTCTCCAGCCATCTAGTTTTATAGTGATAAGTCTTTTTGAGGTTTCTGTCCTTCTAAATCCATTGACATTTCCCAAGCCTGACCGGCAAGCAGCAGATGGCGTGGTTGCCTCAGCATAGGAACCTAAAACCCACCGCAAAGGGGAGGTGAATTCACCTGTAATCGAATTTACGGGTATGTGGTGTCACTTACAAAAGACACAAACTATGTGTAGGTAAACAGGCATTTTTATAAAAGGAGAAGGAAGTATGCACAATGTAGGGAACAAATGCAGACTGTACTGGAATAGGTATCTATGTATGTATTTAATTTATAAATTAAAATAGAAACCTCACTAAAACATTGACACAAAGGAGTAAAGTTTCAACACAAGGCACAGGGAATTCATCAGATTCCTCTTGGAAAACAATGGGATGACACTTTAAATATGACATCATGTTTACCATTACAACCACCCCCCAGGCAGAGATACTTTTCATAACCTTCTGCCTGGCTTTTTAGCCCACTTTTAGTTATCCAAAAACCCATTCCCCAAACAAACTTCCTCCTAAAATCTCACATCTTTGTTCTCCTAATGTAGTGACTAAGCTAAGGTATTTAAAATAGTAATATACAGCTCTGCATAGCAGTTTTAATCACAATATAAACCAGCACCTCTGAGTAACATCAGCACTGGCTTCTTTATCTGATAAATGGGTACTTGGTGATTAAACATAAAATTCCCATCTTTTACAAGAAGACAGAAATGCTTTGAAGGTGCTATATTTAAGCAACACTTTATTTTTGCAAAACTCAGCTTTATTTACTACTGAGGAGTGGATTCAGGGGATTCTTTAAGACTATCCCTGGTTTCCAGGACAGGAATGGTTTCACTGAAATCAGTGGATTAATTAATGGACTCAGGAAATGTGTAACTGAAACTCAGCTTTTGTTCTGACATAAAAATTCCTAAGCTATTTTTCACTCATACAGATGGAAATCATTTACCTGAATCCCTTTCCTTGTACATGTTGAGTGTTTAGTCCTTTTGTGTCTTTTAAATCTTATATCACACTGAGAAAATATTTGCTTAAGAACTGAATAGTGAAAAAATATTTATAAAGAAACACCAAATAATTACAATATTTCAATTCTGTTATGATCAGTATAACTCCTTATGGCACAGCTGTCTCTGCTTTTCTAAAATATTGCTAGGATTGGTCAACATGGAATTCAGAATTCCCAGGATTAAAACCCAAACAAATCAGCACTATCATATTAAAAGAAAAAAGTGAAAAAGAAAAGTCAAATGCTCATTTTGGCTGAAGAAGTTCCTACTGAGGTTGAAAAGCTTGTGGGAAAGAACAGCCCTTTGTTCTCTTCATTCTAGCAATTATTTAGTGTGGAATTTTGTGGAAGTCCAAAAAATTCCAAGTAGCTAAACTATGTCAAAAGGAGTTGAAATAATGTCTTAGAAACAGCACAATGACGGTAGAAATTACTGGTAACACAAAAGTATACACAGCACATACATGAATCAATGCCAAATAACATTGGATATTCAATACACAGGCTGAAAAGTTCAATGTGAAAAAAAGCGTACAAAATGTATTTTGATTTAAACATCTCAATCAATCAGTGTCTATAAGAGAAACACAGAAACAATGCCCTGTCGAGGTCTACTCACAATTCATCACTTTACTACAGCTATAATAAATATTCTATGTGCTGCGCCATCAAAGGGGAAAAATCTCTCTTGTAAAATACAAGGAAATCAGATACATAAGGACACAAAGTTGCCTCAGAAATCATTCTCCTGCAGGGATTAGGTCATTAGTGTTTGCCTGGTGTTGGCTGATGAGCAGATCTTGGACAGGAAGTGTCCAAGTGACACAAAGATGAGGAAACAGGAGCAGTGCCAATGACACAAGTGTTCCAGGTGTGGGAAAGGCCATCAGGGAGGTGTTTCCTGTTGCTCTGAGGACTCTGAATGCCGGGGGGGGATCAATGTGACTTCTTGGAGAAGCTAAGTCACCTGGATGGGGGACAGCCTGCCCACCTCCAAGCCAGAGCATGGAGAGAAACATCTCCCAACAGCCGCTCACTGCACCCGCTGGTGGTGGAAGCGTGGAGAGCCCGAGACATGCGCAGGCTGTCCTTATAAACCAGGAACTCCCTCCCACTGCCGCACCGCACAACATCGAGCTCATTCTGCATCACTAAAGCCACGGGTAAGGTGTGGGATCAGGCCGTTCCTCCCTGCAGCGGCGGGATAATCTCAGCCCTTTTGGGGGTGAACACAACAATGAATGTTCTGCCTCAGTTTTCCCATCTTTAAATGTAATGGTGAGTGAGAACAAGGAATAGCAGAACGGAGTGGGAATGGGACAGGTCATGAATAAATGCTGAGGGACCAGGCTCAGAGAAGGAGTCTGCTTATGATGGCCTGCACAGTCTTGCTGCTAAGTGTCTCCCTCTCCTTTTCACTGACATCACCCAGAAAAGGCTGTGGAATTTAAGGAGCTAACATTCTTCCTTTGGAAGGCTCAAAAAAAGTGTGGAATTGCTCAGTCTGTGGCACTGCTGGTAGGGTGCAACATCAGGGTAAAAGCAAATCTTTGCAGGAGAGCAAAAGGGACGATTTACTGAAGCAACATTTTGAAACATGACTGTGAAAAAACAATGGAATTATCACAAAATGGAATTTCACACTCCCATCAAACCCCCACCAGAGAAAAGAGACTGACAAACAGCATACCATGGAAAGCAACAGTGTAAGTTGCATTCCACAAGCTCTGCAACCAGTCCTCTTGTACCTGCCATTAGCATCTATCTTACTCAACTCTGAAACAGCAGTTCAACAAACTCATGTTTTGCAGGAAAAACAAAAGTTTAGCAGGTTTTTCTTGAAAAAAATCTGCAATATTCTGACTAACTCAGTTTAAAAAAGAACAAACAAAATAATAAGAAAGCTACAAAACTACACTGCCCTTGCTGCCTTTTAAACAGTAAAAGCTTTACAGTCAACTCTAAAATAAATCACAAACATCTACAACCTTAATTCATGTTTTGTCATGATGCTCTCATCAGACCAAAATGTTTAACAAAGCAGGCCTACAAGGAGGGAGGAAGGATAGATAACACCAGTGAATGGAAAATGATCAAAACGTGACCAACAGAGATTTTCTGAAAATGCAGAAAAGAAAGTAGCTATTTTGTCTGGATCAAAGACATCTGGAAGATATAGGGACAACAAGAGGGGAAGGGAAGAAAAAAACCAAAGCGTAAAAGAAGGGGAGACCCTCATCCACCAAAGCATTTGCACATAGGCTCAAGGTGAAGCAGAACCTAAAACTAAGTTTGAACCTGAGTGTGTTGCTGGATTCAGAGGAGGGAAAACAATAGCAACAGGCAGTAATACTTGAGCAGGTACCCTCCAAGAACTTGCCATCTTCAAATAAACGTCTTTCTAATTTAATTTTTCAGCTCTTTCTAGCCAAGCCTGCGATTTCAGGCTGTAGAACGTTGCTGAAGAGGACACAGCAGCTCTTGCCAGACTTCACTGCTTTCAGACAGACCACCTAAGGTGGGAAGAGACCATTTCCAATCGGCTGGTCTCTAACATAGCCCTTTCGATCTTTGTAAATGTAAATGAAGAGTTGCGAAGAGAGCGTTTTGTCTGGGAGAGGTCACTGGCACCTGGTCCCTAGGTGTGGCCTTTGGGGATATGCTTATCCCCACTAAAAACGGGTTTGCCTACAGAAAGCACCTTTTCACTACTGAACTCGGGGAGAAACAACAGGAATGTCCTTAGGACATTTTGAGTGAGGAACTTTTACACACTTATTCCAAAAGCCCATTAAAAATAAACCTAAAAGAAAACACAAGAAAACAGAATAGAGCAAACAAATTGCCCCCCAAAATCATGAGCAAAAAAATAAAAGTAACATTATCAAACTATATATATAATGGTTTTCATTAAAAAATAAGGAAAAATGCACACCTACCGCCTGCAGTTCTGGTCAGGTTCTCCCTCCACCCCCCGCCCCCAAAAAGTAAAAAAAAAAAAAACAACAAAAAAAACAACAACAAAAAAACCCAAATAAAATAAATTAATCTTTCTACCAGCCTGGTTCCCAGCTGAAACAATTTCTTCCCCCACTACTCTATTTCCTGAACACATCTGTTAGAAACCTTAAGGAAAAAATCCGCAATTCTTCAGATGAACCAGAAAGAAGGACTTTTCCCCCAATCTTTGCAAACCTGGAATTATTTTAAGAGTAGACTTTCTGTGCACTGGAGAGAGGAGATGGGCGTCAGGTACAGGTGTCCTTATCAAAAGGTCAGAATTATTCCACCTGTGCTGACAAAGTGTTTGAATCTGGGATTGCTCTGGGTTAATGGCATCCCTTTGAGCTTGATATCAGCACTTTCTCCCTAACTGTAATGTGAATTGCTTAGCGCTTTTGGATCTGTCTAATGATTGAGATAATGTCATTCACTAGCTCTAATAACAATGGCCCTGGCTCACCAAAGTACTTCAATATGCAAATGGCATCATTTAGGCCAGCGGGAATCACTCCCTCAAAGTTAAATATGTGGTTTAATACTTGGGCAAAGGGGATTCCCAATGGACTCAGGGAAGTAGAGATGTTTTGTCATGTTCAAAAGATAGGTACTTATTTTAGGTTTGGGGTTTTTAAAAATAAATTGCAAGAGCTGTGGTGGAAAGACACTCGAGCTTACACGTTAACCTTCAGCAGTGGGGCCTGAGTAAAGGACACCAGGTTTGCATGGCAGCTCGTAGGAAGTATCCAGGATTGTATATTCTGCCCTTGTATATTGTATATATATTGTATATTCAGGCAGCTGGGAAACGTCCTCTGAACCCCTCCGCATTTTGCCAAATCTTTATTTCCCTTTAGTGAACATATTAAAGCATGTAACAGTGGAATTGAACCGTTGTGATCCTTCTTTTCCATCTGGAAGTGCATCTGTGGAGAGGAACCCACAAAAGGGCCTTAATGGGCCAGCAGAAAACATTTCTGGAGGGCTCCAGACAAAGTATATCCAGTGGTGCAGTGGAAACCAAAGCACAAGTACAGGAAGCAAAGGAATTAGTCAGTGAAACCAGACTTTTTCCACACTCCACATTTTCCTCTTCTGACAACATATTTCATGCCTTCAGAATCCAGTATGGTTTAAAAAAACCCAAACAAACCAATGTCATTTCCTGATGATTAAACAGGAGAAGAAAGTTTGTGCTGAGGAGATTAAAGATGGAATCATCAATGATACAGGTGGAAGTTTGTCACCTGGTAACAGAAATGGTAGCAAAAGGTGTTATCACGTCCTCTCTGAACTGAACACGGGGGTTTCTCTGCTTTTCTAAAGAGAACTGTTCAATAAGGGTTTCTTTTTTGGATCAAAGGATCCCCTCCCAGAAATATTGTCTATGTCTTGCCCTCATTTATGTAGCTGTTGCTGGAAAATGAGCCTAATTCTTCATCTGAAGAGTCTGACCACAATAGTAGAATGAAGTGAAAATGACCAAAGAAAAAGAATATAAATGGTGTCATTCTCAACCCCTGCCACTGGCCTCTGGGGGAAGACAGAAAGCAAAGCAGAAAGCGCTGGCACGCCGAGCCCCCGCAGGCAGCATCTGGGCACACATTCCTGGTGCACTGCTGAGGAGCTCTTCCCAAGCTCCAGGGAGGGAACTTGCAAAACATCTCCAGCGAATCTTCAGGAAGGTCCTCCTTCTCCTTTCACTCTGCTGCCATTTCCCAAGCTTCTCCACCCTCAGACTCACTTTCTGGCTATCAGCCAAGGAGTTTGACCCTTGAAGTGGCAGACAAAAGGTTTCACATGAGAACAGCCAGGCAGAATTGACAGGAATCCACAGCGACAGCAGCGTGGTTACAGGTTTTAGTAGGGACAAAGCCTGAAACTAAATTGCCACACACAGGGTGGTACAAACCCAGCTGCCTCGTTTGAGTTTCTTTTGACATGCAAGGAGCTTAGGTTTGGGAAGAGCAGCAGGTCAGTGTGGTATCACTGATCTGAGCCCTCTTGTCTACCCCCAGTGGCTGATGAGATTGTATCAGCATTGGGGCTGTATAACAGCAATCCGAAATGGTTATCGGGTACTTCAATTAAAATCCCAGGCTATAATCTGCAGAAGCCACATGGAATATTTGTCACCATTTTTCCAACCCTTAGATGAGTGGGTACCCCACACATTTTCCCAGTAGCAGGTAAGTCTTTGCCAAGTCAGGTACTTTCAAGAGTTCTGGCAATTTCACTTCAAGGTCCCTCACACCTCAGGCAAAATCTTTCTCACGAATGAGCAGTCAAAAAACAGCCCAAGAAATAAAACAAGTACAGCATCAGCTCGAGAGTCCTTTACCTTTCAGGAGTTGTGTCAGGACAAGGTTACAGATGTGCACACACTTTGCTCTTGGATCAGATAAAAACAACCAACAACAATCTCATGCCGTGCAATCACAATACCAGCTACACAAAAACCACGCTACACAGACCAAAGGGAACAGGAAGTGTTGGCAGGTTCTCCTAGGCATCTCTACACCTTTAAAGACTAAGAATAGCCAGGATTTTTAGAAGGGACCAAAGCATTCAAATGTCCTACCTTGCAGCTGAATGCTTCAAGATCAGGGCAGGAACTCACTGCTGCTACTACAACCTTCCAAACCCAAAGCACGAGGAGTACACCTGGCTGGGTTTTTAGTAACGGCTTTCTTTAACAGGTGTGCAATTAAAACACGATTGGAACATTAGCTGTTCCAATTAGCGCAGCTTCACAGCTGCAAAGCCTTTTAACAGGGAGCTGGGGCTTATATTAATGACATCTGTTACTGAGAAAACCAGCAAGAATCCCTCAGTGCTCTGTGGTTCATTTTCTTTCTGTGCCATTTCAGCTCCAGTACACCAAGCATCTCATGAAAACATCATGCATGGAAATGTTTCATCCCAAGGACAATGTTGGCATGAGAACAAATGGTTGTAAATACCATGAATTAGTTTAGGTTGAAAGTTGCAAGGAGTTTCCTAACTGCAAGAGCACTAGAGTCAGAACAGCCTGCAGGGCAGGGAGGGAAGGGACACAGGGCAGTGAAAACCTCACTGTTTTTCAGATGAAATTCAACAAATTTCTGAAAGGGCAAGGTGACAGATGGAGTGCAGCAGTCAGAGGCTGGGCTGGGTTCCTTGGGCAGTCCCCAGCAGGCCTTTCCCTGTGTACAAGGGAACTACGTCCCTTACCCTTGTCACTTTATTATGATGGTGCTAAAAAGCTGAATGGTATCGTCTGGAAAAATAACTAATTAATAGTTTGTGAACAGATGAATAGCTGAGTGTAGGGGGGATCGTGGTGGTGACCCCTTCCACTGGCACAGCTGTAGCCAGGAGAAGCCGAATTCCTGTTGTAGTGGCAGCATCATGCAAAGAGCAGGACTTCAGTCTCATTAATAAATCACCACTCGTGTTTCTCCTTTGGGGTCATTAAATACTGGTAGCTTCTCCCTGAAACTCCTGGGCTGCCCGCTGCCTTTGCCCCTTATGTGAACAGCCAAGGCAAGTGGACGTGTTTTAGGGAATAGATTCAGGCTTCCACATTTTTCCCTCATTTTCTAAGGAAAGCACACTTATGTTCACTTTAGTCTGGTAATATTTTCCTCTCTGGGTACTTTAGACTTGAGACATCAACAAAGGTAGGTCAGGAAGGATAATTAAGATGTGCATATGCAAATGATAATTACACACTCTGCAAATTTGCATGCGACCTTTGGTTAACATTTTAAAAAGCCACGTGGATTGATTTCACAAATACACATTTGTTAGGATTTCAAGGTATGCTGCGTTATGCTTAATTTTAAATAAAGCTTTAATTAAGCTGCTTGAAGGCCTACAATTTAGAAAGGGACTAGAATTTCTTGCCAACCAGGGCTCATTTTCCTGAGGGTTATTCCAGCTCATGGGAGGATAATTATAAATCACGGAGTCTCTACGTTCCCAGTGCATGGGGACTACCATGAGGTTTTTCAGCAACACTTTAATTCATCACAACAGAAGTGTTAATATTTCACTTTAATAAAAAATACATAACATTTTGAAATATTCTTGAATGATCCAGCTTGAAAAATGAAAATGACCTTTAAATCTATACAGGGCAGTTCCTTTGGGCACTTTTAATGCAATAATTTATTAAGTTCCTATATTCATCATGTGTGCACAAATACCATGTAAATATTACAGCTGTACTCCATGACAAAACAAGCATAATGCAGACATAGAATCATACAGAGAACTGACAAATGGGAAAAAAAGGGAGATCTAGTATTTTCTGTACAAAAAAAAAATGCCACTTTTTGGTAATTTGTAAAAATGCATAACTTTTGGCATTTCAGAGAACACTGTATAAAAATAAATATTCTATGTACAGTTAACACACACAGGCCAGTCCAGGGTTAGAATCATCACTGCAAAAGAAAACATAAACAAGTGTTAGTGACAGCTCACAGGGGGAAGGACCACGCCATGGCAGGAAAGATACTGTTAGGGAAGCTGGCTCTGGGTTCTCCAGGAGGAAAAGCAACGGTGATGGATCTCAGCAGCGACCCTTTCCACCTCCCCAGGTGGCAAAGTGAGGGTGGGAGATTTATCCCGAGGTGACTCTGCCTCCATCCCCTTCCTACCCCTGTGGCTTGAGCACTTGGCATTAACACTCACAGCAGGCACCGAAGGTGGGGCAGACCCCAGGGAGTCCAGGGGGCATCTGAGGGAATCCAGGTGGAAATCTCATCTTTGTGCAAGGATTAGAGCATTTTGGGGCCAAACAGCTCAAAGGCCACACATACAGTTCTCTCCTTTGTAGCCCATAGAGCTGAACTGTGATATACAAATAAGGAGGAGTTTCGGTTGCCACTTTTCAGGGAGGCAGTCCTGGAAATCCCAGCCATGCATCCACACCTCTTCTGCTCTTAGCCAGATTCATGGAAAAACATTAGCAGGACCCGTGGCACTGCCAATTCAGCACAACAACGTTTCCAAGATTACCTTATTCCAGCAGCCTTGAACTGGAAGGCCATCTTCCCCCTGAAAAAAAGATGGATGAAATAGCAGTTTAGGACACAGAAGGTAGTACAGAGACGGACAAAGGAAGGCATGGGTTAACTATTACTGCAACAAACATTTGAACCAGGGCTGGAGGAACAGTCTGAGAGATATTCCTCATCCTTTGGATGACCCAGACTTCTGGCTGGCAGAACCAGTTCAGCCTGAAGCAGGGGCTGGGGTAAAGAGGGGAAATGCCTGCAGGCTGTGCAAGGGACTTATGTACCCGAGAATCACTCTCCCCTAAGAAAGGAGTCTATCCAGGCTTCCTTGAAGGAAAAAGAAAAGGAACATAGGAGGTCCAACTCAGCCAGAAAAACACTGCCAGGGGCTGGCAATGCAAAGTGTGAGGTGGCTGCGCTGTGTCCTCAGGCTTGGTTCTGTAACATCGAGCTTAAAGGCAAACTCCAGAGTCAGCAAGAACCTCAGACCCTGAGGAGGGTCTGGAAAAAACCTCCATTTGCTTTCTGTCCTGTCTGTCCAAGGGTTTGCTTTGTCATGTGAGACACTGTCCAGCTATCCCCTCTTGCCTCTGGGGAGATTCTGCTCCAGGGAAATTAGGAAGGCAAGCAGCTCGGCAGCCCCTCTGCTGGTTCAGGTTGTCTCAGCTGACTCCCTGAAAAGGGACTTTGGCTTCAATAACATCAATGGGATTTTCGTGAAAATCCCCTGGCACTTCTGCGACCATGATGTCTTGGGCTCCATGGTTGGAAAATGCTTTTGTAAATGACTGCCATTCATTTCAACCCTCTGCAGCCCTCTTTGATGGGCTGGATGTGACACCAGTGCTAAGGTGCTCTGGAGCAGGATATAAAGTCAGATGTAAGGAGATACATCTCTGACACAAGAAGTCAAATATTTGTGCTGTGTGCATGTGGCAGATTCATGGTCTATTACTATTCCCCAGGAAACCCCAAAAAAATACAAACAGAAAAGCAAATGCACAGTAGTATATTGAGAAATGAACTATTTACTGGAGATGCACTTCCAAGGGGCTGATGAACTGAACGTTCCCATGATGCTACAACAATATTGCTTTTCAAATGCATTTTTTGGACTTTGGTCTCCTTGTGCTGTTTCCTCCCCTTCCCCCAACTATGTGGAAATACGGAATTACAAGTTATTTACTGGGTAAATTGTGACGTTCCCATTGGTACACTGGTGGTGATGGGAATGACTGGTGTAGTGCATGGCAGGAGAAGATGGGAAGTTAGGTGTATGAAGGAATGGCAGGCCAGGGAGTCACAGCTTAGGGATCAAAGGAAGACCAGGGTCACAAGGAAGTGTTTGTTGCGGGCGAATGTGCCGAGAACGGAAACATGACATGCTTATTAGTACCAAGGATCTCCTTCCACATATCTCAGATGTGCAACGAGTTAGTTCACAGCCTCCAAAAGCTACACACATGGATGTGTCAGCTGGATGCTAAGCTTTTCACCTAGCTGGATCAAAAAACATGCTTATTCACGTTCCCCAGCTAGCTTGCATGCCAGAACACTATGTATAAAAAATAACAGTGTCCATATTTCATCAGATTTTCTGACAAGTTTCTCTTAATGAAAATAGTTATGAAAAGAAGTGTGAGTTCTAATATGGCCATGTGGGATGAATCCTCACTGGGAGCAGTGACAAAACCAGAAAGGTCATCTGCCAGGGCACTGGTGGAATCCTTGCACCTGCAGTATAAGCCAGCAGTTACTCCATAGAAATCTGGCTATGATCGTTGGGAGACAAAACACATGGCTCTGAGGTCTTCCTCCTTTGTGCACTGTTCTGGACAGGTGTGGTTTCACCCATGAGACTGGAAGAAGTTTCTACTACCCAGAATTTACAGAGCAGCAGAGACTTTACCAGTGGGCACTGCCCCAAAGAGGCACCAGCAGCACCCAAAGGAGGGAATACTGGAAGGAAAATTATGTTAGCTCTTCACAATGCTCAAATAACAAAGGCTATTAATGGCAATTTCATGGCTTTTTTTTTTCCTTAAGTAACTAGGAAAACCTTCCAAACTAAATGTGGCTTTTTACTTTGGGATGCATCTTTCCAGCTAGTTGAACTAACAATATCCCATCCTTTGTAGATGGCACCAAACATCCTTAAGTGAGCGTAAAGCTTGGAAGGACCGTCCTCAAGCAAACCTCATCATGCCAAACGGGGCTGGAAGGGCAGGGGACTACAAGTTTCTTTGTATTATGGAGATGTTGAGACTGTCCTAGGGAGCAAAAACCTCACCTGAATGCTGCATCTCCAGAAATCTCAGAGAAAATGAATACATTGGTGACCTTTACTGGGATAATTAGAAACCAGCTGGGGTTAAGTGTTTCTGAATACTTTTGTCCTACAATAGTTGGGCTAGATCACGCACTAGTAAAATAATCATTTTATCACTTGAATAAAGTGGATATTGGGAAACAGGCAATTCAAAATTCAAGTTTTTTGGATGCTATGGGTACAATTTGGACTTCTGGGGAGAGTCATAAATAGGAATTATCCAGTAGGGAGGTTAAGTGTCCCTGTTGATATGTTTCACATGGGCTCACTAATGGGATACAGTAAGATGTTACATTAAGATTAAGTTGTGGGGTGACTGAAGTCATATGGAACCATGTCAGGCTGTGCTCAAAACACACAAGCACTTAAAAATAGAGTTAATGAAGGACACAAGCACTGCAGCTCCTTGTGAGGAAGCCAAGCCGGTGCAGAGCTGGGTCTGCATACATTGATTTACTGGAAGCTGTCAAAGTGAAGGCAAAGGAAGAACTGAAGCAGTTGTAAATAAAACCACATTCCAACTCTATTTTTCCTCATGCCACGAAGTACTGCTGGCAGCAGTTAGGAATCAGAATGAAGGGAAGGGCCTGGTTCTCACAGCAGCAATGAGAGGAAGGGAGGATGGAGACAGGTAAGGAGGGAACTGCCGGGTGTTTCTAGGGCATGCACTATTTGGGGGGATCAGAAAATAGCACCAAGAGCCAAAAAGCAAACGAGCATGCAGGAAAGGGAAGGTACACCATACCAATGGGCATGGGGCATCCAGGCCGTCCAGCCCAGGTAACCCCGGCTCACCCTTCTCGCCTTTAAAACCTCGGAGACCCTGTTTATGAAATCAACCACTATCGTTATTTCAGTCAGTACCAGCCAGCTCTGTGTCCCAGGACGAGAGGCCGAGTCCCCGCTGGGACTGGCACAGGGCACTCAGCTGCACACCCAGCACAGACCTGGCTGCACAGCGAGCTGTGTCTGCATCAGCAGCAGGAGCAGTTTCCTTTCTGGTTTTCTGTCATATAAGAGCCAGGAGATGCTTCTCTGAGTTAAAGCTCAGAGGATGGGAATGGTGTTTCCTCCATTCCAAAATCATCCATTCCTCCAATCCTCACTAGGAAACCCAGCAGCTGTATTTCTAAAAGCATGATCCCCAAAGTACTCCTGGAATTTGTGGCACTGCTAGCAGATTTTTGGCAGCATTTGCTGCAGCGTATGAATTTAAATAAAAATGTACATATATTCTTGTATTTATTAATTTGCCTAGACTTATAGCCAATCTGTTTTGACAGAAACATGCCATTTAGGATAACTGAGACTTGTTTTCCCTCTGGGTAGTGCAGCTCAAGTGCCCTGTGTGCTCTCAGGCCATCATATCAGCTGGCTGTTATTCCAAGGCAAGGAAACCAGCATTCCAGTTTTGCTGTCATGTAGATTTGATCCCATCGAGCATCTCCAGAGAAAAGCCGTAACCAGCAGCAAAGGAGACAGGGCTCTATCCGCAGAGAAAGCCCTGGGCTCCCAAAACATGGGACACCCCATGTACCCCAAACCTTTATGGGGTCTGGAAGAGGAAGGAACATAACCATGGTCACTCAGCAGCCTGATCTCTCAGAGGATCAGTTGGTCCCACAGCTTTGCCACAGGCTGTGATGAGAACCCAGCCAGGCCTTATCCGAATGTTGTACTTTTGCAAGACCAGTATTTATGTTATGATTTCCTTCTGTCTTCCCCATCAACACATCTTAAAACAATACATTTGATGAAACAGGACATACCAATGGACAGGGTGCATCTAATCCAGGTGCTCCTTGGTCTCCCTTATCCCCTTTAGACCCTCTAGAGCCTTTCTTGCCCCTCTCCCCCTGTAAATAATAGTTTAGTCCAAGAAAAAAAGAATACACAAAAGCTTTAAGATCATCCATTTCAAACAAATGTCAGCGATAGTTTAAAAAAGGATAAACATTTAGGAAACATTTTAAAATAAATCTCCCTCTGAGATGTTAAGTGAAGATCAACGTATGGAGCTGCTGAGCTGTAACTACACTGCATAAACACTGTGGCTGTGGCTGCAGCCCCACACTGACAGACTACAAGGGCTCAGCATCAAAGGGATCATCACACCACTTCTCAGGGCTTCTCATATACCAGAGAGGGGCACCCTGGAGAACTGGCTGACCCTAGACACACAGGATGGGAAACCACCCCTCTGGCCAGCAGTGTACCACCTTATCTCAATCTCCAGCTGCCTGGGAAGGTCCCTCTGCCACTGGAGCTCTGGGATAGCACTGCTTTTTTTAGCCCTCTGAATTGCCATTCTTAAAGAAAGTCTCACTCAGGGAACTCCCAGCCAGGGAAGGAAGGAAGTACTCAACCCCGAGAGTCTGCACAGTCCGGCTGCCCCTTGGGATGCTCTGAGTAGTGCTCTCCTAAAAAACCTGTTAGACCAGGGAGTAGTCCTAGGCAGCACAGCCACAGGGCAGTGACTGGTCCCTGATCCTTAACTGGCAGCACAAGGCAGGGCATAGTGTGGTATTTGCCAGTTACATCCATACCAAATCCTTCTGTATAACAGGAAATTCTCAAAGCTGCTGAGCATGAAACAGGAGAAGGGGCTGCTGCACAGGGAACTGCACTTAGGGTCCTTGTGGGGAGTGTTAAAGGAATTAAGGGATAAAATCAGACAGCACAGGCTGCTGCTTCGTCTCAAAAAAAAAAAAAAAAAAAAAAAGTGTTAAACCCAAAGCTGGCAAGAGAAATGGATGGGAGAGGAGAGGCAATGAGAAGTCACCCAGAACCAAGCACTGGAATGGAGAGGATAATCCAGGAAAAACGCAGCATGGGTTGCTCTGGAGGAGGGAACCAGGAAAAAAGGTGGAAGAGGAGGAAGGAATAAAGGGGACAAAGGTAGACCTGTAGGAGCAAGGAAGATGCACAAACACACACAACCCCCCCCCACACGGGCATTAAAATAACAGCAGGACAAGTTCAGGGTTCACACTTTTTCAGCTGGATTGCACAAAATGTTGCCTGTTCCCACTGCCGTTAGTGCCACAACCCAGGCACAGCTATGCTGATCTCGTGCTCCAAGCAGAGAGCAGGAGGAGCATTTTTGGGATTTAAAAAGCCTAGAGGAAAAGAGAGGATTTTGGCAAACTGGGACTTCAGAGTAAGGAGTAAGGAGAAATCCCTGTAAAAAGGCTCAGTGGCAAAAAGGGTATTTTCTAGGATCCCCTAAGATATTGCACTTGGCCATATACATGCCTGAGTTTCTCACACTTTTCCTTTGCAAACCATGGGCTGCAGTGAGGCAGAGTGCATGCACGCTTCAAGGGGCCAGCAAAACTCCCCACTCGTGCTTTCCAACTCATCTGCTACAAGGAGTTACAATTTCTCCCAGTTTCCACTTGCTTTTATGCGAGAGCTCAGAAAAATCCCATCTAATGAAAGCTAATGAAAGATCCTTCTTTTAACTAAGACACTCAGTTCAAAAACCAACTGAAAAAGTCTAGGAATTAAAAATGGCATGTTTTAGAAGCCACACAAGCAAAACAAAAGTGAAGAGGACATTAGGAAGCAAAGCCAGAAATGCGATGATTAAAAAAGGGGAGAATTTTGGTGCTCTCATGAAACTTGAACCTTTCTCCCCTAGTTTAAGATGCCAGTTGGCTAGTGCTGTCCAAACCTGCCCTTTCTGTGCAGAGTAAGTTCAGAAACCCATTGCAGACAGAGGACAGAAAACACTCACTATACATCAAAAGCAAATCCATATAATGAAATCATCATACAGGCACATGCACTATAAAAAATTACATTTCCAGATAAATTTAGGTGATGCCAGAGTCTTATGAATAGAAGGTGTGACTACATACACTTGTAGTCTATTGAACTGCTTGACATTTATACAATTGTAATATTACAGACTCAAATCCAAAAGTAATTTATATTTCTAAATATAAATTATATTCAACCATAGCTCCTAAATGTTTTTATCAAAAAGATTCAGATTCAAAGCCTTAAAAGGCAAGAAAACCTGATGAAAAAGAAGGAGCTTCTCAACATGCACTTCTTAGCAATGTTTATCTTTCTATAACACAGGTGGTACGACGGGAAAGCTGCCATCCCTGTTACTGGGTTTGACCCAGCTCTTTACCATCACATCCATTCAGGACAATGCCTGAGAAAACTTCCATGTCTGAATCTTCAAGACAGGCAAATTCCATTTATCTTTCCAAAATTTCCATCTTCCAAATTCTCTGCAGGATTGTTTGCTAGAAGACAACCTTCTTTTTCATGCTTCAGGGACAATTTAAAAGTACTGAAATGAGATTTGCTGGCTGTACCTCAGCTAATTCTCCCAGGAATCCCTACACACACCAGTAAGCAGATAAGCAGGATTGCCTAAAGCACACCATGTTGGCCTAACTCAACTTCTATGCTTCAGTGAGAGCAGAGGTGTGACCACAATGAACACATTAGAAAATCCCTCCTACAGCCTTCAGAGAGATGTAGCACAATGTCCCAGGTGATGGGATGAGCTACGGGGTATCACCTTCTAAAACACAGGTGTGTAAAGTTACTTGGATGAAGGTCTGGCACACAAACACATGCTGGCTGCTACAGGTGCTCAGCAGTGCTGGGCTGTCATTGTGTACAGGTGTTAGCAATTAACTACAAGGAGTTCGCCTGGTAACTTACCCGGACTCCCTTGTCACCAGGTAGACCTTGTAAACCCTGAAATGCATCAACACAGAAAGAAATATTTGAAAACAAGCAGCTTTCACCATATTCCCACTAAAGAGAAAAATGCGTGCTCAGGAACTTGGGGTTTTTTCCATTTGTACCAATGGCCCTACATCAAAAATAAACAAAACTTTTCCAACAACCTCCTCTTCACCTCCATCACACCATCCAGCTTGTAACATCACTACTATTACCCTAAGAGCTCGTCAGGTAAGAAACAAACTAGTTACGACAATGCAGCAAACTTCCTTTTTTGTCTTAAACAACAAAGCAGCTCCATGACTGCATTAGACCAGAGCACCAACACTGGCCCCATTTTGCAAAAAGCAATCCCAGACAGTGGAATTAACCTCACCGAAGGCAGCTTTTGTCCCTGAAATGACAAGACAGGGCTCTTCCAGACAGGTGGGAGGGAGGCACCCAGGCAGTGATAGGTAAAGGGAGCTGCTCAAAAGCAGCATTTTGGACTAAGAGACACATCCTGGGAGTCCCACACAGCTTCTTTTGGTAGTTCAAGGACCAAGGTGAATTAACAGTTTCCCTTCAGCTTCCTCCTCATCACTCTGAGTTTGGACTGAAGCTACTCAGCTTTTTCTGCCACTCCCATAGTGAATAAGATCTTGTAACTTGGGTTATACCTAACCCAACTGTGACTGCAAACACTGTATTACAGCAGCATCTTCAGCTGTCAACCACAGCAAGGAAACAGGGTCTGGAGATAAATCCCTAGGATTCCCATACTTACAGGAAGCCCTGCTGGCCCCATTGGTCCTGCAACTCCAGGATCTCCTTTACTGCCCTGAAATGGAATAGAAACTGTTAACATTCCTATTCAGTACAAACAGGCAGCAGAACACCACAGAAGAAAAAGCTAAGGATGCATTTCAAAGCACCTGAAAATCCCCAAGGATGAGAAACTCAAATGCCAAAGAGGCCCAGCTGAGGGTCTTGTAAACACACGGAGAGGACAATTCCAGCTCCGGAAAAGCCTAGAGCTCCTCTATCCCTCAGAGCTGTTTTATCTTCAGAGAAGTTACAGAGCATCCGTCAGCTCTGAAGCAAACTCACCCTTTCTCCTTTTGGTCCTGCTGGTCCCGAAACCCCAATTGGTCCTGGAGTACCCTGCAGTTGTAGGAAGGAAAACACATCAGGGCCATTTACTCCAGGGCGTCATTAAAGCCAGGAGACACTGCTGCTCCCTTAGGAAAAACACAGCTTGGAAGGGCAGTCTGGTGGTGGAAGGCACCTAGCACCACTACAGCTTTCAGTGTTGGTGGAGATGGATTTGAAGTAGTTGGTACAGGCAATTTGAAGAACATGGCAACTGCTGAGTTAGATCACAGCAGCATCACTGTATGGAGCCTCATTTTTAATTCTGAGGCTCTCTCTTGACAATCGTTACAGCAGGCATTTCTACCAGCTCCACAGACAGGAATTCTTCCTCTCTAGTTTATACCGGACAAGGCTGAAAGCTGTAGCAGAATAAAGGCCATTTACACACACGATAAGCAATTAACTTTCCTTTTTGCTTATTTCCTTATTTTCTTTACCTCCTCCCAGAGTCAGCGTAGTTGAGCAAGATGGGAAGCGCTGGGTCAGTTCATGCAAGCTGACAGACCCCAAGCTGCAGTGCTGAATGCAGGTGTGTACAGGCACAGACATGAGCTAAGAGGGATATCCTCCAGTCCCTCTGCTCCCTCCCTGCCATTCTTGTCACTCCACCAGGCTCCCTCCCAGTCATGCTGACAGGAAAACCCAGTGTTTTTCCTAACCCTCTGGCACGGAGGCCATCTCCCACCAGCACACCAAACTTCCTTGCTGGTGCTCCTGAGACTCACCTGGTCTTTGGGAAATTAATCAAAGTGATCTTTAATGTTGGCAACATGGTGGTTCAGTAACAGCCTCTCTGGCTAAGAACACGATTCTGGCACCTCCAACTCAGACTCCTTGAACCACACAGGTATGGGTTTACAATTCCTCCATGAAGCCTCAATAAAGGGATACTTTTGATACTTTTGAGGCACATTACCTGACTCCCAAGAAGAACCAAGGAGCAAGCTTCCCAAATGGGAGAGTCTTTTTCTAAGAGCTGTAAAGCAAATGGTCTTGCACTTTTTAATGTCAGCCTGCAATCCTTAGTCACTAAAGTAACTCCTCTGATGTGAGCAGGACGGCTCATGTGGATCAGGAGAGCTTTTCAGAGAAGTTAAGATCTGCAGAATATAAGTGCAGGAGTAGCTCATGCAGCACACAACTTCAGCATGGTGAAGGAAGAGAGAAAAATCAGGCTCTCCTTAGATTCGTGCAATCACGGAAATCTTAATTGCCTGCACTTATGCATCATTTAGTGCCACAAAATACATTGAAATCTCCCCAGCACATCTATAAAATTATATCTACAGTTTCCCCAAACAAGTGACTACACAAGCTGCTACTCAGATTCTGTTCAGAAGTCAGAGCAGCTGAAATTATTCCCAGCTACACCGAGGAGGAGAAATTGCTTTTTGTTTTTAAATAGCCAAATGGATTGTACATGGGTGATCTGTGATTTCCCAAGAGGGATTAAAAATATTTGGCTGTTATTTAACAGCTGTTATCCAAGAATAGCAGAGTGGTTTGCAGAACGAGGTTGGCATTACTTAGAATCATAGAATGGTTTGGGGTTGGCAGGGACCTTAAAGATCACCTCGTTCCAACTCCCTGCCATGGCCAGGGACACCTTCCACTAGACCAGCTCGCTCCACACCTTGTCCAACCTGGCCTTGAACACTTCCAGTGAGGGGCAGCCACAGCTTCTCAAGGCAACCTGTGCCAGTGCCTCACAGTAAAGAACTTTTTCCTAATATCCAATCTAAACCTACTCAATATTTCATTTTGAAGCCATTCCCCCTTGTCCTATGACTACAGTTCCTGATGATGAGTCCCTCTCCTGTCTCTTGGAGAATGACAGGTTGGGACCCCTCAGGATAAAGAGGACAGGAGAACAGAGCATCATAGAACCATGCAGAGGTTTCATTCATCTTGTTACTGAGACAGAATGGAACAAGTAGGCTGTGATCCCAAGATCCAGACTTGTGGCATCAAAGAAGACAAGTGTGTGACATCCCTCCTCATTTTAAGTTTAACCCCCTCCCAAACCTGCTTTGGTAAAAATAAGATTATTCCTGGTGTAAACAAGACTCAGGTGGAAGACACAAAATGAGTCACAATACTGGGGAGGACGAACGTGGGGTAACAGAGAAATGGAACTCACCGGTGGTCCAGGCCTGCCGTCTAAACCTGAAGCACCCTGAACAGAGGGGGAGGGTTCACAAAAACAAGGCAGAGGAGAGGGGAGGAAGGTGAGGGGAAAGGAGAGGGGAGGGGAGGGGAGAGATGAGTAAAGCAGTGACTTGAGACAAACATACGCTGGCAATTAACAAAAATTAAGATCTCAAGGACAGGTGATGGCACTTACAAACAAACAAACCAACAAAAACACAGAAACACTGAATACATATAATGTTGAGCTGCAACTTTCAGATCCTATTAAGAGTGCAAATTTCCTTCTCTCAATGCCACCAGGAAAACTCCCAGGGAAACAGCTGTTCTGTAACAGGTGGTGGAAACGACAGCGTGACAGTGGAGCTGGAATCTGGAATCTGCATCGCCTTTGTGGCAGGCTGGGCAACACAGGTGAGATACAAGGCTCAGAGGCCAGTGGTCACCAAGGTACAGGCAGTGCAGAGCCATCAGCTGTTCAAGTTGCTACCAAGAAACCCGGGGCCTACTGGTGCCCACTAGGTCAGCTGCAGGCTTGCTTCACTCCACATGCAGTTGTTTGGGGGCTTATAAAACAGGTGTCTCATCTCCCTGTGTCACCCGTGCAGATTTACACCAGACTGAGATCAAGTGGCACTTTGCTGTCTGCTTGGCTCTTGCCCTGAATTTCCTCATCCATAAGACCTAACAGTGGTTCTGCTCAAGGCCCATCAAGCCCTGTGGCTTGTCTCTGACAGTGGTTGGGAGAGAAAGCTGTGGTAGGATATAAGTATCAAATACTGAGTTTTCCTCCACTTGAGCACTACAAACTCCTCGCCCTGTTGGCCATAGAGAAGCCCAAGGCTACTGAAGATAATCAGGACTAGAATTCCAGTGTGATGTCAAGCCCCAGGTCAGAGAAAAAGGCAACAGATCCAGCTTCAGGATTTTACAGTCTGAAATATTTCAGAACCTGCTTGGCACTGCATGTAGTTCGACAGGCTGAAGACACACTGGATGAGGCATGGAAAACCTTATGAAGAGAGTTCAGTGGCTCTGAAGAAGGATACAAGTTCCACAGTATCTGATCTTACTAGCTGTGCTTCCTCGTTGGCCAGCTGATATGGCTGATCCAAACATAAAACATTTCTAAGAGGACACTTCTGAGCCAGTTTTCCCACCGCCACAGCTCAGGAAGAGTGATGGGAAAAGCCAAGGGACCTTTGGACCCCCACGGGGCTCACTGCTGTAGGAGAAGCAGCTAGGACATTCCTTGCCACAAAAATGAGTTGTTGGGATAATTGCTGGGGCACCTTCTGCTCAGACTGTCACAAGGACCTCCTTCCCCCATCTGGACACCCCACAGGCTTGAGGGAATAACCACTTACACAGAAAACTTCCATTTGCCTTTCTCAGGTGACTGGGTTCTGACTTCTCACTGCTTCACTGAGGCACAATCCCTCGCCTCTGACCCTTCCAAAAGCACCCCTTTCTCCCCACTGGCTCTGCCTGGAGCCCCAGGGAATGTGCTCATGCCGGGCTCATTTGAGTGCCTGGAGTTAGAGGGGATTCATCTAAGCTCTAGAAGGGAACCACTGTTCAGCACAACTAAAGGAAGAAAACATTTTACAAACAAAGACACGCACATCTCAGCCAAAGTCAGGGGCAAGGGATCTGGGTGGTCGAACACAGGACGACAAAGCCACACAGTACGTGAGGTGCACTCCGCAGTGTTCATTCCAGGCAGAATGTTTGGGAAAGGGAGGTCTACTGTGCCACCAGTGCTTTTTATGGTGAGAGAACTTGGGGGCTGGTGGAACAACTGGGTGGAACTAAGTTACCACCAACTCATCATCAGGTCTGTATCTAAAGCTCCTGCAACTTCTCTATAATACACTGTGCCCCAATTCCTCTCGCTAAGCCAAGCAGTGCACTAACACCAGGCTAATGGGACCGAGTTCACACACAGCAGGGACACATTGGGTCAGGGGGAGCACTGATTCCATGGCAGAAAGGGACAGGAATGTTTCAACTATCAAAGAATCTAGTTACATTAAGAACCACCATGCTTTAGACAAAGCTTAGCCCAGGAGACAAATGGCTAGGGAAGGCATTTCTCTTTCCACATCTCCTACTTCTGGTCTCACCCTGAAGTGCAGAGAACCCCCAGGAAAGCTACTGCTTGTTTTTCCCAGTCCTGTCAGAAGCAGGAGGAAATAAAGTGATCATTGATCTATTCAACAGACCTAGAAGTTGAAGGGTCAGTACAGAAATTGAGGCTTTGAGTTTAAAAATCAAAGGCACAGTTATTTATAGACCATCTCTTTCTCTGCCTTCACATAGCAAATCCCCACGTGCGTCTCCTATTGAGGGATCTTTTTACAGCTGATATTAAGTTAGGCTCACAAAGTGCTGCTTGCTTCCTGGATACTTACGGGTAATCCTAGTGGCCCTCTGTCTCCTTTTTCACCCTGGGCACCCTTCTCTCCTTTCACTCCATCAATCCCTGCTTCCCCCTAAAGGAAGGATGGAGCAGAAAATAAACCCACCGTAACAGCACTTATATAACAAACATTCCTCCCTTCAGAGAGCGCCGGAGTAGAGGAGGGAATACAAGAGGCAGCAGAGTAATGCTTTAGCCCAAATCTCAGCCTAATTTGAAGAAAACCACTGTCATTCAAATTACCCCTGTGTGAGCAACTATTTTAACTCAGTGGCAATAAGAGGAGACTCAGGCCGTGTGGGTAAAGATGTTCAGAGGGGAACTGAGCTCACTCCAGTGCTCCTCTCCCCGCTATTGTTGCTGTATATATATATTTATATAAATAACCAGAAGTTATCTGGTACAGTGGGTTTACATTTTAAGGTGTGGATCCGCTGGAAGTGAATGACAGGTGTCTACAAGCTTTGAAGAAAAATCATACAGAAATAATGTTTGGAAAGACTTTTGTAAATGCTAAGGCATCAGTTTCAACATTTCAGAAAAAAACAAGTTCAGCTTTCTTTTCCCAGCTGTATTTTTAAAATTCTGTATTATAAAGTATAAAGCAATATTAAACAAAATGCACCTTTTTCTTAAATTCAGAATGTAACCCAAAGCTTTTTTCCTCTTCATTCCTGTTCATAAGGCTTTTTAAAACACATCCATCCCTTTTAGCACCCAAAAAATGCTGATGGCCAAATACTAAGGATAATCAGAAGAATTAAGACACTTTGCACATTTTCTAATCTTTGCCCAGAATGCCACCAGAAAGATGCAGCTCTCCTTGAACATTTCCACTCAACTATTTTTTGTGTAGGAGCTGTTTTACAGCAGGCAAGCCAATGGTGCAGGCCAAGTATTTAGACAGAGATTAGAAAGATTCTCACCACCAAGGACCGTGAAGTTCTTGAGTACTTTACAGCACAATGTACAGGGTAATTTTAAGACTAATTTTAAGCTAGAGCTCAGTTTCTTAAGACTGTGTGGCAGACTATTCATCCCACTGTACAGACCTCCACCCTCCAAAGATTTCAACTGTGCTCTCATGGGAAGAATTCCACGGATCAGTGAATTCCCACTTCTTGGGGTGAAAACTGGAGGGAATAACCATTTTTCTGGGTCCTAAATTGAGAGCTGCTAATCTATTTTCTTCAAGAAAATATCCAGAAGATAGAAGATATTACCAAGATGGAAGAAAAGCACCACCTGAACATTAGGAAGCTGTTACTAAAGGGAATTGTAGCACCTGGGACAACTTTAGTTACATTTCAGTATGTAACGTTTTGTACCCTTACCTTGGGTCCTGGGACGCCCTGAAGACCCTGTATTTGGGATGAGAGACAAGATATAAGTAATGTTTCAGGATAGGCTTTAAACTCCAGGTATCCCAGTTAAGTGTGCAGTACACAGGTTTGGCTTTTGGGGGCACAAACGCTCAGCCCAAAGGCCTCTTTGTGTAATGGGCACTTCATGTACTGTTCTCATCTCTAACGAGGAGCCTCTTGCCAAGCACACCCTGGCAGGGGGCCAGGTGTGCTATTAAGACAATTTCTGCAGTTGATCCCTTTAATCCCATCCATCCCATCTCACTACTGTCTTCCTTTCATCCCAGACTAACATAACCTTTTTTCTTTGCCCTCCCAGCCCGCTGTAGCTCTGACCTACCCTGGGGGTGGGTTTGGAAGTGATACTAAACATGTTCCCATTCCAACGCTGCAGTGGTTCTGGCTGTCTTCTCCACACAGAATCCTCCCCAGCCACTGCCTGCTCTAATCCCACTCCCAGTGCCTTGCTCCTCAGGTGAATCACTCAAACTTACTGGAGGTCCTGGAGGGCCTTGGGGTCCAGGGGGCCCAGATATCTAGAAAGCAATGCAAGAGAAGTCACCATCAATATGCTGCCCCCAGGGGCAAAGTGGGGCTGCTCAGAGGGGAGGCAGGACATAGGGTGCAGCAGAGCTCCTCCACCAGGCTGGGAAACCTGGACTTCCCCTAAGGACTGCGTTAGGAAGCAGTAGCAATCCAGGACAGAGCGGCTGGGAAGCAGCAGCAGGACTCTGGGGAGGGTTATGCAGCAGCTGCCAAAATTTCAGAGGAGGGAAAGCAGTGAGTTTTTTTCCAAAGAAAGGTCCACTTCCACTACTCTAGCACCATTCCTACAAGGAGGCACAGGGTCAAAGAGTAAAAGATAGGAAAAAAGGTGTCTGGCTCCACACGTGTCAATAGCCTGTGGGACTCCTTACTGCAGAGCATTCCAAAGCTAGGCGTGAGCTTTGGGGGGAGAATGGGCAAATACAAGAAGACTAAAATCTATTAAAAAAAAAAGAAAATACATGTGTGTATATATACACATGCAAGTAATTGCTAGGAAATCCATTTACTGCAAATGCTGAGGAAAATATTCGTTATGCTTTCCAGGATCTTCTGTTCTTCCCTAGGCACCCCTTATTGATTGGTGGTTGTGAGATAGATTGTTCTTGTGTCAGGGAAAGGAGGGCATTGGGAGCCAGAACTGGCTGGCGATCCAGTCCCACAGCATGAGGCTTGCTGTCCTCAGGGAAGGGGTGTCACCGGGGGGGTGGGGTGTGTGCCTGTTTCCAGAAGCACTGCTGCCAAATCATCCCTCCCCTACTGCCGAGATGGCGAAGGAACACGTGAAAGGCGACCTACCGATTCTCCTGGAATTCCTCTGTCTCCACGCTCCCCAGGCTGCCCCTTCTCTCCCTGCACACAACAGCAGACCCCGTCACCACCGGCTGCACTCTGGAGTCTCCCTCCATTGAAGCTGCCTGTGAACCACCCACATGCTGGCAAGCAGCAGCTCCCCTGGGAGAAGTGGGAACAGACCATGTGTTCCACATTCCCTGCCTGCTGCTGGAGGCCTGACGGACATTCTGTGACATTTAACGAAGGGGTAGGGCTCTGAGGCTCCCAGGATACTCAGCACTTTGGGAAACGAGCCCTCGTGTGCTGCTCTGTGCTTTTTCTCTTTACCAAGCAGGAAAGAGCAGCCTGTCTTTTCCACTCTTACTGTCAATCCTGGAAGTCCAATGGGACCTGGCAATCCTGATGGTCCTGGTATCCCTTGGTCACCTCGTTCGCCTTTCTCTCCAGTTGGGCCATCTAGACCCTATAGATCAAAAAAGATTTGCGGAGTTTTTGCACTACTAAGTCAGGCAGACATATATCACTGCAAGAGCCAAGACTGGCTCTGGTTATCCCAAGAGTATTCTGAAAACCCTGGACATCCACCAGGTATCCAGGGCTTCACTAGTATTGAAAGTGGAGGTGCAAATGGCTGCATCCTCCTGTCACTGTGGATGTACCAGACCCCAGAGTGGGGATGGGGTACTGCTTTCCTGCCTCCAAGTTCTGCTCAGGGTTATGCAGTTTGCTGGAGTCCATGCTAGGAATTACTCCCCACAGCCAGCTGTTGAGACAGCAGGAGTTTCATTCTGGTAATCTCATAGAGAAGCAGGAAGTCATTGCATCAAACCCCCCTGAGCAGCACTGGGGATACAGAGGCTCTGACAGACTGAAGCTGGGAGGCTGGGCACTCTGCCCCAGTTAGTGGCCGGGTCGTGAGGGGTCACCCCATGCAGCTGCCCTCCCAGGAGGGGCTGTGCTGGTGCCTCAGTCTCTCAGCTCACGGTCAGGCCTGCTCGCTTCCAGCAGTGTTTCAGTGCCAGCAAGACACCAGGCAGCAAGCTGAGGAAGGGACACAGTGCCCAGAGAGCACCTGGGGACAGCCACTCCAGCAGAGGACAACACATGTGCCAGGAAGCCAGGATTTCCTGTATTGTGACACTTCACACAGCAGCACCAACCTTGCAGGGGCTCTGAGGTATCCAAGGAGTCCTGGGGCCTTGCCCCATAACCTGGGTAGCCACCAGTACTTGGAGAGGCTTTGATTTACTCACCGGTGAGCCTGCTGGTCCTGGCTCTCCCTTATCGCCCTTTTCTCCCCTGACCCCGACATGGCCTGGCTCTCCCTTTATTCCAGGAGGTCCATCCTTTCCTGGCAGTCCGTGAGGGCCAGGGGGGCCCATTTCTCCAGGCTTGCCACGTGGTCCCTAAATGAAATGCACACGACATAAAGTGAAACATTTACAGATAAGAGTAAGGCTATTCCTGCCTGGCTCAGAGCCTCTTGCACTGCTCATCCTTTTCCTCATGGCTATGCCCTTTGGAGACAGGATAAAGTAGCATTGCCATAAGAAATGTTAGGACACTGATAAACCATTAATGCTCCTTTTTGTGAAGCAAAATACCTCCCCCCCCCCACCATGGGAAAAGCAGCTGCGCTTTTCAGTCAGTGACAGAGATGGCTCCACGTGAGACCTCTGAAGGAAACAGCATCGTGCCTTACCTTTTCTCCGTCGTGGCCTGGAGGACCTGGCAAGCCAATTTCACCCTGAAACACAGAATTGTTACTTTGGCAGTTTGAAAGCAGCTATTCTGACTTTTCTGTGGGACACTGTGATGAAGAAGGGCCAGTGTTGCAGAAATAGCCTGCACAGACTACTCATAGGAAAAAAAAGCATGAAAAATCCAGGTTTTTTCCTGTAATCACAAAAAATAAAGCATGGAAACCCCGGGCTTTTCTGTATTCATAGAATTTTAAAAACCCCCAAACAAAACAAAAACCAGCATGGAAACCCTGTTGAAACATTACATTATGTGACTGCCTGAGAATTTTCCCAGTCTTGTTGATCCTGACTGCCAGCTCACAGCCCCAGGGCCGTAAAGTAGTCCCCAGCCAATGCAATCCTGCAGTCTGGCTCCCACAAGCTGCTTCCTGAAGGGGAGGGCTAGTAGAAAGGATCCTTCATCTTTCAGATTAGGCATTACCATTGTGGGAAAAGAGATTTTCAGGATATTGCGTGTGAGGAGGAGTGGCAGAGGCCAGCAGGACAGTCTGATAGTGCTGGACAGGAAGTGTAGGAGCACTGGGGAGAGCTGTGGGTGGGAATTCTGCCTGGGCCACCCCTGTGTTTCCCTTAGGTCTGCAAGCGCTGAACTGAGACAATACCTTCTGTCCTGGTGGCCCTGGAGGTCCAGCCACACCTGGACGTCCTGGGGGTCCCTAGGTAAAGGAAAAAATTATTTTCATATTATCAACAGGGTTTTTATTTTTGTGTTTTGAAACCAAACACCCCTCCTAAGTTTAAGGAGAAATCATAATATTTCAAGGGACTCCTAACAAAATATTTTTTTGGGAAGATGAGCAACGGAGAGCCCTGCAAACTGCTCTTCCCTGCTCCTTCTGGGCACTCCCTGTTCCAAGCAGCTCGTATGACCTCTTAAAGCAGAGCGATGAAAGTCCTGATTAGAATTCAAGAATTCAACCAAGATCAGAAGGCAAGAAGAGCTCTTCTTTTAGCTGTCAGCTGCCCCAGCTTTAGCTCCCAATGGCAAAAGCCAAGTGTTTTAGCTGCATCTAAATTGTCAGGCCATCTGCTTAAGGTGGACATATGACTTGTGTAAAACCCCACAGCATAGACAGGAACTCACCATCAAGGCCAAAGTTCGTATTTCCTAGGAAAAAAAGTGAATAAAATAAAATTAAAATAAAAAAAGAAAACAGCCATTGGAAAACTAAGCTTTCTCCTGGAGTTGGCTTGCTCTCCACTAACGTAACACTGGCCCAAATGAGCAAGGAGCCTACAAAATTAGTAAGAGGAAAAAAACCCCACACAAATTAAAAACTCGCTCCAAGTCCCACAGAGCCATTATTCTACAATTTCTCCTTTTCCCCAGTGGAGCCCAGGCAATTCCAGAGCTGGGCACGGCCTCTCACTCACTGCACTTCATCCGTACATGCTTGCAAGGAAGCTTTGGTGACTTTATTTGCCACTCCCAAGGGGGTTCCTGTGACCTCTGTGTCCACCAGTGTCGATACATCAGCCCAGCCAGGTGTACAGGTATTTACCGAAACACTGCACGCAGTGAGCTGTGGGATGAAGGGGACTACGGCACAACCAAGTGTTTCCCTTTGCTGCTACTGCTGAGGAAGCAGATCTACATTGTTCCCAGCTGTCTGTATCCGCTGGGAAACAGTAAAGCATCCAGCAGTCACCTCACAGGACAGGAGAGCAGCTACTCACCTGGAGAGCTTCACTGATGTTCCCATCATAGTCCATCATTTCGTCCTTCCCAGGCTCTCCTTTGGGGCCCTGCAAAATACCAGGTCTTTAGCCAGGGGCTGGGACTGCCCTTCCCTCGGGGTGCTCAGAGCTGTGGTTCACTCTGAAAAAGGGGGCTCAGAGGGGCCCATTTCATGAGTGTCCAGTTTTTCATTTATTAAAGAAAGCCTCTGCAGTGCAGGAGATTCTACAGAATTGTAGCCAGCCCAGCTCAGATCACCATGTCATGACCATCAAAGCTGGCAGCCTGGGAAGAGGTGAAGTTGAGGCCAGAATCCAGAAACTGGATTGTCTGGGCAATTGTTAGACGTGGGCATGCACCCCGCCTTTTCTTGTAGGTCAAAGGCCGGAGTCCACACTGGGATGTCCAAACCCACCTCCTCCTACGAATGAGCCACCCTGAGATGGCTTGGGAGAATTTTTTTCCTCTAACGTAGGAGTGAGGGTATGGAGTGAAGAAAGAGCCTGTCTCAAACTTAGCCACTTCCTAGCTAGGAGTACTTTTAGCGACGGCAAGACCCAATCTGGACTGTCAGTGTGGTCCCACTATCTTTAGACCCCTCTGAAGGGCCAAATCTCTTTGTTAGTGAAGGAACACCTACCCTTGGGCCCATGGGTCCCTGGTCTCCTGGTGAACCACGTTCCCCCTGAAACAGGAAGATCATAGTTTTAGCAAAGCCTGTCCCTTCACTTTCTTGAACTCCAGGAATCATCCTCTGCTGGTTCTCTGAAATAGTCTGGACTAGACAGCTTGATGTAAAATTCTCCTTTTCAGCTAAGTTTTGTACACATAGGAACAAATCTGCAGCTACTGAACCTCGGAACCTGGAGCTGTGTTGTGCAGAAACAGTGCATACCTTCTCTCCCTGTGATCCTGCAGCACCAGGCTGCCCAATGTCACCAGCTTCTCCCTGACAGGAAGAGAAAGGAAAAGGGAGGGGTTTGCATGGTGTTGAGAGGGTGCAACTTCACTGCTGGCTTCGCATTTCCAGGAGGAAGAACTACAGAACTGCACCAGCCAAGCACCCCTCCTGTGCCCACTTCTCCTCAGGTAGCCCAAATCTCCTGCCACTACTGCCCATCAGGCACCCTTCTGTTCCACCCAGTGCAGAGGGAGAGTTCAGACTGGTTTCTCACAGAGCCTAGAGGGGAGTTATTTGAGCACAAGAAGTGTATTTTCCTTCCAAAAACAGTTCACAAATTCTCTCACCTACAGAACAACAGTACTAAAACACTCTGTAGAACCTGATATACCTCCAGCAGGTAATCACAGGTGGGCACAGATGAATACAACCTTTGCTCCTTCCTACACACCTTGTGCTGGGCACAGTCCCTCACAACACCCAACTCCGTGAAGGAAAAATCACTCACCTTTGGTCCAGGGGGTCCGGGCAGACCTGGAGGGCCAGGTTCTCCTCTAGCTCCCACCAAGGCATTCTCAGCAATTCCCTTCTCTCCCTGTTTGCAAAGAAGAACAAGCCATGTGTCTCAGCTCAGACTCTGCATCTCTGTAATTTCACTTGGCAAAATACCGGCTTAGAGAGACACGGCCAAGACAAGGTCTATCAGCTGGACTCTTGATAGCCCAGAGAGGCACTGCTCCAGAGGCAGCAGCTGGCCAGGAACCAGGACAGTACGGTCCTGCCTGAGGGCCCTGCTGCAGCCACAGCCACGCTCATCCCTTCGGCTGCAGCACGGCACTTCCTCCCCAGGGCAGCTCGAGCTGCCTGTGGACAGGCCTCATCCCTCAGCCTCCCTTTGAACATTGTGTTCTTCTATCGTTGAAACTGAGCTGATTAAACCACCTGATGATGGCTTCTTTTGGAATGTCTCCCTCTAGAGCTGTAGTCATCAGCCCGGCACACCATGTCCTTTGCACAGAATAGATAATAAGGCAGTAACAGGAAAGCTTTGCCGTTACACCCTCATCCCTTCCTGAAATGGCCACTGGCATTCACTGTACTGTCCCCTTTCCCAAGGAAAAAGCACCGTGTGCAAGCCTGATTTGAAAGGTGTGGTTTCTATCTGAAAACCTCAGAGCACAGCAAAAAAGCCAGTTTCAGGGCTTAGCTTTAGCTGACCTGCCCTGGGTCCCTCTGAGCACAAGGCTACTTCTCCAACTCAGAGCACAGCAGTGCAGCTCCCCAAAAGCCCATCTCCTCATTACCTATGGATCTTGGAGCAGGAAGGAGTGCCATGGAAATGCCATGTTACATCTGAGGTCATGCTTTTAAAGGGGAACTACTGGAACACAATTCCGTGGTCCTGCTCCCAAGACCATAACCTCCCCCTCACTGCATGAGGGCATGCAATTCCTACATAAAGGCATCTTTTGTGTGCCTCCCTCATATCCCTGTCTGGGGATGACATTCAGCTGAGCAGTGCAGAACATGCTGCCATGGTCAGCTAAGAACGTGTGAGCTGTGCACAAGAGGGAGGGAGGAAAAGGGGTGAGAAGAAAAACAAAAAGAAATTCAGGAAAGAGACAAACCTTTGGGCCAGGGAGTCCAGGAAGCCCAGGGTCACCAGCTCGTCCCTTCTCACCCTGTTGGCAAAACAGACATGGTCAAGGCTGACTCTTGCAGGCTCTCCATCCTGGAGGAGCAGCAAAATGGTGAGCTGCCCCTGGTTTTACACCGTCTTTCTCTTCCCTAGGGATTTTATTTTGGGCACAGACAAGGCATCCTCCTTGAGCAGTACCAGCCCAAGACATTACATATTTTTGCCCATCCTTTTGACTATCTCTGCACATCACTGCCATTTCTCTCCAAAGGAAGGTGAGTGGGAAAGGGATCCAGGGTCTCCCCATTCATCCTCCTTATCCCTCTGGTCTGCTAAACACTTCTCCCTGTCACTTCTTCTGCACAGGCTTTCCCTGATCCATATGCCCACAGAAGCTGTTGCCCAGAGTGAATTTTAGTTGGAGTGCACGACTTTCTCCATGCCCTGCTCCTCTTCCCTAGCTCCAAAGCCCAGACTCATCATACTCTCAAAAAAAACCCCAAGCAGTGCAGCGTCTCAGCTGGCAGCCAAGCTCTGTGACACACACAGGCCATGTAAGCAGTGAAGACAGCAGTGGCAAAAATGGTAAAGAGCAGCTGATGGTGTAAGATGATGCCTGGAGAGCTGCAGACTGAGCTGTGTGGGGCACCATGGAGCATGGAGGATGCCACGGGCAGTGAGCAATGGAGAGCATCCCGCATTCCCTTGGTGAAGTGGCTTTGCTCAGTTCACCATGACACCTGGGCCATATTTTGAATATTGGAGCTCAATTACTGCTCTTTATGTTGAAGTTAAGTTCTCTTCAGACCATTCCGTCCAGCTGCTAAACCCATGGTTTCCAGATGCAGCGTCCTGCTCAGGAGTTTGCATTTTGCCAGGACACAGAGAGATATTGGAGGTTTCTGTTATGCTGAAGAAATGTTTCAAATGCATCACCAGGGGAAGGTTTGTTCTTAGCCGCTATCCTCACAGCTCCAAGACTCAGCAACTTGTACAGATTATACAAAACAATTCAAACCCTCTTTCTCCCCACTGGTGCCCAGCTCTCTCCTGGAGCCATGCTGCTGGCCTGCAGAGGCTGGTGCTGCTCATCAGAGCTCAAGGGCACACATCTGACATGCAGGGGACTTGCATCAATGCTCCAGGAACAGACATGCACTGGTGGCTCCCTGGAAAATAATTAACTAGCAGCAATCTTTTTGTCAGGCAATTCTAGAGTGCAGTGACCCCTTTCTAGAAAGTAATTTGGCTTCCAGCCACCTGTAAGCTGCCCACGCCCCCCTCCAGTTTTCTTTCCCTGTCAGAGCATGCACATTGCTAAATTAATGCTTCTCTCCCTGGAAAGAGGGAAAACACTTTCAGGACCTCATATCTAAGGAAAAGGTTTGGCATTGGGGGTTTTTGTAAAGATAATAATTCCTAATCCTATCCTAGGCCTCTGTGAATCCCTGATTCCACCTTGGTGTCCCACTTTTCATTCAAGGACTGTTTTGAATACAAATGTCCATAAGGGCTACTGAAAACATCCTGTGCTGCCAGAACTAGGGTGTAAAGCAGTGGATTTCTTGAGGAAGGAGGTCAGATTACTGAATCCCTGTTTAGGATGTTATTTCTGGAGTCAAGAGATGCAGCGCTGTCCTCAATCGTTCCCGGGACAAGACTACATCCCAGGCATCTCATGCTGCCCTGCCTGCCACCAGCCCCCACCTCCTGCAAGCGGGAACACGCAAACACACTTCACCAAGGGGGCAAGAGCCAGCAAAGGACACATAATCCCCCACAAGCATGATAATGCAACACATGGCAGGCTCCCGGCAGCTCCCGCTCGCAGGAACACAGCACAGCACTGCCAGGACACCCAGCCCAAACACGCAATGTCCTACCCGCTGCCCCCTCTTCCCTGGCAAACCTGGGGGGCCCATCCTCCCTGGGACTCCAGGATCTCCCTTCGTGGGGAAGAAAAGAGACAGAGAATGTGTCTGTTATATGGCTGTCACACGCTGTAACGTAACCCAGTGAGCCTCAAACAAGAGGAGCCAGCTGCTCCGAAACCAAGCCGGCTGCTCCAGGATGGAGAGGGATGGGGCACTTGTGCACCGTGCCTGCCTTGGGGACTCAAACCAGGTCACGCTACGCTGAGAAGAGGACACTGTGCAGGGTAGTTCATACAGTGCCTCTGCTGGGACACGGGAAGGCTTCTGGGGGCATAGAAGTACAGGGAGGCAGAAGGGGGACAAGGGAAGGGGCAGAGGAAACCTACTTGCTAGGCAAAGTGTGCCATGCATATCTTGTGGAGTAGGCAGGAAAGGAGGAAGGCAGCTGGAAGGTATTCCCATTGACACAAACATGAGCAGGAGGATGGAAATATTTGCAATATGGTCCCTCTCTCACTTGCTATCCCTGTATCCTACTACCATTTTGCTTAGAGTGGCAGGTGCCATTAAGGCCTGGATTTGGGCACTGGGAAGTACACAGACATTCCTCAGCTCCCTCAGCTGCTCAGGGAGGGGAAAAATAGACAAACCAACCAGAAGTGCAGGCTCAGAGCAAAACCTTCTGAGAGTACCTTTTCTCCTGGAGTCCCAGGCTCGCCCTGGTGAGAAAGAGACAGGAAAATAAAGTGAAAAACCAGGAGGAGAGAGTACAAATCCTCCTAGAGCTATCAGAGTGGTGAAAAGAACATCCATCTATGGGGGCCTTGAGTTGGTAAATAAGGGCATGAGAGTGCTTCAACTGCGTATTTTTGTGCCTGGAACTTATTTTATCTTCATTAGCTGACTCCCAAGGTGCTGTAAGAAGCCAGCAAACCTCAGACTCACGGCTTCCATAGAACGGAGTAACCACCTTGCAGTACTTCAAGACGTTTACCAGACACAAAGGAGCAGAGCAAGACAAGACTCATGTGCTGGCAGGAAGGAATTTGCCACTCCTTGCTCTGTGTGCACAGGAGCAGAGCAAGGCTGCGGGTGCAGCTGGGGGAGGCTGTGGTGGTACGAGTTCACCAGACTCGCTGCCGGGTAGCAGGGGTGAGGCAGGAGACAGGTCTAGTACCTCTGCCAAAGCCTCGGCAGTTCTGATATTCCCCTTTAGTGGGAGCTGTCCGACCATTTTCTAGCGCCTTGCGCTCTCAGCTCCAGCCCGTGCCCAACTCAAGGCACCGCAGTGTAAAACTGACCTTCATCCCTGCCGCGGCCATCCCAGGAGCGCCCTGGCAGAGAGAGGAAAGACAGCAACACCTTGTTTGAAATTAATCGGACACACATTTTTTAAAAGCAAAACAGTATCAGTCAGGTGAAACTAAAAATGCAAAAATCCACCTCTTTTCCTTTCCACAACTCAGAAGTAATGCTGTAACACCACACAGCACACATCCTCATTCCCTGAGCAGTCGTTCACCTATGGCAGTGGCTCTGGGTTCCAGAAAGCTCTTTCAAAGGCAGGCACCATGAGCACAACCCAGTTAAGACAAACGGATTTCCACCCCCACTGCCCCTGGTCTTAGTCCTGCACGGGAAGCAAAGGCCAAGCAGAACAGTGTCAAATAACAGAGACAGACCAAGGACCAAACCCCCATTTCAAGACTTGAGCCCAGATACCTCAGCTCAAGCATCCCAAGAAAGGCCAGCTCGTACCCCAGAGCCCTGGCCTTGCTATTCCCCCTCAGTCTGTTTTTATCACAGAACATAAACCCAGCAGTAAAATGTTTTCAGGAGAGCTCTGAAGCCAGACACCTTAGGGGAAAAAAACCAGACTTCCAAGCACTGCAATTCAGGTGTCATTCTGCAGTGCAGAGCAAGCAACTGCCATGGGACCACAGAGTCCAAGCTGCCCTGCCATCCAAGACAGGTGCCTCGGAGCCTCAGGAGACAGCTGCTCCCACACGGACTGTCACATTTCCCTCGACAGCACGGATGCAAAAAGTGGGTTGTCCCTGTCAACCGTCCACTCTGAAATCTCTCTATACCCTTGTTAGTATTAGTTAGGTCCTGGTTAGAAAAGGTTCAGTTAAAAAAGCAAATGTGAGGGATAACCAAGGAGAAGGGAGGGAGTGAAGTGGTGTTAGAAGCTGGGAAATGTGAAGGGTTGGGATGTAGCACATGAGGCAGTGAGGAGGACTGGGAGCCAAGTTCAAAGTGAAAAGAGCTTGGAAAAGTTCAAACAAGGAGGAGTGGGGAGCCAGAGAGCAGCAGGATCATACCTCTCAGCTTTCTGAAACAGAAATCGGGGACAAAAGCTAAAAAACACAAGGACAGAAGATGGAGATCAGGGATTCTATGCAATAAATGGGGGAAAAAAGCATTCCAGATCGTCTCAGGGTCAGTAGGTTTTAGTGAATACGGGCTAGAGTCACGAAAGGGATAACGTGCAGTAAGTGGCTTTGGTTAGTCCTTCACAGTGCCTTGGGATGCCTGTTCCTCATTTTTCAGCCTTCGAACAGCAGCGAATGCAGATCATGTTATTTTCTAGTATTTACCCTTAAACTGCAATCCACAGACATGCAAGGCTCTCACTCACTGACCCTGATTCATCTCTGTATTAGTCCAGGTTCACACCTGGGCAGCCCTGCTGATCCCAGCTGGGCTAACACACATCGGCAGCAGTCACCTGGGAACCCAATTTACAAAACTCCAATTCCCTATGAACATCAGCAACTGGCTGCTCTCATTGGCATAAAGCATTAAGATCCTGATGTTGCAAGTCAGCATCAGGCTGGGCATGCCATTTGCTCTATAAAACACTTCTTCCCCCACCATCGCCTTCATAAACTAGGCACTGGATTTTGCAATTTAGAAGCATAAATAATTCAGCTGAGGACAGTCACTGACTAACAGACACACAGAGAAATGCCTGTGCATCAGGGGCAGTCGAGTGCTATGGGTGAGATCAGGCAGACAAGAGTCACTTCTCTGGTTACAAGGTACCTTAGAGCCATGTCTTCCTGGCAGCCCTGGCATGCCTCTCTCCCCCTGGAAGCAGAGCAAGACACACAGAGAAAGACAGCAAGAGACAGGAGATGAGTCCTCCCAGGGCTCCGTGAGGAGTGCCCAGGGCACAGGTAATGAGAAACCCTCCAGAGCAAGGCGAAGGCACCGTTTTCCCCACCCGACTGCCATCAGGCTGACTGCCCTAGCTGGGGCCATTTCCCATCAGGGAAGCCTTACAGCAGGACTGACCCCACTGGAGTGCCACAGCCTCTGTATCCTGCTACTACATCTCATGTCACAGCATGCTGTAGGGCACAGGGAGGCACTCAGCCTGCAGTGACTACAGGATGAACAAACCTATTTGGAGAGACAGAGAATCCAAGGGTTGCCTTGTGCTGTTAGCCTGAATTCTGTCTGGTGATAACCGGAAAATAAAACATCTTCAGGCAATCTGCATACTACTGTGATTTTGTTCTGGGTGTTTAGTCCTTGCTTGGAAGGGTTATTTAGCAGGGATATATGTATATGCTTTTTTAAGAAACTAATTTTTGTAATTACAGCATTCTGTGAACTACATTTTGTAAAACACCTTCTAAGATCATAATATATATGACCTAGCATGGGCACCTCCTGCCCTTTACAGCCAACTTAACCACCGTATTTTCAGCAGTAAGATAAGTAAAGCAGTAATTAGGAGCACTTCAAACTGGAGAACGTGGATCGTGCTCTCTCTCCTTCCCAGTTATGCTCCCTGTGTTTTTTTAAGTGAGACCAAGCAGGGAAGACCGATGCTTTCTGCTGGGAGACACCCATCCTGGTTGCAGAGACCATCCCCACAGAGCAGCCCAGCCTGTGACAGCAATTCTTGGAAGAGCTGCTTAATTGTTTAGCCCTACAAAAGCACAGCCCCTCGGTGAGACGGAGCACGGTAACCCCCCACAGGGGCAACTCAGAGCAACCACCCTGCGCTGTGTTTCCTGACGACGCTGGCACAGCCCCCGGCACCGGCACACAGGCACTAGAGCTAATTAGAGAGGGCAGCAACAAACGTGACACTGCGCCAGTGAAGAGCAGAAAGAAACCCAGCGCCAGAGAAAAAGCAGGAAAAACAACTCTCCAGAACATCTTAAAACCCTCAAGTGTTTGAAAGCCATTGTAGTAGAGCGAGTACCCGCTGGGCTGCTCCCTTTGTGACCCCTCGGCGACCTCGGAGCTGCACAGGGTGCCGTAGCCAAGCAGCAGCAGCCGCCCACCAAAAGCAGCACTGGAATGGTGCAGCCAAGTCAGGAGCTGAGTACAAAAGGCAAAACACCAGCACAGCTGCCCAGGGGCTCCAGGAAGGCAACCAGTAGCATCTCCCAACTCTCCTGAGTTTCACACTGATTTAGGAAACGCCTCCCCCTCGTCCCTGGAAGAGTTACGCTACACCTCTCCCCTCCACACAAACACCTCCCACTCTCCTCCCCCTCTACGTGGTGTGAGCAGCTTTATCCCCACTGGGTGCCAATGATGCTTCACGCTGAGCACTCATTAGCTGCCAATTAAAGCAGATGCCCTTCCTTTTTGCTCTCTGCTGTGAGAGGCAAATTATCACGAGGCAAATTATTGAGAAAGACTGTGGGCACTTTATGGCTCCTTCCTCAGAGCACGAGAAAAAGCTTCATCCTATGGATCTTTCGGAAAAAAAAAGTAAGAAAACATGAGCGAAGCTGAACGTGACAGGCTGGGGGCAAAGAGTCAAATGCTCATTCAAGTGGCCCAGGTGATACAATCACTGCCTAATGACCTTCATGAGACACACATTTAGGTCCCTACATGACCAAAGTACAAATGGTGGCCACAAAGGAAAATAGCTGAGAGACAATCTAGGTTGTTCTGCACCGGCCACTGGGTGGGGAGAGGTGGTTAAATGAACAAGGGGTCTGTGTGATACTAGCAAATCTCTTCAGGCCAGAGATGTTCTTCACTGTCAGCCAAAGCAGTGATATTCCATGCAAAATTGGCCACTCAGCTAAACTATGAATCATAGTGTTTGTCCAGGACTCCTCAAGGCAAAGAGAAGGTAAAGTCTAGTCCAGGTAATTGGATCCAAAGTTGTAAGATTTAAAAGTCTTCCGGAGTCCCAATCTGTTGCGGTGATTCAAAGATCACTCATGCTACCTCAGCCGGCTCAGGCAGTGTTCCTGAGGCATCTCTCTTCCCTTTCACTTAGGGCGAGAAGCTGTGATCCTCCCAAGACCCCTTTCCCTACCTATTTGAATTATGTTGATCCCTGTATCCTGACTGGCTCCTTCCACACACGACAGTGTCCCAGAACCTTCTCTGCTGTGGGGTTCCTCATTGGCTCCTTGTTGCCCCTCTCCTCTCCCTGTTGCTGTTATTGGTTTATGTACTGTCAGTCTGCCTGTGTGCTGTACCTCAGTTGGCTTGTTCATGGCTATTCCCTCCCCTCTCCCAAGGGGATAAAACCCCGTGTAACCCCCTGCTCCGGGCTCTTCGTCCCTCCCCAGTTCCTCACTCCCTGTCCTGAGGAAATAAACTGCTCCTGTTCACCGTCGAAGGGCCCCTCCGCCTCTCATTCCTCTCCTGCGCCTGTAACACCGGTGGGCCAGCCGGACCCTGAGTGAGAGCCCCGGCAGCCCTCCTGCCTTGGAACCAAGCCAGCCGCTCCCCGCACCGGCAGCAGGAAGGTCGCACGCGCTGCTCGGCCTGGCCGAACGAGGCACCCCCGGGACGGTGGTCGGACGCGCGGCAGCACCAATCAATCCTCCTAGGTGGGAGGACAACAGAAAGAAGCCATTTCCAAACACAACAAATGCACATGCTGTTGGACACTCAGGACCTGCTACTGGGTGAGGTCTGGCTGCTGATTTAAGAATATGCACTTCCCTTTCAATTCCTCTGAGCAAAAAGAAATGAAGTAGAGAGAAAAGGAGAAAAGTGACCTTGACAATAACAAATGAGAGTCTGTGTGTGAAAGAAGCTGCTGCTTTGGGACTGGCGAGATGCCCTTTTGGAGTTGCAATTTAGTATCACAAAAAGTGTGGTGGGTTTAATCTCCGCTCTTCCTTAAGTGGGATGAATAAGCGATAAATAAAGGGCCAAATAGCAAGACCGTGTCTCCAGAGTGGCCCCGAGTCAGGGAAGGCTCTCATCCTCTGGATGACCCCGAGATATCACTGCAATACCTGGAGACCTCCCCTTTGCCAGAACCCCCATGAAGGGCTGGTTAGTCCTTGTACATGGGCATGAGCAAAACAGGTGTTCCAATACTAGCAGTGAAACATGGGAGTTTAAGCAGGGACGAAACACAGCCTTTTCAGCCTTCTCTCCCTCCCAGGCCACACTCTGACTTCAGTCCTTCAGTTCAGCTTAATGGGACACCTGCTGTCGAGAGAGCAGCAAACTCCAAGCCCTCAAAACACATCAGTTCTGGGTGCAATTCCACCTTCATTCACACTGGCACAAACAGGAGCAATACCTTTGTGCTTGATGGAATTACACTGATTTGGAGATGGACACAGGGAACCCTTGGACTCTACACGCACTGTAGTATTTCTGAGGAGGTACTGTTTTCTTGTAGGAAGACAATCACTGCTGCTCTATTCAAATATGAAGCCAGAGCCTGCATTCCCAAAAAACATTTATTTAAACTCCAAGTAATTCATCCCTGGTAAGCTCTGAAGGGGCCTTTTCTGTCTTCAAACAGTAATCCACCCAGATGGAAAAGATATAGAAAGTATATGTGCTGCACGATAAATGAGCTGCATGCCACACACTAAATACTTGAAATGCACGTGTCACTGTTAATGCCTTTCCAAATATTACAGGACCAGTCTTTCCTCACGATGTTTAAGATGTATGGCATGACACAGTGTGCTCTGACTGCCATGAACACTTGCCAATGTTGTAATGTTTTAAGCACAGTCTACATTGAGTAATATACTTTAAATATATGGGTACAGTAAATTTCAGTCAAATAGATAACATCTGGGCAGAGACCATATGAGCCTGTAAAAAGTGTCCAGAAACAGACAGAAAAGCTGGTGCCAAACCTCAGCCTGAATCGCGGAGTTTGAGTGGATTTGATGCGTCAGCTAACCAGATTTTATGAGGAAACCCCAACCTAGCCCATCAAATAGAGAGATGTAACAAATCACCAGAAAGCTTCATAGTCAGAGAAATGCCTCTGGTAAGAATCGAATTCCACCGAACGGATAAAGGCTCAGAGTGCCTGTCTGTGGTTAATCAGAGCACAGATGTGTACTCCATCAAATACCCCACAGAGCTGCCTTGGACCCAACTTCCCCTTACAATCCATCAGCCCAAGGAGCAGTATCTCGGAGGTGATCTACTGTGCGTTAGAAAAACATATTTGTCATGCCTACCTTTATGCCAGCATCCCCTTTTTCACCCTGCCCAGCGAAGGAGAGAAAGGGGGGAAAGAGAGAGGGACAGTGAACATAAAGGGAAACCAAGCAAGCAGTTCAACTCTAGCAGCAAGAGACAAAGAGAAAGTAGGCAAAAGAGGGTTGTGATAAATGCAACCCCAGCACTCTGGTTCTCCTCACAGCAACATGGTACCAGTCAAGGACTGGCTGCAGCCCTCCTCTCCCAGGGAATGCAAAGGCAATTTAGGTCCTTGGAGTGGATGCTGGAGGTTGCCCATACTAAAGCTTTTCTACAGGATAAGGGTGTAGAAACCATCAAAACATTTCATGGTCCAGAGTACCCTCATTTTCACAGCCCTGGTGCAAAAGGCTCTAAAGGCTGGGTCAGTTTTATTCTTTAATGGGGGACTATGTAGGTCCTGGTTCAAGACAGCATGGAATCACTTAGGCCAACAATTGCCCAGACTCTTCACACAGGAGCAAGTGTTCCTGACTACGTGGTTCATTCCAGGCTCTAGAGAACTGTCTCCAGCCCCTAGCCTTTGATATCCCTTTCGGATAGGCTTGTGCCACTTATCTGCCCCTGAGAGGTGCCCCCACTGACTCAAGCTTAAGGGTTACCTTGGGGCCAGAGGCTCCAGGGAGGCCATGGGCACCAGGCAGGCCTGACTCGCCCACCTCACCCTGAGGAAGAGAAGAAAGAAAACAGTGGAAGAAGCAAACACAGCAGCAAGAAAAGGAGCTGTGGGTTGCCAGAAAGGTCAACAGAGGTGTGAGAGGGATGTCCCACACCGAGGTGTCCCACACACACCAACCCACCCCTGGGTCTCACTGTGGGGGAGCACCACTCTGCACCAAGAAAGATATTCAGTGTCTGAAATGTATGGAGTGAAGGGAGTGGTCCCATATCCTACACCATATCTGAGTTAACAACTTTCCTCAACATTTAGCTTTCTTTTCCCTTCCCGTTAGGATTTGGTCCCATACATCCATCCATTCCTTCCAGGTTTCCCAGAGAAAGGTCACGACCTTGGGCTCATCCTTCCAAGATCAGTGCAGGCTCTTTGCTCAGAAGTGAATTAGCCAGACAAGTTGTTTCATGTAAGAGGAGCTGGTAGGAGAGGCCCTCGCTGTGAGGTCGCTGCTGAGAGCCGCCCACCCCGCGCACACAGAACAGGATGGGCTGCTAATGGAAAATCTGACGGTTCACTGGGAGAAGGGGCAATAAATTGTGTCTGTCTGCAGGAGCGGGCTGGGGTCTGCAGGGGCTATAATTTCCACTTCCTGACATAACAAAAACTTCTCAGTTTATACAGAGCTAATTAAAAAGCTCTCAGGTCTTGCCACTTTGCTTGCAGAGCACCCATAAAGCAAGGTGGAGATAACAGGGGACACAGGATTCCTTCCTGCTGGGAACATTCACCTTCCCCTTCTCCAGCTGACATCTCTTTAGCAGTATCTCTTAATTCCCTCTCTCCCCTTTGATCTTCCTTTGTGTCTTTCCCCTGTCTCTCTTTCTGTCTCTTCATTACACCCTCCGGGCTTGACAACCCTGCTGTTAATCAGCTGCTGCTGAAGGCACTCGGGCATTGCCAGTTTCTGCCTTTTAACCCAGAGCAGGATTGACTCTTTCCTGTACCCCAGAGAGAAGCAGCCAGGGATTTGGCCCTTTCCAGCCTCCTGTTAGGTCTGGATGCACAAGAAGTGCATTTCAGCCTGCAAGTGGGTGTAGAGAGGCACACACACGCAGGGAGATGTCTGTTCTGTAGCTGCTGGAGAGTTAAAGATAACTCTGGGCCCAGGCTCTCCTTACACAGGTGACAGCAGGGAATCTGTGGGCCTGTTGCAAACCCATGTCCAGCAGGAGCAGAGCTCCACAGGAGGCTCCAGTGTAGTCCATAGATTTTCAGCTATGATTCCACAAAGCATCAGTGCACTTAATTCATTTAATAACACTGGAGCTTCCCTTCTTACCTTTCGGCCAGGGTATCCCTGAATCCCAGTGTCTCCCTGCAAAAGGCAAAAAGACAAAAGATAGTGAGGCTTGGCTTGAGAAGGACAAATCTCTGCCCTTTTCCCTCGGGTACTGCTGGGATGGGAGAGCATTCCATGGGGAAAATTCGCCCTTTGCTTTGAAGTGATTCCACTGAGCTCCTGTCCCTACAGACCCACAGGTGAGCGTTACCTGCACTGGGTTGAGCCCTGGCAGGAAAGCCCTGGCAGAAAGATAACACGTCAGCTCTGTGCTCCAACTCCAGGGTTCCTATCTCCTCACCCTGGCTACATATCTCAGATAAAAACAAATTAGAGTGGGTGGCTGCAGCAGAAAAACAACAACCACCCCCTCCCTCACACTTTGGCAAGCGAATAAATGGGGAACCATGACAGAGTTAACAACAGTATTGCAAAATCCATTCCTGAAGCACTGGGAAATGCTTTGAGAATGGAAGAAGCCAATAAAGCTGTGTGTGGCAAACAATTTTGCAAGATGGGCTGATGAGGCGTGCCTGGCTCAGTCAAGATGCAACTCAGACATGTTGCCTGGACAAAACCCATGAGTCAGCACACGGGCCAGGCCCCAGAGGCAATGCTGAGCTGGGTTAGAAATCTTTCTCAGCTATTTGATGTAACCTCTTTTACCCCTCCTCCATCTATCAAAATGTACGCATCTGCCCTCATCAGGAGAGTCCATCTCTGTTCATCATCTTTCTACACCTCTAAGTGAGGTGAGATGTCTCACCTTTGGTCCAGGAGGCCCAGGTAAGCCCTGTGGATAAAATCAAAACAGACACTGGGGTTGGAAAATGTAGACATTACATGGACAGCAGGGTGATGGAGGGATGCTGGCTTGTTTGATTTGAAACAGCCGTTAGGGATTCACACTGGTGAGCTCAAACATCCCCAATCTATTCTTCATGTAGATGAACACTGTCTTAATCCACACACCCAAATCAATTTATGCCCATAGTGCTCCATCCCCCCAGGTTTGTTCTTGCTGAATCTGAAGACTAAAAAGCTGTTTTGCCTTATGTATTATGCTCCAGAATCTTTTCTGTTTCTCTGGCTGGCTTGGGGAACTTGTTCCCAGCCCACTATGCAGCTCTGGAGTAAATCAGGCATTTGCAGCTTCCTCTGGCAAGCTAAACAGAGAGAATATATTAACAAACAAACCACTTATGTCTTTAAATTAGAAATAACCAAACAATTTACCAGATATGAACCATGAAGCATACCAGAAATATGTGTGTGTAAATATAAATAAACAAAATATCTATGCAGGAGATGCATATGACCAGGCAGGAAGGGAAAACTACTCTAGATATGCTCTGATGCCTATATCACCCTTGATGTTGCCTGCTTTGGCAATTTGAGTGTTTAGTCATCCTGTCCTTGGCTCCTCAGAGAGAGATGAAGATATCTCAGAGAGAAATGAGGATGCTTACAGGATCCCTGACCACTGTATTGTGTGTGGAGAAGTGCATTTGCCTCCAGGGATGAAACTTGCTTGTCCTGCTAGCAGGCCTTGAAAACTCTTTGAGATGGAAGCTGCTTTCACTCCACAGTAGCTACAGAGCCAGTGTGCCACGTTTGCCCCTGCAGTTCCCAGGAACGGAAATGGCTTCTGGTACCCACCTTTCCGTCTCTGCCGGGCTTTCCAGGTTCTCCCGCTCTGCCCTGTTGCAAGAAAAGAGGTTCATTAGTGGGATTTTCTGTCCTATGCCCTGCCATTTAACAATGCTATTATTTTATAAATGGTGCTTCTGTTCCCACCCTCCCTGGCTGCTTGCTAGGACAGGGACAGGACTTCAAAGGGGTGGCAGGGAGCACGACAATTACACCCCACGTTACTTCCTCCGTGGGGCCATCTGCAGGGGCTGAGGAGGAGGAAATGAGCCTGGCGCCACCCACTGTGTGTCCAGATAGCAGCAGTGCCCAGTGCACATCTCCGCTTTCCCTCTCACTCCCCTCCTTTCCCAGAACTTCTTCCTCCCCACACATCCACATTCTCTCCAAGCCTCCTGTCCGTGTATATCTCAGCTTCACCAGAGGCAACAGAGGCCAGAGGAAACAGCCTGTGCCCTAGGGGATGGGGAAGCAGAAGGATTTGGGTTTTGGTAAGGACTTACAGGGGGTCCAATTGGCCCAGGACGTCCTGGGATTCCTTCGGATCCAGCTGGTCCAGCAGGCCCTGGTGGACCAGGGGGCCCCGGGGGACCTTGGATCCCCGCTTGTCCTTGTTCACCCTGCAATTTGTAAAGCAAGAGTTATCAGCTGGCAGAGCAAACCTTTCACACCACCACCCTAAGGGCCCAAGGCAGGACAGCCTGACAGAAGCAGAGGAGGTAGAAGCAAGTCCCAGGTTACTGCCAGGAGAAGTTTCCAAGAGTGATGGAGAGCCCTGCTGAGGACAGCTGGGCTGCCTGGGTGGCAGGAGCCAGCACCCTATGGTTTGCAAAGACATCTGAGGTCACCTGGTCAGAGCTCTCTTCTAAAGGGATCTAGTGATGACAGAGCAGTCCAAAGAGACCTTTTTCTTCATTGAGCCAGTCAAGTAAAATTTATGTGTCAAAGACCAGCATCTCTTGAGTCTCTGAGGAGGCTTTCCAAAGCACTTGACAGTCACATGTGAAGCAAAGCCTCCCATGACGACACTGGCACTTCCAGGCAGAACCACAGTGTCTTACCTCAGCCTATTTTTCCCCCATACTATATTTGTTGGACAACACTCCCTCTGTTTTGCCAAGGACCAAAAGTAGAAATGCCACAAACCCAAAAGAAAATAACACGATCATCATGGCATTCCTGGAGCCCACCCAAGGCAGGCCCATGTACACCAGGCAGAGCCTGTTTTTCTAAGATTTAACAAGGCAGTGCGTGCTGAGCCACCTGCCATTTTCAGCTCTCTGCAACGGAGCCGTTTGAGCCGGTTCCTCCCCAGGCCCCTCAGTAGCCATTCGGCGGCTGTGGCTCATGCCTCAGCAATGTCATCTGGCCCAAAGGACCTGGACGTGGCATCAAGCGGCACTGAGGAAACAGTGGGTTGGAAGCACCACGTTTGAATACCAGACTGCTGATCTATAATTGATGAATCCAGCGAGCTCCTACGGCACCACGGCACCCATGCTAAGCTGTTTGCTTATTAGGCTCACCTCCCTAGATAAAATACCACGACAGCCTACTGCTAGTGATCCAATTTAAACTTGAAAAGCTTTCCTTGGTGGATCCATGGGAAGCTAGAAAGGGAAGCTAGAAACCAAGCATGGCTGTTTCTCAGTTAAAAGTCAATGGGTATGCAGTTGGGTCTCCGCTGCACTTATCCTCTCTACAGCCTTATACACTGGAGGAAAACCCATGAAATCTGTCCCCTGCCTGTGTTCCTACCAAGTGCGCTGTTTATCCTGGCTGCCTTGAGTAAAACATGCAGATACAGGGATGTTTGCTTTATTTAGAATGATAAATGAAAGTAATAAGCTGCAAATTTCATCCTTTCTGCCATGAGCTCTATTTAAAAGAAAATTTCCAACACGTGGGCCAGGCTCACAAGAAGCTCAGTCATGTGTGGAGCAACAGCCCTTTTCCTGTGCCTCACCCGCCCAGCCTGCAGCCCATGCTGGGAAGCCTGCTGGGCAAGGCAGGAGGGGTGCCCTTGCTTCTCCCCATTTTTAAAGTGGATCTTCATTCATCCTGCAGCCCTTGCAAGGGAATGCAGCGTCTTTTCTAAGCTTCCTTATCCTCCATACTCAGTGCTATTCAACTGTCCTGTAAATAGTCTCATAGCTTTTAAATATGGAAGGTAATTTGGATCTAATGAAGATGTTGGGAGGACACTGGAATATATTTCTAGATTTCCTCTTGCCTTGACCTCTCATTCCAGCTTCAAAGACTTTCCTCCCATTGCATCTTGTAACACCCCCAGCATGGGTGCAGCATGGGAAGGTAAAGGGGGCTTTGCCCATCTCACTTTGGCTCTTCCTCCTCTATTCCCACCTCAGCTGCTCTCTGCCAGCCCAGTCCATGTTTCAGATTTAGGGCACTAAACTGCAGCATGGTGCTGGAATGGGGTGCTGGTAGGGGACAGGGAGCTGGGAAGAGCAGGAGCCCTGCCCCAGCACAGGGAGTGGCTGGAAGTAGCTCACCCAAAGTCCCATTTGCATCATCCTCACTTTTGCTGTCTTGGGCACAGCAGGCTTTGTCTAAGCAAGTGACCATCCTTGCAGATCCCTAAACACACAAAGGGTTATCACCACATCATTACAGTCTCATGAATGTGTTCAGCACAAAAGGACTCCCACAGAGCTAAATGGACAGTAAGTCGATACAGTAAGTGGATACAGTAAGTGGGAGATCAGGTGTCATTTTCCTCAGTTGTCATTCTATATTTTTAGCTGTCGACTGGAGCTATTTTTCAGTTCTTTTAAACACCAGCCAGCCACCCTCACCGCGCCCCATCAATGCAATGCTGGCTCAGCCTCCTCACGGAAGACCCCACTCAGCCCATGCCTCAGCTAAGCCCCAGCCCTGGGGCAAAGCACTCCTGCTGATGTGCTCAGAGTTAGCAGCAGGATTTTCCTCTCTTCCAGGCACTGGTGCTGACATCCATTTTGCAGCCTCACTTTTTTTCTTAGTATTCATATGCTGGGATCCTGGAATTGCCTGGTGCTGGCAGATCTGTAGGAGCAGATTACACCCTGTTGCATTTAGAGAATGAATACAGCAAAGGCAAAACGGATCATGGTAAAACTCTCCAGTGAAGTTTTCCTCTGTGGACACACAGAATTTGCAGCCCTGGCTGACGACAGGATGTAGGGCAGCTATTCAAGTTTCCCACTTCATCCTGGAGAGGAACTTCAGCTTCCAAAGCCTTCCCAAGAGGTCAGTCCTTGGCCTGGCTCTCCAGACTGTCACTTTGAAGGGCAAACAGCGCAATCCATGGGGCTCTGTGTGGTGCGAATGCTGAATCGATAGAAACTGAACTGAAACCACAGGCTCAAGCGGTAAGGTCAGGATTTGTGCAGTGCTGGGCAAAGATCAGGCACCTCATGGTAAAGGTCTCTTGCATCCTGCAGTTGCCTGCTAGCATCTAACTGTCTAGACAGGCAGCAGGGTGACAAAACCCAGCCACTTAATAGAGTGCCCAGCACACTTCAGTGGGGTAATTGCAGCGGTTTGTCCACACAGGAAAGCTAATCCCAATTGATGGAATGAGGGAGCATAAAGTGGGCTCATTAAAAGCCACATGAACTCTGCTATGGACACTCTTATTCACTATTCATATGTCCGTAATTCATTTTATGAATTCATTCCCAAAATAAACTAAACATGAATTATGACCCTGGAAACCAAAATAAATGTGTTTACACAAAGATTTAATGCAATTTAATGAAACCATTCTAAGAGCTTATTTAAACACATTTCCCCAAGTGCCTCAGACTAGACTAGCTCTTAGAAGAAGCGTTTGCCTATTCATTCATCTCAGTTAAGTTTCACAGACATCAGATGCATTTCAGCAAGAGGCTTCTAACCTCTTCTGGAGATTGAATATGCAGGAACGGACTCCTTAAGGGAGGAGGCTGCTTGTCGACAGCCCCAAGAACAGCTTCATGGCCCATTTCTTTTAGTTTAAAAAACCGGCTTCACTGCATTTCTTTTTAGCAACATTATCACATCAAAGATTTCCTCCGCTTTAAAGAAAGTCCCTCAGCTCTGCCTTAAACTCTTGGAAAGCCCTCTGAAGAGGAAGAAAGACAGGTAGCAAGCTGATTAATTGCAAGCATTGGGATAAGCTCAGAAACAGGCAACAAGGAGGAGAAGTCTACCTGGAAAGTGCGTCTCTTTATGACCGGAGGTGGAGCCAACCGCACTGAATTGAGGAGAGGCAACAGCTGAAGAAGATCAAACCAGAAGGTCGCAGGGCAAAGTAGGCCATTAGGGCACCGAGAGTCAGAGAGCAGCCAGGGGAGAGAAACAGAGAAGAGGGGAACAGAGAGATTTCCATGAAAATAAAGCCCGGCATGAGAGCGGCGCAGGGTGGGCACAGTGCAGGTACCTGCTGGCAGACCTCTGAGCTCACAGGGGCGTTCACCAGCTGCCAGCCTGGCAGGTGTGTGGTGGCCACTTGCCATCTCAATGCTCCCACCGCACAGAGCTTTGACAGCTTCCTCCGCTCGGGAATAGAACTTTACCGGGGGATTTTTGACTCGGGTCTGCTGATCCCCTTAGGAAGTGATCACTGCAGACATCCCCTCACTGGCTCTGCTAGGGTGTCCAGCAATGGGACTGTTTCTCTTAACTTCTCATCATCACCAGATTTGGAGCAACTATCAAAATTACAATCTTCTCCAAGTTCTCCAAGTGCAGCTTTCTAGTTCCCTTACAAGAAACCCAGTGTATTTCCAGGTCTCACCCTTCCTCCAGGCGGAGGCTACGTGAGGTCAGCACAGAGGTCCTGGCATGGTTCACTTAGCTGGGTAGACACAACCACCATGGCCAAGGGAGAAGACCAGGCCTTGGAGCTGGATGCCTAGGCAGGGCATTGCCTTGGCAGCCTGCGCTTTGTTTTTCCTTGCTCAACAGTATCATCACCCTCTGACTGCTTATAGCCAGGAATGCTGCCTTAGGGCACAAAGCTGACCCGGACACACAGAAATCAAATGCACTAAAGCTCAGGAGCATTTGTTCATCCTTCTGCTGTATCCAGTTTCCACTTGCATGCACGCTGCTGTCACCCTGGCACCCACCATGCCGGCTCCAGGCCCAGGAATGCTGCTCTGGCCTGATCCACTTTCCTGTTCCTATCAGTTTTCCATTGAAGCTGCTCTTGATTTACAGAGGGAGAAGCATGAGAGGTTTTCTGGGCTTGGGCACAAAAACGTGCCCACATGTGACATTTCCCCATGTGAGCTGTGCGCTTAGATCTCAGAGGTGTGCCCACAGGTCTCCCACCACAGAAACCATACACTTGCAAGCAGCACATTTTATTCCCTTTACACATTGTCCTTCATGTGTGCACTGAAAGCAAGGATCCAGCCCTGTGGCAAAGAGAAATGGTAACCCAATATTGCAGTGTCATGATCAGGTGGTTGTGTCCAAATGCACTGATCCAGACAGCCACAAGCTATCACTCCAAAAGCAGTGCTGCTGGAAATTCAGCTGGGCTGATTTTATCCAAAGGCAAACCTCCCCTTTCTAAAAGACAGTGCAGGAGGCCCCATAGCTCAGGAGAGCCAGCTAAGCTGGTTTTGCCTGGCTGCTCAAGGGTATCTGAAAAGGGTATCTGAAATATTATACAGCTTACAGAGAAGCGGAGGGAGGATGCTGGAAAGGATAAGGAGGAAAATGGAGAGAACCAGTCCTGAAAACAGGCAAGACAAGCCCCAGCAATGGATTCAGGTGCAAGCAGGAGACTTCAGAGAAGAAATCTGAAGGCACTTCCACCCAGCTCCTGCCCTGCTCCCTCTGTGTTCCAATGGGAAGTTTTTTCAGAAGGCAGCATGCAATATTGGATCTGCACCCTCGAGCCTTTGCATTAGAACTCGGTCCCTTCAGACCGCTACCCACAAACCTTCAGTGTAAGGATCTGGTTAGACCGCAGAGCTGCAAGTGTGGTACTTAGGTGTTCCTGGGGAACAGTGAAGACACATGAGACAAACGGAGTCAGTTAGACAAACAGCATTTCTGAGACCAAACAGAGCATGGCTGGTCCTCCCGTTTCCCTGAGTGGCACTTTGGAGCAGCTTGAGTGGCCCTCTCACCCTGAATGGGCAGCCCCAATGCATGGGCTCATCTCTCACAGCAGCAAAAGCCACACAGACTCATACAGATAAAAAAATAGGAGACTACAACAAGAGCCAAGGCACGTATCCTAACCTTGTATTTCCTTCCTAAGAAAACAAATACGAAACAAAACTGAAACAACATCCCTCGTTTTTCAGGATGCTGGTTTTCATTTCCTCACCCAGAACATCTGACAAAGAACCTTATCAAACAGAAAAGCAAGAATAAATTGCAATTTGGTCAGCAGTGCAACAAGGTCCACCCTAATTTTCATTCAGGGAGGAAGAAAGAGAACTGCACTTCTCCTGGCTGGTCTGTGCCTCCGGCTTCCTGAACTTGCAGTTCAGGACAAGCCATCCTTGAGCTGATCAGAGGACAGTCAACCTTCCCCTGAGCATGCCTCAGCCTTGAACAACTCATGGGCTTTTTATAATGTTGAACTTGGTGCCTCATGAGACCGAAAGTATCTCTATGAGAGGCAAGGAAACATTGTCAGGATGTGAGGCTTTGTACCCACCCTTTTCCCGCTGTCACAGCCCTGCAGCTCATCAGTCACCCTACAACACGACCCACCAAACTGGTGTGCCTTTGCCCCCAGGCCTGAGCCCAGGCTATTTCCAGGGATGCACCAGCTCCCTTCCCAGTGTTGCTCTGGGTCCTGCCACTGCTTTTCACCTTGAGCACTGGGGACAGTCAGAGTCAAGGGCTGTAACAGGAACTCAGGACACTGCTTGGGTGACCAGTGTTGTTGGCTTCTTTTTAACATAACAATCTAGTGAGCCGGCTCACTAAATAAACACAGCTGACCGGCTGTTATTGCACGGGGGACTGGCACATACCCATGGCCCCCTTCTCCCTTGCTGCCAGCCAAGCTCTCTCTCCAGTGGCTCTGCTGCTCCAACCCTGCTCCCTCCGGGCCAGGGACCAGAGCCCAGCTGATTATCCAGAGGCCCATCAAAAATAAACAGAAAGCTCTTAAGCTTGTCTCCCTGTACACCCAGATTACAAATTCCAGCCACTTCATATGATGTCGTTCCAATGCATTTCCAGTGGATTTTCAGCACTCCGGTTGTTTTTAGAACTGGTTAAATCCCCTCAAACCCCATGATGTTCTCTCTCCACTCTTGGCTGCAGCACATGCTGGCCAGGCCAGCATGAAGAGGCAGGTGGGGCAACATCCTGGCTTTCATTGAACAGTTGCTGGCATCAACCTTCCCTCTCAGCCTCCTCCTTGCAGGCAGAAAGTCAACCAGGCTTGGAGACCAGCATGGGGACCAGCTCGCCAGGGACCTGACAGAGCACGATGGCCAGGGGGTGCAGGGTTACCCTTAGGCAGGGAGCACAACCCTTTCCCTTGTCTCTGTGCAGGGATGACACCAGCATGAGGGAGAAGAAAAAGGGAGGAATGATGCTAGAGTTTTCCCCAGGTCTTCAAACTCCACACTGCTCCTGGCCACACAACCAGAGCAGAGGCTGCGGAAGCAGCACGGAGCCACTGCAGCAGCACTGAGTGGGTGACCTCTACTCCTCCAGAAACCCCAGGTTTCACTGCGTTTTAGGGTGAGGACCTTCCCCTCTCCAGCACAAAGCACAGGCGAATCTCCAGGAAGCAGAACTGACAGCGGCTACCTAGCGGTCAGCTCCGGTGGTCAGGAACAGACCAGAGAACCAACATCCCTCCTGGAAAACCTTATCTGCTGCTTTTCTGCAAAACACATCAATCAGCCAAGCACTGCCCTGGGGGCCCAGATGACGCATCTTGTTAATGAAACGATCTCTACTTCCAACAAAAAGCCATTCAAACCAAGGAGGATTAACATGCAGGAAGGCATGGGGACAGAGGATAATAACGCTAATGACTTACCCTGTGCGGGTACTCTGCACACTGACCCTGTGAAAGAAGGGGATTAAAAAGGAAAGAGTTTAAACCACAAACAGAGGCGACCAAAATAGGCATGCAGGGTCAGATCCACAAGGCGTAAATCATTGTGACTATATCAAACTCAGTGCGGTTATGCCAATTTGCACCCAATAAGCACCCTGCCTCCTGTCCCGATCCCGATCCCGATCTTGCTGTACTCCTCACTCACAGTCAGATCAAGCAGCACCAATTCCCTTCCTCTCTTTTAACAAGGCCCCCACTGAAATTACCTTTTCTCCTTTTTGTCCTGGGGGTCCCTATAAAAGAAAAGTGATCAAAAAAGGCCTCAATAAATGAAGGAGTTCAGTGAATGCAAGGGGAAAGGGCTTAGGGGGAGAGATGGGATAGGGATGAGATACTTACGGGTTGTCCCCTGGGACCTGCAGCACCCTTTAAAGAAACACAGAATTTAACATGGGATGGTTTTCCATTTACAGAGACAAAAAGACAGCGTATGGAATAGGTGAAAAACTGAGCTTTTAAAACAATTGTGGAGAAAATTCCCAAGAGAGATCTGGGTCCCTTTGTTACACTGGAGGAGTGAAAATGCACACGTGCTCTGGCTGCACCACAGGGGGGAAATATTAAAAGGAGAGGGGAAAAATCATGAGGAAAACACACCCTTATTGTTCCCAGGACCTCAGCTGACAGCGCGTCTCCTCGGCCGACACACTGGGATGGAACCAGAGGCAGCCAGGACTGAAGCCTGAGCTCGGATTGCACAACAGGGGAGTGGGGAGGGGGATCTTCAACATGTGCGTGCCAGAGGGCTATACTGACACTCAGGCTCAAAAACAGAATTACAGAATTAGCAGAAGAAAACATTCAACACTTTAGTAAGCGAAGGTGACTGCAGAGCTGCTCTCTTGACATACTCATATTCGGGATTTCATCATCAGAGATGCCAAGAGGAACAAGACAGCATTTGAGCTTCCATAAAGTGCAGTCTAAGTTTATCATTTTCAACGAAAAGCATTTTAGTATGATGCACATATGAAACAGAGCTTCGGGGGNGGGGGGGGAGGGGGGGAACCACATTTAATACAAAAAATGTGCTTTTTTTGGTTGTTGTTAGATAAGTTGAAAGCTGCCAGATGGGTTTTCAGAAATCTTTCCATCAACTTTTACTTGTGCTATGAGGCCAACCACGAAAAATGTCAGCTCCCAGAATATATTTAAAGAACATAATTGCTAACTGCAAGGAAAACACATCCCATGCGTAACTACAGAGTTGCTGTTGTGACATGATGAATCTGATAGCCATAATGTAAAAATTACAGACATGCATCCCAGCACTGCTATTATGAAGTTACAGAATTAGGGATGCAGCTAAGTGCATCAACTGAAGTAAGATTGCTACCCTGCCCATGAGCTTGTTTCCAGCTGAGGCACAACATGACTCCAAACCAACCCACCACCCACAGACAAGTATATGTATTTTTACCATCTCTCCCTTCTGTCCAGGATGGCCCTGCAAAAGAAAGGACACACATCAGCTTTAGCCACTGCAGACTCTAGATGGCGTTGATTTAACCCACTTCCCCCTTACCTTGGTAGGTGCCCACAGTTATTACACCTCCAAATGGAGATGCAATCCTGAGCATGTGGAGCTTTGCTCACATACCTAACAGGACACCATTCCCTGCTACCCAAAATGCTCAGAACAAAGCTCTCGGGGAAGAATACAGGGTGCGAAGGCTCTGCAGGGCATGGCTGGCTCATGGTTAAGCCCCCCTGGGGCTGGCAGAGCAGCTTCTGCTCAGTGAAGTGTGTGCCCCCAGAGCAGTACAAGAGAGGTGCTGCTGCATCTCTCTTGAGGGTGAAGTTCCTCATGGCAAAAACAGAGTCCTGTCAAAACGAGGAAATTAGAAGCCAGAGGACGTGCTACCAGTTCCTTCTCCATTACAGCACTAGATGAGTGTGGTGGGGAACCTGGCTATGTGGCTGCTACATGGAGCTATGGGTTTCATGACCACTGGGTTCAAGGAGAAGTAGTTCATTTGTGCCTGACTCTCTAAAGGATGGGAAGAACTTACGTTTCTACTGCAAAGCTCTAAGGACAGCACGGAGGTCTCACAGAGGTCTTTAGGATTCTTTCCTCCTCTACCGCAGCTCTTTTCAGCACAGCAGCAAAGAGAAGGAAGCTGTTGGCTAAGGCAGAGGGCTGATACCTCGGGGATCTGCTCTGCCTGTCTGATGCAGGGTGAGAGTGCCTGCTAAGGCTTTCCCTGCAGCAGCCCGGCTGCTGCACTTGTGAACTGCTATTTTACAGATTTGCCTAGAAAGGAATAGGCCATACTCTGCCTTCCTTAATCTCCTGACTCCTGCATCTCCTCCAAGGCATCTGTGGCATCCTCCTTCCTGCCAACCTCCTAATTTGCTTTTAATCCATGCATGTGCATGACACTGCAAAATAAGCCCCTTAAAAACATACGGTATAACACACAAGCTGGCAGCACAGTGGGGCCTAGCAGGAGGCAGGGAGGAAGCCTGCAGAAAAGTTGTTTGCTCACCGGTTTGCCGTCCAAGCCAATAGGGCCCTGAAATAAAAGAGGAAAAATGATGAGAAATGCTTTCCCCGGGGTGTCTGTCCATCTGCCCCAGGAAGCACTATGTGCCACAAAACTGCATGGGCTGGGGTGACGTGAGGTGACTCCCTGCCCTCCTGTCCAGCCCTGGCAGGTCCCTGGCCCACTGAGTACCAGCCCAGATTTCAAACTGCTTCAGCAGGGACCTGCTCACTGTCAGCACATTTCAGCAGCAATGCTGGACACAAGAATAGAAGCAAGCAGGAATTCATAGGCAATTTGCAAAAAAACCTCAGAATTTAAAATTTTACAGTGTTCGGTAAACTAGTTGAATATCAGCAATTTTCTCAAGACTTTGATTTAAAAGGGCACACACCTTTGGGGGAAGAGGAATTTTTGCAAATGATAGAATAATAAAAGTGTCCCAGGGAAGAGGTGACATACAGCTCAGCAAATGCTGAAGGTACTGTTTGATGAGAAACAGGCTCTGCAGAGCTATCCCATCCAGCACTTTCTCATGAGCTGGGCCGATTTGTTTCTGCTGCTCCAAAAGCCAAAGACCACAAGGGCCTGGAGAGATCTGCTTCCCCTCAGCCCAGGGGCAGCTCACAGCCCCCCCCTTTCAAAACGGGCAGAGCCATGGAGCCCAGTCAGGCAGCTCGTAGGCTGCCAATTCCTCCCATTTTCCAGGCGTGAGAGTCTCCCCCGCAGACCTGCTCTGGCGCATCCAGTGTCCTGGAGCAGCAGCTGAGCTGCCTGGCAGGAGCAGGGATGTGGGGGTGTTTGTGTTTGCCTGAGGCTTCCTAGTTGTCCAGAATAAATGCATATGAATAAATAGCAACTGTTCGAGTTCTTCAGCAGCCCCAGTGCTTCAGAGAGTGCTGCCAGCAACTGCAGGATTGAAAAATGAAATTTGCTTTGTCCTCTCCTGGGCATAATCTCTGTTCCCTTGCAACTGTGCTGGAGAAGAATTCCCCTTCATGCCTTATGTCCTTTCCTTTTGGCATGACCAGGGTGTTCAGCCTAGCACAGTCCCCAGCTGACCCTCAACAGGCAGGGCCCGTTTTGGATCCCAGGCGCTTGCTGCTATTGGAATATCACCTAAAAGCTCAATTAAAGTTGGAATTTCCCCTACCTAGGGGTTGTTTTCTTTGTTTGGGATGGGGGTATTTCTTAGGATGGTTTTCTTTTACCTAACAGATCTGGCTTTAACTAAGTTATTTTAACACTTGGGGCTTTTTTTTTTTTAATTAATTTCCTTTCGGACTTGTGTGGTTTTGGCTTTGTTTTTTTTTTCCCCAAGAAAAGAAAAAAAAAAGCAGAAAAACAAATTAAGAAAAAATTGCTTTTTCCAGTGATATCAGATCAGGTCATTGGTTTCAGGAAGAAATGATGAGATACAGCAAGCACTTATGAGGCTTCCTAGCAATATCACACATCCGTACCTCATAAATTAAAAGTTACACTTACCGGGAATCCAGGAAAACCTCTTGTTCCAGGCTGTCCCTGGAAAGGATGAAACAGAGACAGCAGTTTAGAGGAACTGAAATAAATTTTGATGGACCCTAAGTCCTCTCTAGAGAGCCTTTCCTCCAGCCTCTGACAAATTATTCTACAACTCTCTGAAGAGATACCCTGTTCCCCTCCAAGGGGAAAGTGTCTTGGGAAGGAGAGGAAATCTCTCATCCCCACTCCAATTTGTACAGGGCCAAGAAAATTCTGGAGCAGCTCCAGTTAGGATTGCAAGCAGTTTCCTTGAAGTTTCTACATTAATTAAATGGGTGTCCCTAGCCCATATGTTAGGCTTTTGGAGTATATTCCAGAGGCTGAGCTCATTTTATGGCAATTCTTGCTGCCATAAACCTGAGATGTTTAATGCAGGGTGCTGTTCTGTGCAAGACAAGCCTTGCAGGTCACTGGTGTCTAAATACAACCATCCCTCTCCTCCTCCTCCTCCCCTCATCTTATGTCCCAGTTCATTTATTTTCCCCACAAATAATTTTGGAGATGATTTTTTTTTTCAATCTTCTGGTTGGTTTTTTTTTATCCTCTGAGAGCTAAGACAAAAAGGAGAGTTAGGCTGTGTGATGAGAGGAACATGAGGACCAAGACTTTTCCCCCTACCTCTTCCTGGCTAGCTAGCTATGGCTACCAGTTTGGGATGTGTTTGGCACCTTCTTCATCCCCTACTTAAAAACACCAAAAATAAGAGAAAATGTCTTGGCTGTTAATTTTTCGTAGTTCTTCAGTTTTTGGGACCTGTAACATCCCAGGTCACAGTTATCATAGCTTTTTGGGTATCCAGGAAAGATAGCACTTCACTTAAGGATTTTTCGTTTCTTAAGATGTTTTCCAAAAAAAAGCATGAGCCAGGTCACGAAGCATGTGGTCCATATGGCCCAGACTTCAGCAGATCTTGAGGCACACTCATGTAGATAGAAAGAGCCAGACGAGGTAAATCCTCTGCCACGCTCATCAAGTGACCACTGTGGCACCTTGCCTACCCTGAAAGCAGTGCTATGATGCCAAAATGCCCAGCTTCCTTATGTGTTCTCTCATTTTGGAGAAAAAAATGCTTTCTTCAGCAATTTGAGCTACCACGACTGGACTGTTGGAGTCCTGCAGGGTTTTCCTAGGAAAGAGCTGGGCATAAACAGGGTGTATCTCAGCCTTAACCAGAGTGATCCCATGTGGTGCTGAAGAAAGGGAAAGGGAAGGAGGGGACGGGCCTCCTGGGCTGTGAGGTTAAGGTTTGCCACAGTGAAGCGATAATAATCCTTTGGGAGAGACCTCAGAGCTACACTGATAGGGAAACCTTCACCTTCAGGTAACATCTCCAGCCACCCTCTGTCTGCAGAGAGACTCAGTGAAGGTTTGAGCCCATCCCTGCAGAAGATGGGCTCAAATAGCCTCTTCGCAAAGTTTGAGGCATGCCCCCACCACAAAATGCCTCACATTGCACTGAAGAGTTCTGGTTTTGTACGCAATGCTAGCAGGACCTAATCACATTTGCACTGTTTCTTTAGTTCTGCAAAGTCAAACTTGGTCAGCTTTGCTTTGCAAGATACACACAAAACCACCTGGTCCTGTTGGCCAGTGACCAGAAGGGAAGATAGGCTATAAATTAAAGGAGCTGTCCACCGCTGGCTTCTGAAAAGGCAAGAAGCAAGAAGAGCCTAGCCACAATTCATTAATTTTGGTTCCCTGTTGGACACCTCCCTGACAAGAAGTGCTAAAAAAAGAATTAGGGAGAAAACCTGGAAATGGTGCAATTTGGCTTCCTCCGTAGACTACAGACTGTTGCCTCTTTCTCCTTGGAGGACAGCAGAATGATTTGCACGGTATCACGCCACGACAACAGTTCAGCAGCGAGCGATTCCAAGAGACTGTTTTTGTTGGGTGGCTGGTTTTCCTTGTCTCCTTTTTAAAATCTTGATTGTATGAAGTATGTAATCCCGGGAGCTGCCAAGTCATGGAGACCGTCTGTTTCTGCCACTATCGGCACACTGCCCCTCTCTGGCCAGGAGTTAAGCAGCTCTGAGCTCAAGCAAAAACCTTAACCTCCAAACAAAAATCTGGAAACTATTTGTTATCCCACATCTTTCCGAGTGGCCCCTTGGCCAGGGCTTCTGTGTTTGTCTTCAGTGCTCAGCCATCCTTTTGACCCATCACCAGCTCCCCAGGAAACTGGATCATCTTCACAGTAGGCTTTGCAAGGGGAAAGTGTGGAGTTGGGCCAGTCCTGGCACCTCAGGGCTTTGATTGGTGTGGGCAAAACTCCATTTTAGATACCATTTGCCATCTAATTTTTCTGCTGCTTTAAACGTGCAACGTGCCAGCAAAGGCAGCAGCACCAAAGCAGACAAAAATTGTCCTGCAGCCCAGGCATGTATTGCAGGACCTACATGGACAGGAACTGATGGCTTTTCTCTCTGATTACTGTAATTGCACTATTCAGAAGGCTGAGGGCCAGAGCTTGTGAGAAACAGCAAAAGCAACGGGGCACTTACCCTCCAAAATCTGCTGTTTGTGGAGCAGGGTGGTCTTGCTCAGACCTTGGCTTGAGAGACTTGACAGCCCTTCTTCCTTGCCTGGACACGTGGCCAGGGACCATCTGCTAGGCATAAAACACTTGAGAAGACCCGTTTGGGTCCTGGGCCTTGGATCTGTCGCTTCTCAAACTCCAGCATCCCCGGCAGGTGGGCCTGGGGATCGGCAAAGCTGGTTTTTATTAGAAACACTTGTCATGGGGCCTTTGGAAAGTTAATTGGAAAGCCAGATGTAGCCAAGTGTTCGCACTGCCTAGGTCTCTCTCACTTGACCTCCGCTGTGAAACAAAGGTTGCCAGCCGCCCATCTTCTCTGCAGGTCAAGGACGGTGCTCTTCACAGGTTAATCAAAATCGGAAGTGCCCACTGGGAGGGAGAGAATTGAATCTCCAGGTCTTTTTTCATGGAAATCTCTGCTGAAGACTGTGCAGGGATGAAGTGGAGAGGTCTGGCTGCACCCGCACAAAAGCAGAGGCTTGATGGCTGAACCGCAGTGCAAGAAGCATCCAGCATTTAGGGCATGCAAACGCTCCAACCCTTCATCTTGGTCTTTTTTTATGACCCTGTCCTTGCAAAAAGTTTTGTCTGGCTGACTCGTTGCACCTTGTGGAGACACTTTTCCTGGAAGAGGGTGCAAAATCATGCCTTTCCTCAGCCAGATAAGGGACTCTCCAGATAGTGGTAACATGCTGACAAAGATTGACAAAGACCTCTGAACTACCCGTCTTTGTGAGTTCCCCAGTCACCGGCTTAGCTCTGACCCTGCTCTTCAGTAAAATCAGGGGGCTTATTCCCAGCTGATTAAACCTAAGGCTGAAATCAGCCAGGCAAAGGGCAAGTTTTCTCCAAAAGTGATAGCAGCCCTGTTGCAAAAAGGAAATATGCTTCTTCCTTTTAAAAGCAGGAATTTGGTTTCCTTGCCAAGGGAAGGCTTCCTCATTTGTTCTGGAATATGAGCTATAATTTCATTATATATAGTATATAATAGCAGTATAAAACCAAGGCTGGCTCAGCATGGGAACCACATTATACAGGGTTTTTGCTCTTTCCAGCTGATGCTGAGTCTTAATGCCCCTCCTAAGTCCTTCCCGGTAACTTGCCCACATCCTGCATCAGACAAAAATAGAGAGAAAAGCCACTTACGGGTGGACCACGGGGCCCGATGATAGACATGCCGGCTTCTCCTGGAGCACCCTGCAGAGAGACAAAGTAGAGGAAAAGGGGTGAGAACAGGAGAGGAAAACACAAAGACAGCTATATTCCTGTCAAGACTGGGGTTAAATGAGGATGCCTTAGGTGTGAGATCTTCAGGGCTTATGGGGCAGCTGCTGTTCTGGCCTCCCCCAGCTCCTGCCTGACACTTTGGGAGAAAAGATGTCCTTGAGAGCTGCTCAGACATGCCAAAAAATGGAAGCTGCACAGCAAGGAGAAGTAAAAACACATAAAACACTTTCTGGCAAAACAGAGGTTCTGCCCCATTGCAAGTGTGAAAGATAGCCTGAAACCCTTTCTGTTTCCTTCCTTCGAGTTCCAGGAGGATTGTGTCCTGCAGAAGAAAGAAAAACAGGGAAACGGGAGCTGTGAGCAGCTTATTTGGTTGCCTCCAGAAATGCCTCGCTTGCGTACTTCTCAAACTCAGTTGAGATGGGGACAAAAAGAAAGCAAAGTGCTTGCTGGAAAAGAAAACAACTGCCTCTCCAACTCCTAGCCACCCACAGCGTGTGACGGGCAGGACATGTCACTCTCTTTGGAAACATGGTGTATTCCTGAGAGGCAGCTCCAGAAGTGCCCAGGGCTGAGAAGCTTTGGGATGGAGCATCCCATAAACTAAGCAGCCAGCAAGAAAGCAAAGCACTCTGTAAAACAAAGCTATGGACTGCCAAAGACTTAGGGCTCTCATGGAGGGCTTTGGGGAAGCAGAGGCAATTAGGAGTGATTTTTTTCCATTGTTTGTTTGTATCTATCTGCTGTTCCTTCATGGAAACTTTGGCCAAAAACAAATGCAAGGATATGCAGAAAAAAAGCAGAATGGCTTCGGGTGGGAAATTCTGGTCTGTTGGATAATGTTGGTTGGCTCCAATGAGCAAAGAGTGAACACAAGGATGAAGAATCTCTATCCTACTTTACTCTTCCTTGTTGTGTTTTTCTCTCTATCGACTATGAAGAGGAGCAAATGGGCCTGGTATGGTACTGCATGGCTGACCCTCCTTGTCAGGTAAATATCCATCCCTCTCCTAATTTCTACACATTGTTATTCAGCTATTCACAAATCCCAAACACCTCCATTTCCCTGCTCTCACAGGTGGGAGGTACTCACAGCTCTGGGGAAAACATACTAACACTTCAAAACAGGGGCCAGCAGTAGGATTGCTTTGTAAACCAGCACTTCTTTGTGGGTACAAATTGCAACACACTGCATGGCAAACAGTCTGTGAGATGGTGTCCCACAGACTTAAACTACACCATCAGCTTTCCTCAGGAGGAAGAGATCCCACCGTGTCAGAAATAGGAGCACGCCATGCCACTTTATATTCCTTGCTCCCACCTGCACCAGGGATTAGGCTAACCTGGGAGGTAGAGGGATGCTGCAGGTTGGTTGGGGCAAGCAAAGCTGCCAGAGGGAGAGAAAGTCAATAGTTAAAATCCAGGAAGCCTTGAGGGAAGCCCTGCATGTGCCCACTGGCTCTTACGCTGTTAGTAAATTGTCATAAACAAGAAACGCAGCATCTTTGGAGGCTGACTGTCCTGGAAGGAATTTGGGAAACATACTTGCACTGACACGGAAGATGGGGCAGCCCAGGGGTGTGGAAGCCCAAAGCGTGGCTGCAGTGGCCATGACTGTGACGGGGAGCTTGGTCTGGCCTTAGAAGAGGACAGTTTGGGGGTGCTACAGACTACAAGGAGCTGACTCACCTTCTCTCCGGATTGCCCTTTTAGTCCCTGGGTCAGTGGCACCCGTCACAGCCACATGCAGGAGGGTGCAGGGAAGAGAGAGAGAGAGAGAGGGAGAGAGAGACAAACACAGGCGTCAGCGGCAAAGGCACGCTCTTCCGCCCCACAACCCTGGCTATGGGGCTGGGATGAGCAGGGTGGCCTCAGCTCCTGCCCCAGCCCTCTTCCCCATCCTCACCATGGGATGCCCAAGCAAGGAGCAGCTCCAAAATACAGCGCTCAGCCAGGCAGCGGATGGCCCCCTTCGCTCAGGGCAGAGTTATTTGGAAGGGGCAGCTGCTGGTGGCAAGCAGGGGTGTGTGTTAGCAAATCCAAGGTTAGCAAGCCCAGCTGGCGCACAAGGTGGCAGCGGGAGACACCCAAACAGGGGGATGCTGAATCAGAGGAGGGCCTGGATAGTACAGCAGGTGAAATGGAAACACCTCCCCAGCATGTGGCTTGCAGGACTGGTCACCCTGCTGGGACCAGGGGAGCCCCTCAGGTGTGAGGCTCAGGGAGAGTAGTTTTGCTCACACTGACACCTGACAAGGATTACCCTGAAAGCCCCCCTTGCCCCACAAATCCTGGAGGCTGGAAGAGAACGGGGAAGATAAGGCACACAAAAGAAAGTTTGACTTACCGGCCGCCCAGGGATTCCCATCGCACCTTTGTCTCCCTGGGAATTAAGGCAAAAATCAGAAAGAATTGGTAACTGGCCGAAAGCAAGGCTATGAAACAGCTTAACTGAACTAAGCCACAGCAGCGGCTTCACACTGTGGTGCAAGTACTCAGGGATTTTGAGAGGGAAAGAAAGAAAGTTAAAGAGGAAAGTGTGTTTGCATGTGCCCGAACCTGCCTTTAGAATGTGTAAGCCACCAGTTCATTTCCACATACGACAAACCCACACATCTCACAACAGAAATTACATACAGCCATTTAGGCAGCAAGAGGACAGGAGTCTCCAGTCAAACAAAGTACAATCCCTATTTCCAACACTTCATAAAATCCAGGTCCTGGGAACTGGCTTCCTGCAGTGGCCAACTGTCACGTTTTTCTCTTTCTTGACCAAAGTCATCTGGGTGTTAGCTATTTATTTATAGAGTTATCACTTTAAAACACAACTCTCTTAGACTTGAAAATACTGTCCTGTCCAGAAGCAAGAGAAAAATGTGAGAACACAAGCTGACACAGGAAAAAGCATGTCTGGAAGAAGACATATGAGCAGCTGTTTTCAGAGTCCTCTACCCCTTTGAGATACTTCCTAGTGCATTGTCAGCATGTGAGTGATCCTAACAGTGGTTTTGGGAATGACTTTGGGTCAGGCAACACTGGACAGAGCCTTGTAAACACATGAACACAGGACCAGTGACAATTTTCTTCACCCATTTACCTACAAGGCAGTTGGCTGCCTCTTACAGCTAAATTGTACTATGCAATTAAAAAAAAAAAAATTACCCCTCTGCATTCCTGGTCACCAAAACTGAAGGCTGTGCAGATCTGGAAGACAGCAGCTCATTGCTAAAGGATCTTGATGATTACGGCTTCAGCAGTCATGTAGCTTTTGCTCTATATTTTGCAAAAATGATGTGATAATAATCCCTCAGTTCTGTTTCCAGTGGTGTTTGGGGTTTCCTTATGTAAAACAGAGTGTTCCTGCCCCTGGCTGTGTCTGTAGGCATAAACCTGGTTTTCTTGTTTCTGCAGCTGGAGACACCAGCCCCACCAGTGCCACCTCTTCATGCTTCCCCCCACGTTCAGTCCCAGCGCGTGTGAACATAACCTGAAATCTCTGGAAGAGGAAGGCACTTAGCTCTGTTTGTTCTTCTGGGTGTACACAAAGGCTGTGCATCCCAAACTCAGACATTATTGCTTGGGATCAAACCATTCCCTGGTGGAAGTTTAGCCACTCCCCTCTGCAGAGCTGGGGGGGCTGTTCGGTATGGGAGGCATTCCTTTCCATACAGCATATGCTGTGATAAATTGAAGAGCCATATACACTTGGCAAAAGCACCCCTTGCAGATGGATGAAACCCTAAACAGCAGCTTGATTTTAAGTTTTGTTGAGGATATATTATGGGAAACTGCTTTCTTCTAGGGTTTTAGGTGGGTTCTCAGTCCTGCTAATATTTGCCTATCTCTGTGTGCTGGCAGTGAGTGAAACTCCTGGTGTCGGCATCTGGCCCTGGGATTACTTTGTGGCTGCTGGAAAACATAACGCTGAGCTTTCCTCTGCTTTTAGTCCCTTAAATGCTGCTTTCCCCCTGAGCCGAGCCCAGGCTGATTTCTCTCATGGTTTTTGAGGTAAAAGCTGAATTTTCTTCTTCCATCTGTGCCGTGGCTGGTGCCCGAGCAGGAAGAGCCCAAGGTCACGGCTGAGCTGTGTCAAGTCTCCCGTGAGTACCTGGAGTGGTACATGACGGCACCATGTCTGGTATGTGATTGTGCAGGGTTACAGCCCTCCAAGCAGTAACAGCAAAGGGGGAGCTCCCAGTAGGACCACAAATAAATGCCAGATGTTTATAAGGCAAGATTGTCTGTGACACGGAGCCAGGGAAGAGCACTCGTGGGCGGATGATACCATCCATGTAGGTTGGTTACGAAGTCACAAAAAGCTGCCTGAAGCTCTCACATCAGTTAAAAGAGCATGAAAGGCGACCAGCAGTCTCTGTCCTGAGTCAGGGGAGAGCCAGCAGCACAGTTTACATTTCCTTCACTGGGAAACTGCCTGTTATGGCTCATGCAGTTTCCAGGTGAGCTGCAGCCTGGGGAGCAGGGAACCATCACCAGGAAATCATGCTGCTGTAATTCCAAAACCCATGCTCCCTCCTCAGTCATGACTAACTCAGATGCAGATACTGTTATTAAGGATTTTTGCATTTGTCCCAAGGTGACTTAGGCCTTCTAAATCCTGCTGCAACTAGCAAATCCCATCAGCGAGAACACTGAACACCTTGCCTCTTCAACTGGACCCTCAAAGACATCTTCAAAAGTAGTGGTTCCCACACATAGGAGGGCTCATGAGGATTATGCTACCCTTTAAGTTTGGACCTACAAAGCTCCCGCGGTCCCTACTCTGTACGGGTCATGCCCTGTTCACAACATTCTATTCCATGTCACAGCTTTTATGCAAGTCTACCTTCTACCTTATGAATGCTGGGCACCTCCTGATCAAAGTACTGCCAGACAGAAAGAATGAGGGAATGAAACAGAAATAATGAAGTATTTACCAGGAGCTGTGGCTTTTCTGTGACGTCCTGGAACAAAATACACTGAAACAGCAGAAGTTAGCCTCAAAGTCTGAAGGGAGGGCTTGATAAAGAGATAGAATCACGTGGAAGGGTTTAGGAAACAGAATGGTTAAAAAGCTCTCCACAGCTCCTTGACCATCAGCTCTGATTGCTTTGGTTTCCTAATCTCCTGCTTGTGAAGTTTTCTCTCCTTTTGGCACGACTCTACCCACAGCTTTCTAAACGGGCTCTGAAGGTATCTGCAAGTCCACGGAGAACAAGCTAATTACAGGGCTTTGACTTTCTTCCTTAGTTTCCATCTGCTAAATATTATTTTTTCATGTATGGAATTGCTGCAGTTGCCACAGAAATGTTGCATGATCAGAAATGGGAGAGAAAATGTCCGTGAGAGGATCTTTTGCTTCGGATGTGGTCCAGACAGCAAAAGGACTATTGCACGATTTCATCATTTCCTTCCTTCCTTTGCCCCTTTTAGTCCCAATCTCATCAAATATCTTACATGACTGCGGGTTGCCCTTGCCTTCACCAAAGCCTTGACTGACTTCAGGAATAAGGGTGGAAGTATTGTTTGGGCAAGAGAAGAACACGAGGTTCTCTTTTGCCACTGTGGTGTTGCTCATCCATTTCCCCGGCTTTTGTCCTTGTTGTCCTAGACTGCAAGCAGGGCTCAGTGCATTTCTAATGAGTATTTCTGCCCATCTCCACACTCAAGCCAACACCAGCACTGGGAGCTAAGCCCTGTCACACAGTGTGCTGTCTTCTGCAAGCTGGGAAACAAAAATGGGAGAGAGATGTGAGGTGGTCATTGCTTTGGGGTCACTATCCAGAACAACATGTACGACAACCAGACAGGCAGAAGCCCAGGTTGTTGCTCATAAAACCACTTCCATTTCAATCACAAGAAATATAGAGGGGTGGGGGAATATTTTCTAGTGTGATGTGTAGGATTCATTCAGCTCTTCAGAGGTGAACTTCTGCTCACAGTGACTGAGCCGACCTCGCTCGCCAGCTGATCAGAAACCCAAGTGGTCCTGAATGACATGAGGGCCCTACTAGTCCAAGACAAATTCCGCTTTGGCTAACAACACTCAGTCTGCCCAACTTCCTCTTGTTATTTCCATTGGCTGTAGCATTCCTCGCAGCCTGTCCTAGAAGTCTGCTGGCAGAGACAGGTTCAGAGGTCGCAATAAGCGAGGATACCGTAGCATATAGTGTCAGCACTTCTCTGGTGGTCCCGTGTGCTTCTGCCAGGCTTCAATCTCTCATTACAATATTAGGTTTCTAACCCTTATTGCTGCAGAGGAAGCCTGGAGTGTGCATCTTCCTCACCCCACAAAGGCACTGATTGCTCTCTAGAAGATGTCTGTGTTGATGTAATGATTTCTCTCTAATTTCTCACAGCAATGATAGAAATGCCAACACCGCTATCAATTTTGTGCCCACCTCATCCCTTTAGTGCCAACATACAGGCTGCCCAGGCTGAAGTGGCAGGGACAGCCACGGAGGGACTCCAGTTGCAGCCACCTGCAGAGAAGTGCTCTCCTCCCAAAAAGCCACAGCTAACGCTGAAATACATCTACTTCAGTAGCCAGTCCTGAAAGCCCCTGGGATAAGCTATCGCTGAAGTTTTGCATGGATCGGGGCTTCCAGCTGTGGAATGCTTTCAGACCTTTTGGCCTAGAAGGTGCAACTTTTTGGAAGATTGTTGTCATTAAACAGGTCTGTGCTCGTATCTCTGTGGGAGTTCAGTCTATAGCATTTCAGCCTGATGAAAGGGGAAAGAAAATAGGTTGTGCAGCAACTACTACTCAGAACGTCATCTGCAAACTGTTTAAGACATTTTTGCGTGAACAGACAAAAGATGACTACCGTATGTTTAACTTCTCATGTTCCTTCACAGAAACCCTGAATAGTCCCTCTATTGTACACGAATATAAACCATTTCCTCTGGAAGGACCATGCTAGAGACAATGCAGCGTTTCTTTATAATCCTGAGAGCTATCGATATGTGGCTTCAGTCCTTGCATGGCTTCTTCTGGTTCACTGTGGGTCTCGTAATAGCTGCAAGAAAATTTCTGCAATAACCTAGCTATTTTCCTGAAGCCTAAATTGTCTGCGCTGAGGTTTTACATTAGCTAACATTTGAAAAGGAAGCTGTCAACACAATTTTTCCTCTGAAATTGATAGTTGCACAGCTATACTTGAAGGCCCAGCAGTTCAGCCAGCCCGGGTGAGTAGCAGGGAACAAGTCCCTCCAGCTCAGCTCCTGCCATGTGTTTGTGATCTCTCTTTCCCTTTTTTGCAAACACATCTCATTCAGCACGTGGCATCCCATGCATGTGAGGCGCATACAGCCGGTTCCCCCAGAGGCTGTGGGGCCAACTGGAAACACACAGATCTCTGCACCACGTGAATTTGCCATGTCCCAATCCCTGCGCTCCCTCCACCGCCCCCTCAGAGGCTGAGCTGCAGCCTAGAGCAATCCCACCCCAATCCAGTCCTGAGCTCCCGCAGTACTTGCTGTTTGGGATATCCCAGGCTGCCAAGACTGCAAAGGTAGCTACCACACTGGACACCACAGACAGGAGGCTGCGAACTCATGCCCCACAGACTCTGTGTCAACAGCTTCTAAAACTGTAGAGGTTTGGTACTTACAGGTGGACCTGAAAGAGAGAAGAAAAATAAACAATAATTAATTTTTTAATGCAATAAATCCTAACAAGAAGAGCTAGAAAAAAAACATTGCACCATCTTTGAGGCTTAATCCTCAGGCTGCTCCCATTCGCTGATGCACTTTCACCGGCTCCCTGCTTGTTAATTAAGGAATCCCCACAATTAGCAGCTGCTAGTAACCACCGTGAGTGCAGGGCAGCCTTTGACAGCCCGGTCAGAGCCCCGTGTCGAGAAGGCCAGGCTCTTGCCACTGTGCAAGTCAGGCTCTCAACACTGTCAAACTCAGTTTTGGTCCTTCAGCACACATGAGAGTGGGGAACTTGTTACTTATATGACTCCCCCTCACAACCTGCCCACCCCTGGGGGCTGAGAAAGTTGAATTTGAGGAGGCAAGAGCCCCTTTGCTGCTAAAATTCCTACCCATTTCCCATCAGCATTGGTGATCTTGCAAAGGTGTGAAATGGTTAACAAGGAAACTACAGCTATTTAAGGCATCAGGTACCTTTGCTCTTCAGTACAAGCAAATTTTCCCTTTTTCTTCTGCCTCTGATCCCATAGAAGCCAATCTGCCATCTTGGAAGAAATTCCCTCAAATCCTTTGGGTTTCTTTCATTTTGGAAATGTTTTTTGGAACCTGCCAGTGTGGAGCACTGCATCTCCCTCATACAGAATGGTTGTACAACATATATCAGGGCTTAAACAGCACATTTCTTTCATCAGTTCCCAGAAAATTCCTCAGAATCCTGACAGATATTGTGTGTGTGGAAAGAAACCCCTGGACTCACTATTTTGTGGTTTCCTCTCTGTGGGAGAAGCAAGACACACCATACAACTGTCAGGGGTTTCTACATTTTCCATACTTTATAGACACTCTGTTTTCTTTTTTTTCTCTTCACACAGAGTGCCAAGAAGTAAGGCTAAGCAGTATAACAGGCGAGCTGACAGATAACAGGCAGCAACCTCCTCTTTGCATGAGGGGCGGATGTCATGGTGAGCACCTGCGGAATAAGCCATCATCCTGAAAATGCCCCTGGCTGAAAGTCCACAAAAGAAACCAGAGACCTTGGATGAACAAACGTTTTTCACATTGGAAATCTCTCACTTAGCATGACTCTCTCATACCAGGTTTGGTGACCTAAAACTGCCCTGCCAAATGCCACTGTTAGACACAGCTTTCATTGTGGTTGATCAGAAGAGGTTACCTCCAGAGGGTAACTTCTGGTTAAAATACAAAAAGTAGTAACCACCTCCATGATGGCAGATAGAAAGTCAACACTCGCAGCTGGAAGGCTCAACAACTCAAAACAACTCCAATGAAATTTAGGACAGGAGCTCAGGGGTGACCTAGATTTGGTTGGCCTGGCAATCACCCACCACCAGTGTTGATGCTGAGGTCACTGTCCTACTTGGTACACCAAGTCTAAACAACAAAAGGGCTTCTGATCAGAGAGTTCATTTAGGAGGGCAAGGTCAGACTCAGATGCAGGAACCCTAATTTATGCCAGACTGGGAGAAAAGAAAAAAAAAAAGAGAGTTTTCTGAGTCTGGCTTGGATGACAATCAAGTTCTGTGAGAGAACTGTTTTGGGGAGATTTTGTTTCAGACTCAGTGCCCTGTCACAAGGTCAATGCTTATAGCTTGCCAATACACGGACTTTATTTCTATTAGCAATGCTACAGACCCTTCATAACCCGCCTACCTGTCTGTGTGGACTTGGGGCACTCATGGATTGCATGAACTGAACTGCTGAGCTAATATTAAAAGAAAAACTTAAGAACATGCAAACCCTGAGCTATCCCTGCCCTTCCAGCCCAAACATGAGCAGCCAGCAGCACAGCCTGTAATGGTATTGCCATACCACTGAGAGCAAACACAAGCTCGTTTGCTCCAGAAGCTCCATCCACAGAGTGGAGTAAATCAGCAATGCCGGCAGCTCTGGGCCATGCACCCCACACAGATCAAAGGCAGGAGGAATAGTGGAGGCCCATCTCTGTTATGTGCCCCCTATAAAATTAATGGTTATGTGAAGGGGACTGCACAGTCTTGCGTAAACACTCATCAGTGAGCTGCAGGGACACAGTCTTGGCTGCAATAAGTCAATTGGGAGAGACCATCCAGGGACTGGGCTTCAAATGCCGGGATCATCCGTGTGACCCAGGAGAAAGCGAAGCCCTCACACAGAGTCATTTCTGAAAGCAACATCATCTTGCATGGGCTGGAGGAGGAGGAGGAGGAAAGATGTCCTAAAGAGAGCAGGAAGGGAGGAGGTGCTGCTGGATAAGCTGTTGCAAAGCATAGGGGATTTTACAAAGCAAAATAAAGCTTCAGCAAAATGTTTTGGTCATATTCTGTCACAGTGATAAATGACAAGGTGGAGCAGAGGGTCTAAAGTAGCTCGGTCCTTAATACAGGTAGTAAATTAATGCGCATTAGAGGAAAGAGCGGGCAAAGGAGGACGGAAGTTCTTGAGCCTCTACTCTCAACAGCTCCAAGCATTGGCAGTGCAGTAAGCTCCGCCCCGGCCAAAGCTCTGGCAGAGCTGCTCTGGTCCGGACAGGGATGCTGACAACCCTGTAAGCCAAGGGAACAAACCCACAGGATGACCAGGCTGTATGGAACCCTTTACAAAAGCCACCTGAACTGCAAAAGAGTCATCACACCACCACTGCATGTAGTCCCCATGTCACATGCCTCTTGCAGTCCCAAGCAGTTTGAGGCAACCATGTGGAAACAGGCCTGCTTGCCCCCACATGGGCCAGGTCTTGGTAGTGAACTCCAAAGAGCTCCACAGAAAAACAGGAGCCAAATCTTGACAGCCACAAGTACAAATCCCACCTATTGGGGGTTCCTCCTCTCCTTACAGCAGGCTCTTTTGGGGTGAGACAGAGATGGTGCTGCACGGGAGATGAGCTAGATCCCCTTTCCATACAAACAGTCAACAGAGAAAGGATGAGTCAACAGAGCAGCGATAAAAGCTACTGTGAACGTTTCCAAGCCCATTCCATAGCTAAGCCCAGCCAGAACGCAGACCCAGAGCTTGCAGATCACCAAATTCCTTAGCCTTGCATGGACAGAGAACCCACACTTGTAATTAGCACCTCCAGGTCCTGTGTGTTTTGAACCTGATCTTGCTGGGACCGGAGCGATGCCGGTGCTGGCATGCGGGCTGCAGCACGACCGTCCGCCCACGACAGGCTGCTCAGGAAGCATCTCTCCGTGCCGGCGCCTCACTGGAAGGCACTGGAGGGCTGTAAGTGACTGCAAGCGCTGTTTATCCAGCTGCGAGGCTTGTGGAGCAGCGGGGGATGGAGGAGGGGACGGAGAAAACGTGTCAGGAGTGGACGAGTGGGAGGAAGCAGTGGTCTCCTGCAAAGAGAAGACCTCCAGAGTACCTTTGAAACTGAACATTGAGAAAACAAAGAATTCTTGTAGGGGTACCCAAGGTCCCTCCAAACATATGGCCTCTGGAAATTAGCACCATCTGTACTGTCCCTTCTCAGCTGCTCTGGTTTTTATGCAGACAGAAAATTTCCTTAAAGCAGCTCTGCCTTTCCATAGCCCAAGTGAGCAAATGAGCAGGTCCACCTTACTGCATATACAGAAGGAGCACACCTGTGGTGAACAGCAAGGCCATGCCACAGAGCCCTCTGCTTGCTTGACCTTCCTCATGGCCCATTCAACTAGTGACTGACCACAACAGAACTGCAATGATTCCTTTTCTCTCACCCACTCAGAGAGATAAAATGCCACTCTCCACGCTGTAGCCTCTTTGGGCTCAGAAAAGGAGAGGCTTAGTTTTGCAAGTGGGTCAAATTTATCCTAATCGGGAAAGTCCCATGTTCCAGGCTATTAGATGTTAAAAGCTAGACACAGAGGAGCAGGTTTGGTGAGATGCCTTCTGCTGATGACAGATATTCTCCAGCTTGAGACAGCAGTGCTCTCTGGCCCAAGCAGACCACTGAAATGATCCCATCCACTTGCAAGCATTTCCTGAAGTCTGGAAAAGTGTCCATTCTCGAAAGGTTCCCAAATGCTGTTGCTTATTTTTTTCCCTCTGATTTTTGGATTCAGGCAGTACAGTGTCTGCAATGTGGGTATCTTCCAGCCTGCTCCAAAAGCTCACATACAAGGGGTTTTTTTTCTCCTCTTGCGTAGCATACACAAGATGAGGAGGACAGAGAGGGAACACGAAGACATTATTGTTGCTTACTTGGGTCAGCCTCACTACACACTCTGGCAGCAGGGAAGATGTAAACATGTAATCCATCCCTGCGAGGAAATCCAGCCATTTCACAGACCCAGAAGCCAGCCTTAGGGAGTTAGAGAGATACAGTTACTTCCTGACATTCAGGACTATGTTAATTGATAACAAGATAGCTGTGGCCAGGCAATTAGTTATGAAACGCTGATTAAAATGTCAATGGCCTGAGCATGACCTTACCCAGGGTGGCATGGAACCCCTAATTCATGGCTCCATGGGCATTCACTGCAGACTGACCCCATTTTGGAGCAGGCATACCCCAGCTGGGTGCATGGAGCACAAACGATGGGTTTGGCCTATTTTAAATGCTGGCCATGCTGCAGTTTTCACACAACAGATCCAGAGTACTCATATTCTTCTAGAACCATCTTCCCTACCTCCATCAGGGGACAAATGATACCAGAGGAGGCAGAGGGAACATTAACTCAGAGAACTTCAAATGAAAAGGCAAAAATGCCATGTGCCTTGCCATAAATCAGTATTATTAGCTGTAGGTGGAATTAAAGACAAAAAAAAATCTTGAAAATAATAAGAAAAATTTTAAACACTGACTACCCATAGCACAACCTCCAGAAATTTTGCTTCAGGTTTTGTCAGCAGTGGCAGACAATCTGTGTGGATAACTCACTCTAGAGAGCAGAAGGCCCTTGCAAAAAGCCAGGCCCCTCCATCCCTAAAACATTCCCTTCTTGGCTACACCCTTGCAGAGTCGTAAGAGGTTCTTCAAAGAATTGCAAAAATGTTGGACAGTGAAAGGACCATCAGGACTTCCCTGCCAAAAAATCTGACCAACGCTAAGCTGAGGCACCAGGTTATGCCAGTCATTCAAGCTCGCCCCCAAAATCAAACCCATGACATCACCGAAATTCGGCAGTTAATAGCAGCAGCTGTTGAGGATAAAAGTCTCTGCTCAGGCACTCTGAGCATCCCTGCCCACCACCACCACCAGCCCAAGCCGAGCAGAAAGCCACAAGCACAGCATCGAAAAAGGTCCAAAGGATGCTATGATCAAAGCAGACACCAAGGTGAAGCCTCATAGAAAAATTAACATGATTAAGCATTAGTCTCAAAAATAAAAGAGGGGGTCTGATAGCGGAGTTTAATCACATATCCCAAGTGCATCTCCAAACATCTCTGCTTGCTTCAAAAAAAGTCTGTAAGGACAACAAGAGCCAGTCAGCCTCCAGAGCCAGAAGAATCTGGTACGGGTAAGTGGGGCCTTTGGCATAACCACAGCCAGCCCATTAGGCAAATTAAAGTGCTCAAAGACAAGGGCTCAACAATAGTCAAGCAGAAATATTCTGACAAACATTTGGGAGAGCCCCTTGCTAAAAGAAAGTGCAGGAAAGGGTCAAGAGCAGATGGCCCACACATTGCTGGCTGCACCCAGGACAAACAGAGCACCTCTGGCACTGCCAGGGGAGAGATGGTGGGACGGCCAACGCTGGGCAGCACAATGCTTGTTTTGGGCAGACATCCATGGGTCAGCAAGCTCTTCTCAAGCAGCAAATAATCACATTTGTCCCTGCCATGCTGAAGCACTTAGCACCACAGAAAGCACAGAAATCCGGGCTGGGAAGGACTCCCAGGGCCAGCTCACCCAGTGGGTTTTCACACTTGAAGGCCCCTCCAAGGTTTTCCAGTAGTGGTGCAGACCCCTGGATGGTGAATTGAAACCTCGTGGTGGCAGGCTCATTCCACTCCACCACCTTCTGCCAAAGAGCCAGCGCGCCCCCAGGCTCTAGCAAACCACCAGCCCGAAACCGCTGCTCTTGACTATCCCCCTTTCTCTTCCCCTTCTGCCTCCCCTGAGCAAACCAAACCGAGATTAAAGGATTCCTGTGAAATGAGAGTGACACGAAACTGAGGAGGAAACATCTTCAAAGCAACCAAAGGAATAAAAAGTCTGTACCTAGCCCATTTGGGCAAATATTTCTCTAACCTGTTACTGTCCTCTGGGGATAGCAACACCACATGCTTCCCTAGTGATCCAGTCCAGGCAATACTCAAGCCCTGATTCATAAGGCCATATTTATTATCTTTCTCAGAGACTACCCAAAATTTCCAGTGTTGTTGTTTAAGTCAGTCAATGACCTCTGATGCACAGCAAATTCAAAGAAGAGATTTTTTTATTTCTCTCCTTTTTGCGGTTACCTCATGCATTTGATGTCTGCTGTCCTGCTCCTCAGTCTTCTCCTGTCTTTAGACTAAACAAAACCTAATTCTTCCAGTCTCTCCGCAGAGGCCATGTTTTCTGGACCTCTGGTTGTTCTCATTGCTCCTCCTCAGTGGCCTTTCTGCCTCTTGAGATGTAATTCTCAAACAGCAACCTGCACTCCAGCTCACTGCATGAGTCAACGGCAGACAACTTGGTGAAGGCAGAAGACATGGTGTCTATTTATCCTATCCACAGGGTCTTACTCACAGGCGGAAATGAGTTCCTCCCTGTCACCACCTTTGCCTTGCCCTTATGTTCTGACATGTCCCTTGTTCTCCATGAGCCCTCAAAGGCTCAGTTCTTTAAGAAGCTGATGTCCTTGCTGTCTGGTGTGACTGGCATTCATGTTCCAGTGAAGAGGAAGGTCTCCTCCCCACTCACAAGGAACAACTTCAGCCTTTTCTTGGTGTCCTTGACAGTCCCACCTTACCCTAGGCTCTCAGATTTTCGTCTTGCATACCCATTTATTTTAAATCCTTCCAGCTTTACTTTCCTCCTGTCATGAATTTCAGCTTGCTGAGGACCTTGTGATTTTCTTTAGCTGATCTCTTCCTGTACCTCCTTTGCACTGGGACAACTTCAACTCATGCCTTCAACAGTTTCCCTGTCAGGCTCCTGAGTTTTCTCAACTTCTTCCCCAGGTCCTGCTCTCCAGGGGCACTACCCCACCAATTCTCCAGCTCCTTCTGTGTTTTTGAAATCCACCTCAAACACCTGAACATTTCCAGAAGCACCTCACAACTCTTGGTGTGAAGATGCGCATGCCAATTCAGTAAGGTACCACTCCAACAAACCCTACCCTTCAGCAGATGTTTGACAATTTCTCTGGAACTCCCACCCTACATTCCCTAACACATTCTCTTCCATGCCACGAATAAGGAGGCGGCATCTGAAAGCTCTGGAGAGATCCAAACCAGTTTAAATATTGCAGCTGGTTATTCAAGAGCAGTCTCTCATTTCTGCACCGAGGAGCTGGCTGCTTCTTCAGCACTCAGCCAGGCCCTGCACAAAGTCCTATTCCTCAGAGAGCTGCAGAATTAGGAAGGAACCACAGGGAAAAAACGGCCAAAGTAAATCATGGCTGAGTAAAGCAAAAACCAAAATCCATGGCACGTTTACTTCCTGCAGAAATTACAATCTCTCTCATAATGTGGTTGTCTGGGAAAAGTAGAAAGTTGGACCCTACTGTAGCTAATAGTTATTTGAATAAATTCTCTGTTCATGCACTTCAAATGAAAACAGCACACTTTATTCACTTGGCAAATTGCATAATTCATTTTAATCCTATATAATTTTTGCAATTAGCAACTGATTTTAATAACCCGTGCACTGTTACTTTTTTCTCCCCCCCTAATTCATGTTGTTCTTCTCTCTTTTCCATCTGCTAACTCTTTTCTTCTTCCTTCCTCCTTCCAAAATACTTTGCAACTTTTATAACAGCAAATTCTGTCACCTACCCAGGGACGAACAAAAGACCATTGTGTTCAATTTATCTTTTAATAGACTCCTTCCTCAAATACCTCACAGACTGCCAGTACTGTCTTCCAGACCCTGTCTCACACCCTTTTGAGTTATGAAAATGTTTGGGAGGGTCTTTCCTTTAGCCCAGGCATTTTTCCACCCCAGATGATTGATAGCTCCCAGTTACCACTAATTACCCTATCAGCAGTTGGACATGAGCCTAGCCACAGTGCTCTTCCTCCAGAGGCCGGCAATGCATCCCTGTCGCTCGTTATCCGCTCCTTCAAGGATGGAACAAACTGACTAATTAGAGACACCATAAATTCTTCCTTCAGGCTCTTCCTGATGTGTCGCCTTGTTTCCAAACAGAGCATGTGGAGGAGAGTGGGGCTGATGCTAGTCCTTTCAAAAGGAAAAATGTGATGGGGTTTATGAGCCTAAGCGGGTTTGCTCAGCATGTTTTATGGAGCAGAAGAGGAGAGTATTCATTCAGCCAACTCTAGCTGATGCTTTTTAGCACATCTCAAGCTGGAGAGGTTGGCTTAGCTTGGCTACCCCATGCCCAGTGGGAGCCAGGCTGGGGCAGCACGCACATATGGAGGCAACCTGCGTTGGCTTACAGGGATAAAAGACTCACAGCTTCCCTCACCTAGAATGAACTGAGCGTGCAGATCCCTTCCCTGCTGCCTCCAGTGCCAACACCAGATGCACAGCACACACTATGGAGAAAGCCATCGAACTGAAAAGGCAAAGAAGTAACCCCAACCAACTGCTGCCTCCCACTGAGCATGGTCTGGAAGGCACCTGTATTCTCTCATCTTCTCAACATGGCAAATTTGACTCCATAAGTTTGCTAAATTCTGTCAGGACCTCCATCTAGTTTGAAAGGGCAAGATTTTTCTTATTTAGGCATACAGGTGGTTATTTTTTAAGGTAGTGAGAGATCCCATTATAATCTCAAAAAGAAAAGAGAGCACAATGAAAATGGAGAAGAAATACTTTCCCTTCTCCCCAGAGCAGAGAAAAAATAACTTGGAGGAAAACCAAGCAAGTTTAGACATCAGTTACTCTGAAGCTCTTCCTCCCAGACAAAAGGAAAGGCCCTGAGGGCACAAGGGAGAAAAGGACATTATATTTAGATAGAAGTTTCTCCAAAGTACATGGGGCATGTGGTACACCTGATAAAAAAAGGTTGAGGCTCCTCAGCTACTGCTAAAGAGGCAGATTCTATCAAAACAGGAAACCCTCACTGTTCTAGAAAAGAAGAGAGGAAAGAGGACGAATGAGAACCAAGGTCTGCAACAGTTTGCTGCATGAGAAAGGCACATAGAAAAACCCACGTGGAGGAGGGGGGAATGGCTGAATACATGCCAAACCATGTGGGGCTGGGGATAGCGCATGCCCCACACCAGCCCTCGAGCCAAGAGTCACATGTTTGTAGCTTCCCTTCCTAAAGGGCCTGAGAGCCACTTCCCATCACCGTCCCAGGAAACTCCAGGACCCTGCCTATCAAGACACAGTTTAGTGCAATAGCAGAGCATGGGATCTATCCAGGATTGCTTGGGAATTCAGAGACAGAAATATTTACAACCACACCTGATAACCCCCCATCTCCACCTGCTTCCCCAGAAAATAAGCATTTTCTATGAGCATTCAGGTCATCCATCAGCAAGAGATCACCACACACATGAACTGGGGGTAAACTAAAAAACACGAGGCTACACTTTTCAGAAAAAAAACACATTTCTTGCCCCCTCTCCTCTCCTTCTGTTTTTAAGCCCACATTAAATCACATTGCACAGAGAATAGCAAAGAGCCTCACAATACCACAGCTTCTCCCTGGGTTTCAGAGGGGTCAGAGCCAGGTACACCAATCCCTGTTGAGCAAAGACACATGGCTCCCTCGGTGTGGCCAGGGCAATGCCACAGACCCACAAGCTCTGTGGGTGCTTTTGGGGGTTCAACCCCTCTTTCTGTATATAGTAGGGTCTAAGGGGAAGTTAATCTGTAAGCAAGGACTGCCGTTTTGGGAGATGTAACAACTTCCTCTTTGCTGCCAAAATTGCTCTAATAAGGAGCTAATATTCAAAAACTAAACAAAAAAAGGATTAAAAAAAATCCTAGCCCATTGTGTTCTTCAGCTCCGTTAGGGATGAGGCCAACACACAACTCCCAACAGCTGCTGTTGCCTCCAGCAACATCTCCTCCCTTGGACAGCAGCGGCAGATGACAGAGGAGAAGGACAAGAAAAGAGCAGCCACCAGGATCTGGCTGCATCCACCCAGTGCCACATTCCAGTACCAGGTTCAGCCTCTGGAAGACCCCTTCCAAAAGATCCTCTACCTGCTGCTAGTTGAGCCGCCCCGCAAGGGTAGCCTGGCGTGGATGGGATAGCTGGGTGGTCCCCAGCAAGGCATACGCACTGCCCGGAGCAACATCAAATCATAATAAACAAGTCCCTCACACAAAGCTCTGTCAGTTCAGATTCCAGTTCAGCTGATATAATCTTCATTTTCTCTTTGAAAGAAAGGAAAAAAAGTAAAGCAAAAAGAAAAAACCAGACATCCTAAGGGAGAGGAGTGAGGCAAGCGATGGATTGATATTGCCCGTGTGTCTCAGCCCCCCATGTGCTGTTAATCAGCTGCCCCCCCCACCCCGGGGAATACGCTGATTTAATTACCGCCTGCTTGCACAGCCTGTCTGCGATGCTGCTCGCCCAAGACATCGCATGAGGAAGAAACAGACACTGAGTCTCAGCAGCCAGGCTCGAATAGGATGGGCAAGCAGAACAGGAATCATCCTAGCCCCGGTTTGGGGAGTGAGGGGTGAATTGGTGCAGGGAGCCCATGCAAGTGGGCTGCCACCCAAACCCTTATGTGCAAGAGGTGGATAGCATCAAAAGGCACACCACTGCCCCACCAGAGCCTTGGGAACTGCAGAGGGGATGGATGCATCAGGGAGTCACCTTTCTTCTATCTGAAACACAACCATATTTTGAGGGGAAAAACAAAGACACACAATGGGCAACGAGAGGGTTTCCAGACTGGAAAGGGGAGAAATAGCCAGACTGAAGGGCAGTTACCACGCGTCATGTCACAGCCCACTCCTTTCACCAAGTGCATGGCACAGACCCCCAACACGAGCACATCTCTCCAACTCCTCTGACTGTCATGCTGCTGGCATTCTGTAGTGTTAATCTGGGATGTTTGAGCATCACTCTAATGCAAACAAATATTTTCCAGGGCTTCTGCTTCACAATGCATTCATAATGTCAAAGAGGCAGCGCACAGAGGGACACAGACCTCATACAGCTCCTGGAAGGGGAGAGCTGCATCAAGTGCATCTACCCTCAAAGTGACTCATCGGACAGTCACCTTGAAGGTGCTTCAGCACAAGATGTGGGTTACTGCTCTCCCACCTGGGGGACAGCCGGGAAGTTTAATAATTAATGGCCGTACACTCGCCTGCGAAGGCTGGCGCAAAAACCGTCGCTACATCTTTAACAGCTGCCAGCGATGGGAAACTCATTGGAGTATGTGTTCGGAGGGGAAGAAGGTTAAGATGATTAACCGGTGCTAACAAGTTTAGGATGTGCAAGAAGTATTTTCTTGGACGTCCATCAAAGAGAGGATTGAATGTTGCCCGGCGGAGGGGGGGCGGTATGTGTTTAACAGATGAGGTTTCTGCCTCCCGAGGCCCGCCCAGCCCCGCATGATGCAACCGCTCCCTTTTAAAGGCTGCCTCTGTCCCTGTACCATCAGCGTACCTGCGGCCCCAGCCTGGCACAAGGCCTGAAAGTCGATCCGGGGGAAGGAAAGCCGCCCCTCCCCTCTTCCTGTTGATCTGAGTCCTGGGACACCGTCAGGCACCGGCGGATCAGCCTGGTCCTTGGTCCCCTCAGGGCAAAGGTGTAGGCAGATGCCCGGAAAAGCCAAGAGGGAATCGGGTATCACCACACCGAAAGCAGAAACCTTGGAGAGGATGACTCCTCATGGGCCTCTGCATCCCACTGTAAAACCCCTCTCTGCCCCACCACAGGGACACCAGAGCCATCCTGCCATTGGCCAGGCCTGCAACCCACTTTTTACTTCCCCATTGCCCTCAAACGCATGGCAGCATCTAACATTGGCACCGAAGCAAAGCTCCCTAGCAAACAGCTTCGGAGTGAGCCACTTGGCGCCTGCAACCTCTCCTTTGGCCCATCCTGGGTATTTTCAGTGCTCTTTGGCAGCTGGCAGGCGCCCACACTTTGCGCAAGGGGCTCGGCCGCCACCGGGCGCCGTGCCCCGCCGTGGAGCCTGGCGGCCGGTATGGCTCACCCTCATTCCTCCGGCCGCCGCAGAGCTGCCAGGATGGGCAGCACACGCGAGACCCACGTCGCGGGGCCCGGACGTGCGTCAGCAGCTGACGCAAACCAGCCCGGCCATGTGCACACAGCCCAGGCCTGGGAAAAATCCTCCACCCCGGTAGCACGCTCGTGCTGAATCAAAGCCGTCGCCATACAGTAGCAGTGCAATGTGCTCTTCGGGTTTCCTCAGCCAGATGGGATGTTTTTGCCTCGCTTTGTCAAGGCGCTGATTTATGCCCATATGTACCATATACATTGTAAGCACAGGCACGCAATGGTGTAAACACTTCTACCAAACATCTGTACACAAACCCGCCAAATATGCAGAAGCTCCCTGCTGCAGCCCTCAACATGCGCCCCGGCTGCCCCACAGGCAACCTGTCGGGCCCCAGTCTGCATGTGGGGTGCCATGTGCCACTGGATTGTTATTTGGACATGGACAGTAAAGGTCACATTGGGACCATTGCCTGATAAAAATCAGCACAGTCACAACACTTTCCTCCTGCCTCAATCTGTGCTTTGGCTGGAGCACTTCACGGCGGGTATCTGCTCCAAAATCTCTTTCCCATGCATTTAATCCTCAATGTCTTTCTCTGCATCATACCTTTGCCTGGGGAATAGGTTAGTTTATCCTTGGTTTTGCATGGGGAATGGCTGTATCAAACAAACAAGGTTTATCCAGGGGTGGGATATAACATTTGGGCCATAATATACAAGCACCATTAAAGTTACTACTTGTGTCACCAGGACTCATGCACACCTGAATATAAATGTTCACCCGTTTGCACCTTTGGGCAGAGCTCAGTCTCCAGAGAAAAAGTCCTACAGCAATTCCATGCCTTTGGAAGAAATTCTTCCCACCTTCCAGCTAGTTTAAAACAAAAAAAAATGCCAAAAATAAAAAGTTTAAAATAAGAAGGCATATAAAAGACAAAGAGGGGAGCTCTGGGGTGTACAGGAGGCAGGCCTGAGCATGGCAAGAGGGAATTATCTGAACAAGTAGATGGGTGTAAAGAAACAGGCCACTCTCTTCCAGAGCACTTGTGTCAGAGCACTGTTCCAGAGCGCCTTCCCTTTTCAATGCTTTGGCTGTTTCTAAGCATATTTTGGACAAAGCCGCTGAGGCATTTGTCATCCTAACTCTATTGGATGGTAGCACCACAGGGATGCTCTAAGCCCTGCAACCATTTTGCAGCACAGGCCACGCTCACAACTGTATTAATGGCTTACGCAAGCCCTCCTAATCTGCACTGAGGCAACAGCAGCAGGTTAATTAAAATCAATTAAATACTCCTTAATAAAGTTGGTTTAAATCCCACAAGCAGACTAAGCCGGATGAGTTGATGCTTAGGGGTATAAGGAACAACCTTTCTCCCTCTTCCTGTCCCTCAGCCACAGATGTGGCAACATACAGGTGACAAAAGCCGAGGCTGGGGTGACTCCTCAAGCTGCTCCGGGCAGTTAAGAGAACAGCAGCCTACATGTTCAGAGAAAGAGAGTTAAGCGACCAAACAAACTATTTGTTTGTTTTTTTCCTGAATTGTTCATCCCCATTTATTCAAAACTGCTCACAGAATCCATGGAATTCATTGTGTGGTTTGCATCTTCAAAACAAATGAAACAACAGTATGTCTAAACCAAACAAACCCCAGCCCAAAATACAGCCAGCAGCCCAGGGCGCATGAGCAACTTTCCAGGCTGAAGTGTGTATATACTCTGGAGGGCCCAAAAATGTGGATGGGGGAATATATTTAAATTTCAGGGAATAATAGAATTCCCAGGAAGACGTCTTACAAAGCAGAGAAAAAAGCGGGTAGTATTTAAGCAATAATTATGCTGCAATTTTTCTTCCAGGTGTGCTGCAGGGATGGCATGCCAGAGAATCCCATTTTCTGACATGGCAACGTGCTGCTGTGGCTGCAGCGGTGCTGGATGCCCATCTGCAGCAGCCCAGGCACTGCTCCCTCCAGATCCCGGCTCTCTGGCCAGCCCTGCCACGAGGGCTTAGTCTTTCCAAGGGAAAACACAATTCAGAGAGCTCAAAGCTTTTGGCAAGGAGCAGCTGCTTGAGACAGAAGTCCTCTTTTCCAATTTTTTTGTCAGCACTTGTCAAAAAGCTGCGTTGAGCCACTTTCAAAGCAGAAAACACCTTTTGCATAGTCAGCATAGAAAGCCATGCTGACTTACTGTCCTCAAAAGGGGTAAAATACAAAACTATAGCATTTCAACCAGTTCAGTGCACCTCGTGACAGTAGGGCCACAGGGCCAAGGGTGTTCCATTGCACCCTCCGTCCTCATCCTCCTCACAGCTCTGAGCCAGGGCCACCGACACAGCTTGTGGCTGCTGGTGTTTAAATAGCTGGTTTTGACCTTTCCACACCCTCACTCCACACCAGGGATCCCAAACACCTCCTTCACCTCTCGAGGCTCACCAGTGTGTTCATGTTTTTAATCTCATGGGAGACCTTGAGCAGCGTTAAGACATTGGCACATGTTGCCCAGAGAAGCTGTGGCTGCCTCATCCCTGGATGTGTTTGAGGTCAGGTTAGACAGGGCTTGGAGCAACCTGGTCTAATAGAAGGTGTCCCTGTCTGTGGCAGGGGGGTGGAACTAGATAATCTTTTAAGGTCCCTTCCAACCCAAACTCATCCATGATTCTATTATCTGTCCAAGCAGTCCCAGCAGGCTGAAAAAGGATCACATTAAACATGACAGCAAGAAAATATAAAAGCCATGAAAACAACCTGGCGAGAGATGGAGCACCCCAGCTGGGATGTGGGGAGAAGGCACGACTTCGGCACTGTCCCCCTTTTCAGCTCATCTCCACAGAGATGTTGTGGGAGAAGATACAAATCCCAAGTTAGAAATGGATGCATCCACTTGGATACAACATCCTGCCTGTCTTCTGCAGGGCCAAGGCTCAGCCCACACTGCCCAGGAGTCTCCGCTTGCTCCAGCCATCCCCACCAATCCCTCATCTGCTAGACCAGGTCCTGCCTTTCCCAGCATTTTTTCCTTCCTCTGCAATTGTCTGTGGGGACAGGCAGGGGTCGGTATGTGGGAAATCCTGCCACTTCCCTTCAGCTGGCCCTGCTGGCTCTGGGTGACACGCCCTGGGTGGGAACCAACGCCCTACTGCAGCCCTACACTGTTCCTTGCTGGCCTCCTCCAGCGGCTGCTAGTGTGCCGAGGGGTCTGGACTGGTGTAGCCAAGGGGGAAAGCAGAATGCCTGGACCGAGTGTGAGCACCATGTGGCACATGTCCCCTGGGTGCAACTGGGACCACCGCTGCACCTTGGCTCCTGCAGGCCTCCCTGCAAGAAGGTGAACAGCAGCAACAATTTTGAGTTGCAGTATCTCCTGCTGGTATTTCTGTAAAGTCAATTGCAGCTGAAGGGTGGCCAAGCAGCTTTCTTCGTGCCCCATGGTGGGGTAGATAGGAAACATGGGTGAAATTTTGTATGAGAAGAAATGGCCAGGGGACATTCCTTTGCAAAGCCTCAAAGACATTCCAGAGAAAACCCCAGTTCCTGGCCACTGCCAAAATCCTTGCAGCTACCCCACACCATCCTCCAAGCTCCTGTAACAGCAGAAGGTACATTGGTTTGTGGCAGGGTTGTGCAGCCTTCCTCTGACTGCCAGTGCCAGTCCCTGGGAGCTGCCTCCTCCTGCAACCCAGGTCCCTCCTCTGCCCCTGAGTGCTGCCACAGCAAGGGATGGAAAAGTCATTTAGCATCCCTCTGAGCTGCTTCCCTGCTTGCATGGCTGACCGCCTCCAGCACCGCAGGCTTCTAACCTGACCAAGGAGAAACCGGACCAAAACAAGCATTGTGGAGACAGAGGGAAAGCAGCCAGCCTCCTTTTTTTTTTAAAGAGATATTGAAGACCAGAGCAGAGAGCCAGCAGAGTGAAAAACAGCCACGTGGGGACTGTGAAAATCAGAGCTGAGGAGAGGAAGATGGGAAAGGTCTAATAAAGAGAGTCACAATATACAAAATACACAAGCGCCCACCTCTGCCAGGAAAGCTGTGGGAAGGGATTGTGGTGTAATCCCTGGCTGTTTGAGGCTGCCCAGGGAGACACAGTCCGGATCTGCAACTGGATCAAGATTAGACCAGGAAATCTTACATTTTTTGCCCTGTCAACCTGAAACACAATGCTTTTCCCTTGCAGCATTTTTTTACTACACGGAGGAAATCAAGGGAGGTCAATTGGCTACAATAGGATCTTCCAGCCTCAGGTAGCTCCCAACCACATCCACACACCATACAGAAAAGCATCTGCTCAGTCCCAGAGAAATTCTCCAAGTCACATCCATGCATGCAACAACCTCAGACCAAAACCTGTGCTGAGCTCCCTGCCCATACTTGGCCCCATCCCAGCACAGGGTCTGGGGTTGGAGAATAGCTGGGTACAGCCATTGCTGCCATTGAGGTTTCCTCCACCTCTCCCCCAGGTCTCTTCTCCAACCTGTATAAAGTTGTCCCAGATCCATCTAGCAGTAAGTAGGGACAGAAGAAATGACAGAGGTTATCTACTGAAGGGAACAAAGTCATTAATTACCCAGATAGGCTATGCTAAACTTGAGGTCTGTGTCCTCCCCATCAAGACACAGCTGGAGAAGCTCACTGTGACCTCTAAGCTCAAAAGCTCAAAAAACACAGTGCCAAGGAGCAACATCTCACAGGTAGTCATACCCAGCCCAAGTGATCTGAAGTAGCTGCTAAGGAAACTTATCGTTTTCTATAAATACAGCTGTGCTGTTTTCCTGACCATGTTATTCCTGGAGTCCTTATCACATGCACTCAGATAGCCACAGCACAGTCACACACTTCACAATCGTCTTTTTCTCCTATTCCCAGCTTTTCCGAACCATTTATGTCCACAATCCCCTCTGCTCAGAAGCTCTTCTGCGGCAATGGGTGACACTGCCCTGGACCTCCACATCCACACTGAACAGGTCAGCAAATGAACTTGTCTTCCTTTTCCCTTTCTCTGCCACGCAGGGACCTGACTCACAGTTAGGGATGAAATCAAATGTCACTTCTGATAAACATTTATTTTGCTAAGGAGCATGATGTGTTTATAGGCAGTGAAGTGGGCCAGGGAGAAGCAACAGGCATGCGCCAAGTCTTGCAACATCTTGACGCTTCTGAATACCTTGGTCTCCCGCAGAAGTCATGTTGTCTGGTCCTTGGGGCGTTTTAAACACAAGGGAAAAAATGCATAGAGGAGAAGGATTCCCAAGGTCTTGGGCTGGAAGACAGACCACGTTGAAATGTGGTCACGTGGCCTGCATTGCACCAGCCTGGAGACCTCAGGGAAGTACCCTGGAGCAAAGGGTCTAAGACAAGACAACAGCTGGCTGAAGGTGCGTTTGTTTCTGTATTGCTCCAAGCCAATCAAAACTTCACCTGCCACAACATCAGCTTTGGGCCATGGTTTCATTTCTCTCAACAGATTAGCTGACAGGGTGGGGAAGAATTTTATATATAGTTTCTGTATCCATAGAGTATTTGATGAAGACAAGCAAGTCTGACAGGCAAAAAGGAAGCCTTAACCCTTATGAGACATTTATTATTATTGTCTTCCTGAATCAAAGCTGCTATTCAGCAATACCATGAACTTAATGGAATGAATGGGCACCTAAGAGTTATGAGAAATCCATCACAGACTGCTGCCAAAGCTTCCCAGGGGATGTGGGTATCTGTAACCAAGTGTTATGATCTCGACGCTGAAATACCTGGGCGATTGATCTATCACACAAATGGTGTAGGAGGTGACATTCAGATGGCCTCAAAATGAGTGAATCTCTATTTTCTCTGCTCTGCATTCAAGTTCTAAGTTTCCTCCTTCAAGCTGGCTCAGAGACACCAGGAGGACATTCATTCCTGTGGTTTTATGGCATTTATATGTCAAGTCCAGGCAAGAACTTAAAAATGGAGGAGGGCTGTAATTTGTGTTCCCATTGAAGGGAAAATATTGATATTTAAAATCAGTTGAACTCAGTTTTGATCTGTTCTTTTGAGAAATGATACTTAGAAAACATTTCATTTGTACCATCTTTTAAATTTAAACCAAAATTGCTCCTGTTGTTTCTTTCTTGGACTAAAAAGGAAGTCCAACAGTCCTGATCTGGACTAGTCAAATCAGGCTTTTCCCAATGTTCTACAATTTTGGATCCTGGATTTTAGTTCTTTTCCACCACAAACCTGTACAGCTTTAACTCTTGCTTTTACAAGCTGCTATGTTGCAAATCCATTTTAGTCTGGCAAGAGACTGTACCTCCTATGTCTGCACAGGTCTAAAAACAATGATTTTGAGACCTTACCTACAGCAAAGATAACCCCTTTGTAATCTCATCCACCCTTATATCCCAACTGTTGACCACATTTAAATACCCTTTGATAAGCATACCACCAGATACTGTCACACTGGACACCAAAGAGAACCAAAGGAGAAGCCACTGAAAATGGAAATGCTACTTTCATGTGCTCATCCCGACATAACTTTCCCTGCCAACTTCTTTGCAAAATGAGTTTCAGTCACCCAGTTTGAATATACAAATTCAAATTTTCCCAGAACTTCAACTTTGGATGTGAGTGGTAGCTGGCACTTCTCTATTTTTTTCTAGTCAAATGCATCAAAAGACAATGAGGAAGGCTGAATGATTCACACTCGTGGAATGAAATGCTATTCACAAATGTTTTTTCCATAGCAATTTGTCACTTATTGTATTGAAACCACTTCAGAAGATGTGTCTCAAAGAGCCTTTTGATATTAACATGATTAAAACCATAACACAATTAAGCAATCCCATAATATTTCTGTATGTTATATGAGTGGGACCTCGAGTGACCACTTCATTCAAGCCCCTCATAAACGGCTGCTTCTAACAGAAGGCTGTTAATTCTGCAACATGCCTTGGATAGTTGTAGAACACCAAGGAATTCAAATCTTCTCACCCTAGAGGCATTTTGGCTCACCAAAATTCAGCTTTGGTGTTGGGTCTAGCCTACATGTCTCAAACCTTGCAAAATCAGCCAAGAAAGATGCACTTTGCGAGATCTTCTCTGCCCACTTCAAAACTGATATCTAAAATCAGTGGGAACATTGGCCCTCTAGATGTATCCTTCTCTCTTTATTGGCTATCTAGACATTTACCTGGATGTCTATCACTTTTCCTGTTGTTCCTGTCACATGACGGCCTCTACACACATACCAGTTTCCTACAGCTCAAGCACACTGTTATGCAAGTACACATAACTTTGCATTCACACAGGGATCACATTAGAAAGTCCTTCAGTGAGATGTTGACACAAAAGGGCCTTCCAAAGTGCCAGCTGTCCCAGATCCCTACCTGCCGGGCAGTTGCACCGCTGGTGTGTGTCTCGAACTTCTCGATGTCTTGGCAAGTGGAACTTTAATTTCTGCCAAGAGAGGAAAATCAGAAAAAGGATTAATTTATATCATCGAAACCAAAGCCTCACATTCTCGAAAAAGTGGAACTGGGAGGGGATGCTGCCCAAGTAGAGATGGGAGAGACAGGGCGGAACAGTTTGGGAACGAAGAAAGGCAATAAAGTTCATAGTCTTTAACTAGAAATGCAGGGTTTGATTGAAAGCAGGCTGAGGGAGTTTCGTAATGGCCTCCAAATGTGGTCCTCCTGACAGGCATTACAAAACCAAGAGCCGGCAGTGGCAAATAAATTGGTGACTGTGTCCTCGTGACAAAGCCGCATTTCTCAGAAGACCCGCTCAGCGGGCAGAAAATGAAGATCTGAAGCAGGTCCTCTTCCACCCTGCAGCAGACTCCTGGTCTTGGAGACACCTAGATGGACAGAAGGCTCCCACTGCAAGACTGTGGCTGGAGATGAACTCAAAACAGCAACGCCATCCCCTGAAATCTTCAGGTGTCGTGAAACTTAATTTTTCCCCAAGGGCAGAACACAACAAAACCTATCAAGATCTTCCACAAGATGGAATTTTGTCAGAATGTTCATTTCATATGAGTTTGGATTTCTATATGGTGCCAGTGTGTCAGTCTCCTGCTCTCTGGGCTCATCTGTGTATCTCCTGAAGGGCAAATAAAGTCCACCTGAGGTCACTGCATCTTCCCTCGCTGGAAACATCAATAAAATTAACCCATGTCCTGAGCAAAATGTGCTTCAGGGGTAGCATCCACACCACCTCTCATACACTTTATAAAATAACTGTAATTCAGTGAAGAAAATGCAAATCAATCCAAATAAGTTATTAATTAATGCCTGTGAACCACACTTGGTTAATGATTTGAGAAGGCTGAGCTGCTGAGGTTCCTAAGCTCTGGAGTCACTCCCTCTTCCCTCCTAACCTTCAAGCCCAACTTCTCACATCCTAGTTACACCTTCCTATTTTTTTAACTACTTCACAAGTAGGCCAACATTTCAAAATAAATAGCCTTAGGTAGGGCACAACAGAAGCCCATGCCCAAGGTCATATAGAAATTGCTTTATTTTCAAAAGTAATTGAGCATCTTCCTGCAAGAAGGCATCAGTTTGAGGAAAAATTCTTTGAGAAAGGATAAAAGTAAATCAACTTGCTTCCACCTGGAATGAAGGAAGGCAGAATTGGCTGGAACATTTCCATTTTTTCACTTTGAAAGGACTGGCTTCCTCATTGCAAGTCAAAAGAGTAACAGTTGTTGTGACTGACTAGAAATTGAATATTTTCAGAGCTTTATTTTGCATGGTAGACTGAAATGTTTTGATAGCAAGTTGATTTGATATCAGGGTGAGGAGAGGGTTTTAGGCAAGGAAAATTACCAGTTCCCATAGAGCACTTTATCAGTGTTTACCTTCTCAGTTAAAAGCTCAGATTTGTGAATCTCTGCTTTTGAGCACATTCTCATCTAGCTGCCACCCCCAGATGGCACAGCTCTGCTCTGCAGCACTGCCTGGCTTCTAACTGTTGCTCATGCTCAAACATGGGCACAAGCAGGACAGCGGAGCCTTTATTTGGATACTCACACTGGTATGTGGACATACACAGCCCCATTCCCACCTATACATGTGCCAACCAAAACGTCCCAATACGACACTGCCACATTTGGGTGGTGTTCCCATGTTTGGGAATCAGGCTCAGACAAGGAAGAGGTGATGGCTTGCAAAGGCAGGAGCAAAAAGCCATTTCCTAGACAACAAGGGTCCAAACACCCTGGCTGCAACAGGGGCCTTTATAGGACACAAATCTGCAAGGAAACATGGAACAAATCCATGCCCCACCAAGCGCAGAGGCACTGGAGGGGCTAAGAGGGAATGGCTGAGTTAGGGTGTGCTGCAAGAACACTGGGTTGCTTGGCTGGGTTGCTGTGCAGGCATACAGAGAGAGGAACAGAGTAACTGGACAGGGAAGCGATGACCAAGCAGGACTTCAGCATGGCTGGGAACGGAACACGACCGATAACATTTCCCTGAGGCTTTATCTGCAGGGTCAAGGTAGTGGAAAGACCTGGGACAACTGAAATAGCCTTCTCAAGGACAGAGGCCCCTCAGGAGGGAGGTGTGGGTGCTGCTGGACAGGCTGGGAACACAGCCCTGTGCACCACGAGCATGCAGCCATCGGACACTCACCAGCACTTGGACCTTCTCCCCCATCGCTCATGCTTCCTTCAAGCCCAAGAGCTCTGCACATGCCTGGGGAGTGCAAAGGGTAGTGGTGCCATGGGATTGCTCCCCTTTAGTGGGAGGCAAAACCTACTAGGGATTTAGGAGCGCCTGGCATTCATTCTCCTGCACAGTCTGTTAAACAAACACTGCCACAGAAAAAATCCTTGGCTTTTGGAGACCTCAGTTCAACTTTGGGTGGAGATGGTGAAACAAAACAAACCCTCAGCCTTTTCTGCTTCTCTCATTACCACTGCGCAAAATATTGCCTGGTCCAACACAAGAAGCTGGCTTTGCTCACAAGAGCAAACCAAATGTACTTCCCTCTAAAAATGTCATTTCCAAGAGAAAACTTTCATTCCCAGGCAACAGAAAACCATTCAGTTTTGGGGCAAGGTTGGCTTCTGTAAGCAAAATTTTAAAAGAAGGTAGGCTCTGGGAATCTAGTGTTTGCAATCTCCTTCCTGGGATCTGGGGCTTGCTTTTTCACCTGAGGGATACCTGGAGCATGTAACATCAAGAGCAGCAACAGGCTGCCTTCCAGAAAGGCTGAAAACACTTCCTACGGAGGGGATTGCTTTGTCAGCAGAGCCGGCTTGCTCTCATTTGTCACATTATCCAGTGACATAACAGCTGCATCTTCCCCCTACACCACAGCAAGTGGCTGAAAAAAGCCTTTGCCAGCGCTGGAGCCACAGCTGATCACCTCTGCTGGCACCTCTGTGTATTTAGGGAGCCGTCACACATTGCTGAGTGCAAGGAAAGGGAAGATCCCGTCTGCAAGAGGGCAAGGGCAGGAGGGTCGTTCTGAAACACGTGCTGGGAATGGGCAGTAAAGTCAGCACGGGCTTTTCCCATGGGTTTTGTTAGCTCACCACAAGCGTGACAGGACAGGGCTGACATGGGTGGACAGAGCAGCGACAGCAAGACCACATCTGACATTAAAGGACCATGGCTGTGGTCTCCTAAACCTTGCAAGTGCCTGTCTGTTTCGGATGGGCACTTGAGATTAGGTGAGAGGGAGGGCACTTCTTCAAAGGGGGCAGATTAATAGCTCTTTAGCATTCCCAGTTGTTTGCAGTCACCCGGGGAGGTGAAATCATTTCCCACCACTATCTCCAACAGCTAAGAGAAACACATCTTAAATAGATAATCTATTACAACCATCAGGAGGATTTCAAGGGTGGGTGGTTTTGTTAACTCTTATTGTTTTACCTCAAATTTCCCAGTTTTTTCTTAAAGGCCCAGCTCCTGGGATCATGGGACCATGTGGCACAGAGCAAAAGTAAGCAGCGAGTCCCTCCTACATGGAGCAAAAAGCTTGGAAATAACACCACCTAGATACAGGGACTGTAAGCAGCTGAAAGGAAATGGGACTTAGCTACCAGAGAAGTTGAAAGGAAAAAGTAGATCTCCTGATTGCAGGGTGAAAAATACCAAGCTAATGATGTAGACAGGGGATGCTTAGAGCAAGCTTGCAGACCCTAGGAAACAATTGTGCAGTGTGCTTTGAGATATGGAATAAAAGGAGGGGGGAAAAAAGCTTCAAGTCAGGAGGGAAAGGAGTTTTCTGGTGTCCCTCCTTTGCTTGCATAAGTAAGGAAAGAGTTCCAGGGAAATGAGACTTTTGGGAAGGCAGTGAGGATCAATGTTCCCTCCCCATTCACAGGCACATTCCTGAATCCCTTCAGAATCACTAAAGCCACAAGAAATACCTTCAACACAAACCCCTGAGAAGGCTGAGGGGCAGCTGACCTGACCCCAGGGTGCACAGGATTACCTGCTGTTGCATCACACATACACATTTCTATCTCTACAAGCTCACAAATTCTGGGATTTTTTTTTTCCCAGCAGCAGCACTGAATCCATCCTGTTCTCCACCCTGATAGGTTTTTGGCAAATGAAATAGCACCAAATGTTACCCAGCATGGGAAAGGACCTTGTTTTCTTCTTTGGAAAGCTTTGCCTCTCTTGCAAATGCCAGTAGTGAGTTTATTTGTGCTCCTCGTATGATTTTATGATGTCTCCTAAATGCAGAGGAATTCGAATTCCTATATGGAGCTAAAGTTCTCCCTGTACTACCTGTTTCTGGCCCATTCTGCACAGATGTTTTTACGAGGAAAACCTAGTCAGTTTGAGTCTGGTAGAGAATTCCCCTGTGGTGTTCGCCTACACCAGGCAGAGGTTTACACAGTAGCAAGTGAAGCACTGGTCAGGCTGCTTCTGGAAAAGCATCTGCCGCCCTCTCTTTGCTCCTCCTGAGCTGAGGGAAACACTGCCACAGCCAGACGCCAGTGCCCGAAAACCAGGCTCCGAGATCGAGAAAACATCCCCACCAGCTGCCTTAAAATTAACATCTTAAGCAAACCAACCCAGCTCCTCTCCCTGCCACTTTGCTTTATTTTTGCATGTCTAGAAGAAAGGCCTCTAAAAGGACTTTGGCAATTTGCACTTCTTAGTGCAATCTGGATGGTATCCCTCGCAGACTCTTGGGACACCTGGGGCACACCTGGGCACAGTCATGGCCCAGACTGGAGGGCATTACATGCTCGAGCTCAGAGCAGTGCAGCTTTTGAGCATAACCTTAGAGTTCTTCTAACAGCCCTCACAAACTTCACTTCTTCACGTCCCTCCAGCTGATCTTCACAACCACCAGAGCTAGAAGTGTGCTCCTGTGCTGTGCCGCCCCTCCCCTCCCTACCCACCTCTGACCAGCTTTTTTCTAAAGCTGGGGTTCCTTTAAAGCTTTGCTGTTTTATTTCGTGATGGGTAACACTGAGCTGGCAGCTGTGAAACCCATTAAGGTTGAAACACCAGGAAACTGCGAGGATGTGGCAATGAGAGGCGGTGAGGGTCTGAGCAGGGGGAGAAGAATATCCCACTTTCACGTCCATCACAGCAAGCCCATCCGCAGCCCCTCTCCCCCAGTCATGGTCAGCATGACTTATTCTGCTTTCCTTATTTTTTTTTCTCCCATCTTTTCCCTGTTCCCTTTATCTTCCCTGTTTTTCTCCACCCCTGCCCCTCACCAGTCAGTCCAGGGCCCCACTTCAGACCTAATGAAAAGGAGGACCGGAAGGATTTTTCTTTCCTAATCAAAAGCCTCATATGGCACCCCACCATCTGTCCACCAGCAGCCCCTTGCCCTGGACCTTGAGCTGCTTGGTCCACGCCAGTGCCTCCGGCTGAGTGTGGAGGTCTGAGGTTTAGATGCTTAGCAGAAGTGGGCAGCACAGTTGGCAAGGGTCTCCTCCCCAAGGGACAGAGCCCTTCTCCCCCACGGGCATCAGACTCTCATAGGTACAAAGAGAGAGGAGACATGGGCCACGCATCCCTGCACCTCCACAGTCTCCAGCACTTTTGTCCAAGCTCTTTTTGGAGCTGGTAGCCCTGGTGGTACTCAGGAGCAAGTGCTGGCCCCTCAAGCAGTCGTTCCTGTCCTACAGCTGCTCGCCACACTGCCTGCAATGGGGACTGCGGCCACCCCAAGGAGCACAGGAGGGGCTGCTCAGAAAACAGGGGTGCTGCCGGGTGCACGGGCATCGTGAGACCCCCATTTCCTCGCTAAGCCAAGCTATAAAAAGGTGTAAAGGTGCTGCTGCCAGCAGAGCCAGCAGGACACGGGGCCATCCGGCCCCAGGCACCACCCCTGGGAGACATCCTGTGGCACTTCTCAAATCTCAGTAGAGACAGACTTCAACTTCCCAGCAGACTCATGCCAGTAGCAACAGAGGGAATGTCATCCCCTGCCTGGCGGCAGAGGAGGAGTCCCTGCATGAGAGTGCAACCACAGGGCACAGATCCAACCACTTGCAATGCTTCTGCCTTCCCAAACCCCTTTTTAAAGTGGGATATTGCCTCATGGACCTTCTCCTTCCCTTATTCCTTATCCAAAGAGGCAACTCAAAACCATATCCTTCAGCTCCTGCAGGGTTTGCTAACTCAAGGTTCACAGCTTTCGGCTGCATACCCCGGCAGATCCAGGGACTGCTCTCACAAGACCCATAAACAGAAGCTCAGAGCCTCTCAGCTGTAGGTTTAAACTCCTCACCATAGACTTTCACTTCTCCTAGAAAGCAGGAAGGAGTGCAGGTCACCTCAGGTGCCAAGCAGCACTGCCCAAGGCAGGTCCCAGTAGCCACCACTCTGATCATCCCATTCCTTGCCTCATTTGGCAATAACAGCTCATGAGAGATTTTTTTCAGATACAAACAGTTTTTGGGCTAGCCCCAGGGATCTCTCCAGCATGACTCAAGCCAAAGTTAGAGTAAACAGAGAAAAGGAGAGGTGGGTGGAAATGGCTCCAGCCCTAAATTTCACCCCCAAGCCTCTCCTAGAGCTGTGGGAACAGGTCAGTGGGGACCTGTCTGGAGAGTTCAGAGACATGAGCCACCATCTGCTCCCTGACACATGTCAACACCACTTCAAAGCCCAACAAGGCAAGGACTACTCATCACACCCAGAGCAGAGGAGCCCAGACAGCCCCCAGCAGCATCAACACAGCAAAGTAAAAGCTGTCAGCAACAATAATCTGCACTTTTGGGCCCTCTGTTGTGACCTGCCGAAGCCAGTAGCAGCAGTCCCCCATCCTCAGAGGAGAGCCCAGAGGGTCCAGTGGAGTTTGGGTGGGACTCAAGTGAGTATAACGCAGCCATATGCTCTGCACTGATGCTCTGGCAGTATCAGAAACCATCCTAGCAATGCCAGTGTGTCTCATTTTCCTGAGCCAGGAGCTGTGGAAGGGGTCAGGGCCGGTACAGCAGCAATGCCAGCCCATCGCAACATCAGTGTCTCGGCAATTACCTCTCCCGTAGCCATGACAGCTGCTACAAGCCTTGCCTGTCCCTCTCCTGGGACTCAAACCCACGCTGAATCCCCAGGTTTAACCTCTAGCTCTAATTCTAACTCGTTCAGCATGCAAGACTCCTGAACAGAAGGACTGGAGGTTTTTGCCTTCCCGCCAGGACCAGGGATGAGGTTTTCCTCTTTGTGAAAGTGCAGGCTTCAGCTACAGCGTGGGCTGAGAAGAGAGACGTAAACGCCAAGCAAATTTGAGAGGTGGGAGGGACCTGAAGGAATAGGGAATTCAACCTAGCAGCGGCATCACTTCTGCAGAGATACATTTTTAGGGGAAAAAATTGATAACGTGACTAAGCAAGCATGCATATGCCTAAAATCTATAACAGTGCAAACTATGCAAAATGAAAGAACACCGACCTCATTGAGCAGTTGGTCAACTCTTCCCAAAATAGCTGTCTCCATTTGGTCTGCTGAGAGCCAGGCAGGGAGCTGTGTGGGTCTGTCCGCTTCCAAGTGGGACACCCGGGACTGCAGATCGGAGGTCCGAAAGTACAGCAGGAGGCTCAGCACCAGAGAAAGCAGGGAGATGCCGGGCAGCCCCGAGCCCAGAAGGAGAGGGAGGCGGCAGCATCTCTCCCCATCGCCGGTCCTGGGGGGAGCCACACACCCCCTGTCAAAAGCTGCTTCATCGACGCCTTTCCAGCTCTTCTCCTCCAACATTCCCTCCCTGTCCTGAGAAACAATAAATAAATAAATAGAATAAATAAAGCTTCACTCCTACTCCAAGAAGCACAATCCAGAAGGCATAGAAAAAGAACATCCAAGGGGATCCCAGTGGCAGCAAATCACAAGTGACAGCAATAATGACAAAAGTGGATGGGGGGGGGGTGTCTTTAAAATATTAAAACAAACCACACACACATAAAAGGGGTGCAGAAAAAAGGGATCCAACTGCAGCAAAGAGTGCGAGGGAGGAAAAAAATAATCTGATCAAGATTTTTTTTTTTCCTCCTGTATTTCAGTCTTTTGGTTCGCTGGTAGGTTTTTGATTCTTTCTATGCTGTCAGTTTCAGTTCCTTCGCAGACTGGCCAGGAGCTCGCACATGAAAGTCCCCATTAGAGAGAGGTAATTCTCAGCTGCTCCGGCGACGCTGTGCTCTGGCTGATCGCGGCTTCCCTGTAACATGACACACTCCCTCCGAACTACGGGGCTGGGATGAGCGAACTGCGCGGCTTCCCAAAGTAACCTCCTCTGCTCGCCCTCTCTCTCCACCTCTCCCTTGCTGCATGATTTATTTATTTATGCAAAGTGCTGGGGTGGGATCGGGCAGTGGGACGCCCCTGTCCCGCTCGGTCCCCAAACCACCTCTCCGCCGCCAGCTCTTCCCTTTGAAGTGACTCTCGCCGAGGTTATTTATAGTGGCAGGAAAGAGATTGTAAAGCAGAGGCTGGGCTCACACCAGCCTGCGTCTTCCTTTCCGCCCGGCAGCCGAGAGCACTTTATGGGATGGTACAAATGGGCTGTCGTGTCCCCCACGCAGATCCTGGGGCAGCCCTGAGGCACCAGCACTGGGGTATTTGGACCCCGATATTTTGAGGAGAGCAGCCAGGGAGCGTGAGAAGCACAGCGAAACATCTGGAAACAAGAGCTGGCAGCTGAGGGCTCTGCAAGAAACAAGTGAAGGGTAGCAGGGAGAAATACCCCAGGCGAGCAAGCTGCAGTGCAAGGGGGGAACATTTGGGGCTTGATTTGGGGGTACAACCTGCCAAGAGCGTTCAGAGGAACTAATCTGCTGAGGCCCTCTAGTGAAGCAGAGCTTCCCATCACCTCCGTGTCCCACCAGGCACAGGGTACCAGACAGACAACCCCCTCTGGCAGGGAACAGTCTCCCCAAAACGTGCCGTAGGGCAGCTCCGAGCCATGTGTCTGGGAAACAAAGCCTCCTTCTGTTCTTCAGGAGCAAGGGAGGGCCACCTCTCCCAGTTTTTCTGAAAATAACATACAATATTTCATCCTCCAGGGTGACATGCAGGCTCTGCTGAGCCTCTGCCTGTCTGTCTGTCCATTCTTTCCTCCTCTCCTTGAGCACACTCAGCAGTGAAGCACCACAGTGCTCACCGTGGTGCACAGTCATTAAAACCCAGGCAGCAAATTGGTCTCTTAAAATCTGGCTCCCTTGTGGCTCTTACGCTGCCATTTACACATTTTAAATGAAGATTTTGTGTGCAGTCTGTGCTGGAAATTAACTGGCATAGAAAACTCATATTCATCTCTTGCCTGGTCTCTGTTTCAGAGGGCTGGAAGAAATAGACCTTCTGGGAGCAGGTTAACACGAGCACGAGCTGTTTCTCCTCCACCAGACAAACCCTCGGAGGGCCCAGTAGCACACAGCCCCAATTCTTTGAATGGCCTCATGCCTTTCACAGTCACTCACTTCCCAAAATGGGGTTTTAGCATCTGCAAGGCAGGAAATCCTTTCTTTATTTCTTTTAGTGGGTTTCTTGTCATCTCGCTGCTCAAATTTGCGTTGCTGTTCCGGCACGCATGGAAAACACCCCTCTGATGGCTGCAGCCTTTCAACAGTTTTTCATATGAGCGGGGCAGAGATGTGTAACCCACAGACCCGGCGCACAAAGGGTGGCTATTCGTTTAGGAGGTGTAGCCAGCCCAGTCTCCTACCCCCTGCCCTGTGTTAGCAGCCTATTTCTTTACAAAAGGAAAGGAAGTCTGGCAGGCTGTGGCTCTGCCAGAGGTAAACCATGGTCCATGGGAGTTACCCAAGATACCACCTGCAATCACAGCAAATACATGGGCAGAGAGAAATGAAAAGGAGATGCTTAGAGGCTGATGATACAGTGTTTGAGAAGCAGAGGTCTACTTGGGAAAACACCAGTTAGCGGCTGGTGCTGAGCGTCCTAGAGAGTGCTGCAGTGCACTACCTAAAGACTCGGGTTGAACTGCAGCTATTTGCCTGTGTTATACAAAGCTTCACCTAAGGCTGTCTCTCTCCCTCCTCTATACCAACCTAAGCACTGAAATCACAAAAATGCACCCTCTAAGCTAAAAATGGAAATCTGCTGGCTGTCTACATCTCATTTGCCCACACTGGCTGGGGAGAGCTCTCTGGTCTTTTGAACTGATTTTTGATACGGATCCTGCTGTCCAGACATGAGCATTGCCTGAATGACTCTATAAGTGCCTTTTCCTGCCTCCCCGCCAGCCCCTCTCCAGCTGATCAGCTCATTTAGAGGGTATGTCATAGCTGCTGCAGGCTGGGGAGCTGCACTCAGATGGGTTTCATGAGGAAGCCTTAGCTGCAGATGTGCAGGAGGGTAATTTTTCTATCCATGAGGTATTAAGGAGCCCTGTCATCCCATGCCAATGGAGATGGACTAATTTAGCCACAAACGTGAGCCAACTGTGCATGTCAATTCTGCAGCACTGTTCAACAAAAAAGCTGCCTCCAGAGACAGGCTTGGCACGGGGAATCATCTCAGCACTCCTTGAGTTGAGCACAACCCAGATTTCAGCTCTCTCAACAGCCCAAGAGGAGGTAAGTGCTGGCCTGAAAGCAGTCCTCCTGCAAATTCGTGACTCTCAAAGTTGGTCAAGTAGAAACAAATACTCACTTGCAATCAGGAGTGATTTCACTGACTGGTGACTCTTAGAACGCCCTCCATACGCTGAGCTTGAGGCTGTATCCCTCTTTCCTTGGGGAAGTCGATGAAATTCCTTACAAGGACAGTAACCACACACTTCCGCCGCTTCTAACAGGTCCTCCAGGGCGGTTAAGGACCTCATCACAAACATACAATGAACTGGAGTAAATAGAAGTCATATATAACCTCCCAAAGAAGCTGAAATTCCTCTGTACAACGAAAAAGTTTCACATTTAGCACATGGCACTGGGTCAACTGATCAGTTACATGCAGGTGTGGCAAGACTCCCCCTTGGTCAGTCTCGAGCTGGCAGTGGCACTCCATCCTTCTCAGGGACATTTGTAAATGGGCAAAGCACCTCGCAGAGTTTGCCCAGCACTGCTCTGCAACAGACACGCAGCGCTCACAAAGGAGCACAATATGTGGGAATTCCTCGCAGGGCACAGTGTGGGCTCATTGCAATAGACCATAAACCCTCTTTGACCCAAGGTAGGTACTGTGGGCATGAACCACTCCATGCCACAGGCCAGAAACAGATAGCACTGGGCATTGGATGAGGTTCTTGCTTCTATAAGCACAGTTCAAGCCTGTGGGGTATCTACAATAGGTCTTCCCCTGAAAAGCGATAGATAACAGCAGCAGGCTTTCCTCACCTTCCTTCACTTTAAACACAACCTTCCATTAACAAAATAATGTGTCCTTCCTGTCACTAACTGAAAGTCGAAGCCAACTGCCTGGAGACGGCCGTGTGCTCAATCCCAACAATAACCTTCCCCCTTTCAGACCATTTACTAGGGAGAAAAACCCCACCCCAGTTCTCTTTCTCTTTCTGTTCTGCTTTCCCTCTCCCCCACCATCTCCCCCCGCAGGAAACATGGGGGTCTTGGTGTGCTCGAACGAGCCATTAACTAGCAGCCGACATCTCCAGCTATTGTAAATATATTAACTCAAGGCCTTTCGCTGCATTTATTAGACTCAAGAACAACATCTGGAAACAGATGTTTTCTGAGCAGAGAAGAGAGAAGGAAGGAGGGTAACAAAACAAGCGGGTGGGAAGGACTCTTGCAAGTGGAAGTACATGGTCTGCAGACCATCCCTTTGTAAAATGCTACTCAGAGGGAGCACTGCAAGGGGCTGAGGAAAGCACAGCCACATCCCTCCAAGGCAAGGCAGTGAGAGTAGAACGCCTTAGAGGGGCTGCTTGAGAGAAACAGCAATGAGGGAATAGAAAAATTCACGTCAGCTTTCAGGGCCCTTGCGAGGAAAGGTCAGAACACTCTCACACAAATGTGATACTGGGGCAGAGAGATTTGGGTTTTTTTTTCCTTTCCGGGTCATAGACCTTCCCAGTCCTCAGCTGCTCTATATCCCAGAGGCTGCCAGGCTTGTAGTGGGACAATGCCACCTCCGTAACAGTTTGGCAGCATCTGCCACTGGGCCCACAAAGTAGGCAAGGTCTAGGGTTCCCACAGTATCCTGTCTGCCCCAAGCAGCCCATTCTCAAACGGCAAGCAGAGTGGAAACCTCCCATGCCAGGGACTCTGAAGGACCAAGGGGTCCTGCTCTGATGTGGAGTCTTGATGTCATGGCTCAAATTTAGACAATATTTAGAAAATTACACTGTGTTAACTAGGGACAAAAAGAAAGCATGCGCATGCATACTTAAAAATATATCCCATGGCATTATTGTGAAACTCCATTCTCAACTAGATACACTTTGGCTTAGGTACCAGAGATGCCTAAGGTACAACAGAGGTCTGAGATCAAAGCTTCCCTGCATTTCTTTTGTGGGAAATGCATTTTACATTTTACACATACACATACCCTTGCTTTTTATTGAAATAAAACTAAAGCCAACAAACAATTCCAAAAACTAAAACAGAAAAAACCAAAACCCCACAACAAGTATTTAGTCATCTTTAACCTCAAGTTCACAGCAGGTATCTCCACCCTTAGCTCTCTGAGATGCAGTTACACATACTTTGCAAGTAAGGTCAGGAATATTGAGTATTAGCTACCTAATTTGGTATTTGTTTATAGGAAGTATTAAGTAGCCTATGGAGCAGAACAATTCCCGCCTGAGGAGCTGCTCTAACCCATTGTGGAGCTATAGAATAAAGACACATTTGATCCTTTGGGAAAAAGGTTATGAAAATACATGGAAAAAATGTACTGTCCATGCATAGTAATATCATGGCTGTTTTCAATCACTTGGTCTCCCCACAACACAAAGAGGCTCACTGCACAATATGAACTCCAAGCACTGGTAGCAGCAAGGGAAGTTAAGAAAGAAGCAAAGTTAGTAGTATCTGGTTAGGGTTTTATATTTTCATAACCCTAAAATGCCTGAGCTCATTGTTGCCTCCCTCCCATCAAAGCCAAACAGGCTTCGTGCAGCTGCAGTGGTGGGAACCTGTCTCCAGAGCTGTGTGAGAACAATCAAGCAGAACTGAGCTGTGTCCAGGGTGGGAGCCTGGCCACCACCAGCTCCTGCAGAGGTTGGGTCAGAGCTTCCAAGGGAGGATGGAGCAAACACAGATTTTGCACAGTTTGGGGCCACCCCTTCTCCCACACACCCCACAGAGGGAACGTTTTGCCAGAGGAGAGTGCGAGACAGCAAGTGGTGGACACACAGTTAAGCTGCCCACGCTTGTCCTTGTGTTTTCAACTAACCTCTCACCTTTTGTTCAGATGACGAGGGAAATGGTTCTGAGCAAACCAAGCTCTGCACCCTTCTTCATGGAGGAACTTTTTTCTCACAGCAGAAGCACTTCACGGCCAACAACCATTTCACAGGAAGAAGTTTTACTTCTTTTCAGCAGTTGTTTGGTCTTTTGTTTGTTGCTGGGCTTTTTCTTCCTTGTTTGGAGCTGACTTTTAAAGGGCTGTGTTCAGTGCCATTGGAGTCTGCAGAGATGGTCATTTCTGCTAGCCTGTTTTTTGCTGTTATCTTGGTTCCTGCAGAGCCTATGTGGGAAAGTGAAGTTAAATTAAGAACAACATTGCTAACAAATAAGACAAGAAAAAGCCTCCACCCCTGTGGCACTATTACCCAGTATCTTGCAAGCCTAAGAATTCACACAGCAGCCTGTGGGAGATGGGTTTTGCTCAGGACACAGATGTGCCTACAGCGGGAGAGCTGCTTTGGAAACCCTTTGTTTTGGCGAACCTGGGAACTCCCTGGTGCAGAGCATTGCTACAGGCTCTCAGCACAGCTAGAGCAGTACAAAGCTTTAGCTGTAGCAAAGAGGTTCTCAGACTGAACACTCAAAATCCTCCCATCCAGGTGGAAAAATAAGGGCAAGATTTTCATGCATGAAATCATCAGGGCACAACGTTCTCCATCACAAGGCTGGGGCTCTGAGGAAAAGCTCCTCTGTTCCCAACAGCAACTCCCTCGGCCCCTTGCTGAGCAGAAAACCTCCCTCTATTAAAACCAAGCTCAGGCACTGTATGCTCAGTTAGTTACTCGTGCACCGAGGTGCTCACCACGGTGCATTGGCACACATGGGACTGATAAGCCAGAGCACTGATTTGCATTTAGATTTACCATTAAACAGTTTAGTGAGAAGCTACTGCTGAATGCCTTCAGCCTCATCACACAGCTGGGCTATTCCATCCACCCTAAAGTCCACCCTCCTCCGACCTCCCCCTCACCTCTGCCAGGCAGAGGGTTCCCGTTAATCCTCCACTACCTATTTTCACGCACATCACTAAGAAAACCCTTTTTCTTCAGCTTTGGCAGATGCAGATCAGGCTCAAGCTGCCACCAACCTGGGACAACCAGTCAACATACGGAGGGTGAACACCCTAGAGGGTGAGCCGGAAACCCCAAAATCTTGGGTCCAGCCCAGGGCCGACCAGATGCCAAGTGCATAGGGGAGGGAGGCAGAGCTGTGTCACAGCTCTGTCTAGGAAAACCAAACCCTGCAGTGCTGCGGCAGGCACGTATCCCTGCGCAAGCAGCCGGGAAACCCGCAGCAGCTTTGTATGAACTTTGAGGTTAATGAATCAGAGCTGGGAGGATTGGGAAACCCAGAATAAGTGTCAACTGCACTGGGGGAAGCAAAAATAATGAAGGCTCCCCCAGAAGACTGATTGTTTTGGAATCCAGAAGTGAAGGAGAATGGATACAGCAAGCTCAGAAAATTGAAAACAACTTTAGGTAAATACTTCCTCTCATTCCAACACTTGGTCTTTTATCAAAGCTGATTCAGACCCTGACAGCAGTGCACAAAGCAGCTCTGCTCCATCATAATGCAAAAGACAGGCCCAGCGGAGGAGAGGTTAGTGGCTAATGGAGCGGAGTCAGGTTCAATTTCCCTGGAAATTACTCGTGGAGGAAAGCGAGGAGACAAGGAGCACTGCTAATGTCCTTGTGCAACGCCACTGTTTCCCCTGTGCAGGGCAAAGCCCTCACTCGTGCCCTTTGCCCCTCACGCCGCAGCTCCTCACAGCTCACCCCTGCACACCAGTGTGAGGGAGAGAAAAGCAAAGTGAAGCTGGAAGGATGTGAGCCTGGGAGCAGATTGATGGTGTCAGAGAGCAGCATGGCTCCATGTCAGGGTTCTCCCTCCCACCACTACTGCTTTCATAGCACCTGATGTAAATACTCCCTGGCAGGATAGTTAACCCGCTTTATTAAAAGCAGCTCTATCAGTAAACCTTCAGCCATCCATGGAGTCTCTTCCAGCTGGTTGGGTTTTTAGCTGCCACTGGGGGCTTACCTCCTTTTAGCAGCATTGCAGGGGGACTATGGAAAGATGTTTTTCTATCCCAAAGGCACACTTGGCAAGACCAGTTCACACAATGTGAACTGCAGTATTCCAGGATGTAGCATCTCCATCCTTAGGCTGGGCACCCAAGGGGCATGTCTGAAGCTGAGTGCCAATAAACAAACTTGTTTTAAGAGAAAGGGTCCAATCCTTCTCATTTGGGACTCATTAAAGTCAATGGAAAAAAATCTCTTTTTAGCTTCCTTAGTCTTTACCACTCAGGTCTCATGCCAGCTTGATGTCAGTGTAGTCACTCTAGATTTATGCCAGTCCAGAAAAAGGGAATCCATTGTGACAGGTCCCAGTGAGAAGAGGGGAGAGCTGGGTCCTCTGACCACAAAACTCACTGTGTCCACATGGCTAAGCCAAGCGCTCCTTTTTCACCTCAGGCATCTGAAACGCCATCTTGATGCATCGTAACATTCTTCCTCTTTCTCCTCAATAAACCAGTGCTGTCCACTTCGTGTGCTTGCTTCGTACCTTCTTCAAGTTTGCGAGGCCTGTTGATGATTACAAACAGCAGGAAGTAAAGCATATATAATTACTGGATCAGTATTAAGTAGTAAACAGACCCTTGCAATGGCCCTCGAAGGACATCAGTCTGAAAGAGTGGTTCACTTCCTTCAGGCTCAAAAAATATTTAATTTGGCCATATGCTGCTACCAGTACAGTGATTAAAATAAACTTCTCTGCTCTAAGAGGGGTCAGCAAGGAGACAGAGTAGAACCCGTTGTTTGTGAGGACTGCTGCCCACCATGCACCTTGCAAATCACAGCACCATTTAGGTTGGAAAAGACCTCCAAGATTATGGAGTCTAACCTTTGTCCAATCACCTCTTTGTCAACAAAACCACTGCACTTAAGCCACATTGCACCCTCAGTCATTCCTTGAAAACCTCCAGGAATGGTAACTCCACCACCTCCTTGGGCAGCCCGTTCCAATGCCTGAAAACCCTTTAGGTGAAGAAATTCTTTCTGAATTGCCCATCCTGCCTGTCTCAGTGGATGTTGCAATGGATCAGGGCAAAGCCACCACAATCCGTGTTTATCCACAGAGATTTGCCTTTCCCGAGGGCTCTGCTTTGTGTTGGTGAGGAAGGAGCTGCTTCCCACTGGTGCCCCAGCAGTGGGGAACACTGCTTGGCTCTGCACCCAACTGTCCCTGCATATTTGGAGCACGGGGGTTTAGCACAGAGGCTGAAATATCACGCCTATCAGTAGAGCCCTGTGGACAGAAAATAGCAGAGGATCTGGTGGCAGTTTCCTTTCAAGACGTACAGGAATAGCAGCACACATCCCTGCTGGATCATGTGGACTGAATTCCTCAGCCAAACTCCTTCAGCTTTGAATTCTGCAAACCAATTTTTCCCTCCTTGGCTTGTTTGTTGTTTCAGGACCACTAAATTACCAAGAATGGTTTACATTATATAACCACCCTGTCTTTATTGCATTTTGAGGAGGAGACTCTGACAAACAGCCAGATCTAATTTGTTCTTTAAATTGGTTTCTAGGCCAGACAGTCATGCCTTCCAGATGGAAAATCCAGTTGCATTCATCAGCAGATATCCCAGTGCATTCAGGTCCCAAATCAGCTTTGTCCAAAGCACGCTCTGGCATGCAATTTGATTTTGTACACCCTATGAGAGGCTATTGGTCACTTCAGTCCCTGGTGAGGCAGCATCACTTTTTGTCACCTGTACCAGTTCAGCTGTCAGCTCTGCCCCGCTGTCCTGTTGTTTTTCCTAGAAGCCTATCCAACAGCTGCAGCAACTTTATAACTGCCAGATTCAGAATTGGTCTTCCTGGGAAAGTCCTTTCAGATTGTCTTTTCTAAGGCTGACTCCCTCTGCTAGGCTTGGTCAACCTGTTTAACACTACCCCAAATCAAAAACAATTTTAAGAAAGCAAACACCATGCTGGTTTTGGGTTTGGATTCTCTCATCTCCTGCCGGGAGAGAATCAAGGATACGTTCGAGGCTGGTTTAGGTTACAGCCAGAGTATGGCCAGTGACAGGCTATGCATGGGACACTAACATTGCTGACAGCCATAGGGCGTTAAAATGCTGCCATTGACAACAACGAGCCTGAGCTGTCATTTGCTTTGTTAGGGACTAGTGAGGCAATGTGGCAAGTGCCTTGAGGCAGCCCCCAAACGTGGCTGGGGGCAGGTGTCCGAGCTGCACTGTTCCACGCCTCCAACTTGGGGAGCCAGTGGGAACAGCAGCTCAGGCTGACACACAGAAACTGTATCTCACAGGCAGGTGCAATGCCAGGGGCTGACCACTTGCAGGGAAACAGCACTGGAAGATGCCCATCATCTGCAGCAGAGACAGGTGTAATCTGCGTAAGAGGGTGGCCTTAGTCTGTGGCTTTCTCTCAGTCCCTGTGACATTTTTTTGTCCTTTAAGCCCTTCTGTTGCAAGGCTTGTATAATTCTAGGGCTCTGTGGCCTGATGGATAGACAACTTAGTGTTTTTCCCACCTCTGCCACTCTAGTGCTTGGTGGCCTTTGGTGATCAATGAATGCTTCTCATTCGTGGAGTATTCCTCCCTTTCCTCCTCAGGGAAACAAGGCTACTCTAAGTTGCTGTAAGTTAAACTGCTGACAAGGGTCAAAGAAAGAAAGAGATGAATAAACAGTCAGCCACGAGGAGTTTCAAGGCAAAGTTATCAAGCCCTTATTTTGCAAGTCCTGAATCTCATGGTGCCCATAAAGGCATCCTCTTCCAGGTCTGGAAAGGCTCCTGTCAAGCAGGACATCACTTAAAAGCCTGTTTATGTTCAACTCACACCTCCAAGACACATGTGCCATGTGTCATCCAGGGAAAGGCAGTGAGTGGTGAGGATGATGGTGACCTGAGAAGCCCTCAGGGACACCAGTGAGTAAGCCTCCCTCACTCCTAATGCTTTGAAGCTGACAGAAGAACAGCCATTCCTTTGCAATGACTCTGCCGTTCCCAAGTTCCTCCGTGTTTTCAGGGGCTCTGTCAGCCTAGCAGCATGCATGGCACCAAAATTAGCTCTTTGGGAAAAGGTTAAGAACAAGCTTTCTTGGGGCCATCTTCTCTGGACAGTCAGAGCTTGCAAAGAAGGTCAGAAGATTGTCAGTCGTGCTGTGGATGGGCAAGATCACTCCTGAAAAGCTTTAGTGAAGCCCATGCTGCAGCTGAGTGGGTGGACTCAGCCCTGATGGGCCTTGTGACAAGCACTGTATTACACAAGAACATGATCACAGTGGCTGGCCTGGAAAGAGGCTCAGCCAGGCACGTTTCTTGTGTAGGAGAGCCAAGGCGTTGAGCAACACCCAGCAGAGACAGGCAGATCTGCTGCCAGGTCTCCACTACACAACCTCCATTTCCCAGTACCTCTTGTAGGGACACACGTTTAGCAAAGAAGTGTAAACCACCATCAAACCTGAGTGGTTGCACTTTACAGCCACTTCAGCTCAGGCCCAAACAATTACACAGAGTCCAAACTAGCAAAGATCAAGCCGGTATATTACTTGAAAGGAATAGCTTGTTTTAGTTTCACTTCCCTGCCCATACGTCTCTGAAACTGCCTTCCGTTTGCCTGGGATACTTGCAGACATGCAATGTTTTCCTGGCTGACTTCATAAGGGACACTGTGGTCCTAACAGGCTCTGCCTTTGACTCCTGTGCTGTTGTGGCCAAGTCCTTGGATTTCTCTGTGGAGTAAATCAAATAATGTGTGCAAAAGCAGATGTGAAGAAAATAACATATGCAGAAGAACTGACATGTTAAACTATGAGCAATAACTGCAGGTGTGCAAGAGAGCTCCAGGGCTGATGCTCATTGCTCCACTTGATTACGAAAAAAATAAAAAGTCTGGAGGACCAGGCAGCTATACAGTAGGATCCAAGTCAAATTCAGGCAATTTTCCCCAAAAACTGGCATTTTGGAAAGTATGGAGACTGCAGCACCAAACACTCTCAGGTTGTAAACAGCTCCCACCAGGCCCTGTCCCCTTTGATGCTCCCCTTGCACAGGACTGGGAGGCCTGGCGGCAGGGACTAGCGAGAACTGGTTTCTGAAAATAGGGGAAAAACAAACTTCCTGAAGGAAAAGAAAACTCAGCCTTGTTTCACTTTGAAGGCTTGTTTGTTTGGTGCCTCTGGAAGAATGAAGGAAAACTGTGATGGCTTTGATGAAAAGAAAAGCCCAAACGCAGAAAGAAATAATGAAAAATTAAATATGTTTTTTGACAAAAGCATATTGCCTGGCCGCACTGCTGTATCTATGTCAGATGTGACTCAGAATCAGCGAGAGTCCTCACGACTGTTGCTGGCAAGAGCCACTAAAAAGCCCACGCTGGCCTGGAGCTCACACCTCCACTATTTATATAAATTGTGCGCAGTTCCTAGGAATGGTATGGTCTCAACAGCAGGCATATTTATCAATCTGTTAGTGCCAAGCTGTTACCTACTACACGGCAGGGTCACCAGCTCCCTCTTCTTGCTCTACCTCCATCTAGAGAGAGCCCAGTTTGCAGGTTTTTCCACTCTCACTCTACCATGCCAAGAAGCACCTGCTGGGGATCAAAGCCTCCTTCCGTCAGGGAATCCATTTCCTAAGTACTCTCATCTGGCAGATTTCTTAGGGCTACCCTTCCAAAGAACCATGCAAGGGCTGTTGTGGGGAGCGGTGTTGGAAAGTGCATAGAATCACAGAACAAATCCTGGAACGATTTGGACTGGAAGGGACCTTAAAGATAATTTCAATCCAACCCCCTCCCGTGAACACAGACACCTTCCACTAGATCAAGCTGCTTCAAGCCCTGTCCAACTTGGCTTTGAACACTTCCAGGGATGGGGCAGCCACAGATTCTCTGCAAAACCTGTGCCAAGGCCTCACCACCCTCCAAGAATTTCTTCCTAATCCAAATCTCTCCTCTTTCATTTTGAAGCCAGACACTAAGCAGTTAAATATTGTTTCTGGTGAAAAAACAGAGCTGTGCTAACAGCAAATCAGTCCATCAAGCTGCCTCATGCTCCCAGCCTCATGAGGACAAAACCACAATGAATGATCCAAAGAAGTAGTCTTCAATACCCCCTTTTAGGCCGAAGCCAACTAATCTGCAGAGTCGTGAACTATATGCAATTCTACAATATACCGGAGGGAGGGATACCTTTCTTGGCAGAGCCGTGTCTCAGTTTACATCACAATTGCAATAAAATCATGTTATCTTCATTTAACTTCACACAAATCTATCAAATATATTCTATAGTCAAAACCCGTTGTCTCACAAAATACACGTTATCAGTTGCAAGTGCCAAAGCAACTTTTCTTCTCCTTTTTTAGACAAAACACCTTCTTGCCCTAGAAAATGAACACGTTACAGGGTTTCTTGAGAAGAGAAACCTGCGTTGACACGAGAGCACCTAGTACTCTGAAACTGAAAACCCACCCAAATACTTCCCTTGAAATGAGAAAACTAAACTAAAAAGCTCTGTGCAGACCCAGCAGCGGGCTCTGATCCCTCAGGGTCTGTCACTTAAACTCACCGCCATACAGATGAAACCCACTTTTCTGGGCTCGTTTTCCACCTTTTCCTCGCATAAATGATGTGACCCACACTCAGGCTGTGTCGGGTTGGAGGTGCCCAGCTGTCACCCACACAGTCACTCACACTCCTTGCCTCAGCTGGATAAGGAGAAAATCGGGGGGCACGTACCAGCCCCATCATGGCATCTCCACAGCCAGCAGGGTAGGACCCACACCTCCTCCTCAACCCCCCTGGTGCTCTCACTGGGCTGTTCATCACTTCTCCCCACATTCCTCTCTATTTTCCAGCATTTTCCCCGTTCCTTACCTCCATTTCCCCAAGGTGTCACACCGGCAGGGCTGAGCCGCCAGAACCGGCTGGAACTGGCTGTACCTGAGGCAGTTCCCGCCTCCCCTCAGAGACTCTTCAGCCCCACCGCCATTCCCGGGCATTCCTGTCTGTCCTCACAGAGACCCCTTAGCCCCACCGCCATTCCCGGGCATTCCTGCCTGTCCTCACAGAGACCCCTCAGCGCCACCGCCATTCCCGGGCATTCCTGCCTGTCCTCACAGAGACCCTCAGCCCTACCGCCATCCCTGGACGTTCCTACCTGTCCTCACAGAGATCCTGCAGCCCCACCGCCATCCCCGAGCATTTCTTCCCTGTCCTCACAGAGATCCCGCAGCCCCACCGCCATCCCTGGACGTTCCTACCTGTCCTCACAGAGATCCCGCAGCCCCAC
>VZTG01009179.1:314072-346387 GCA_013397845.1 Melanocharis versteri | reverse complement strand
CCGCCATTCCCGGGCATTCCTGTCTGTCCTCACAGAGACCCCTTAGCCCCACCGCCATTCCCGGGCATTCCTGCCTGTCCTCACAGAGACCCCTCAGCGCCACCGCCATTCCCGGGCATTCCTGCCTGTCCTCACAGAGACCCTCAGCCCTACCGCCATCCCTGGACGTTCCTACCTGTCCTCACAGAGATCCTGCAGCCCCACCGCCATCCCCGAGCATTTCTTCCCTGTCCTCACAGAGATCCCGCAGCCCCACCGCCATCCCTGGACGTTCCTCCCTGTCCTCACAGAGATCCCGCAGCCCCACCGCCATCCCTGGACGTTCCTACCTGTCCTCACAGAGATCCCGTAGCCCCACCGCCATCCCTGGACGTTCCTACCTGTCCTCAGAGAGATCCCTCAGCCCCACTCCCTGGGCAGAGGCACCTGCTCAGCCTTGGTGGTCTGCATATCCGGGATAAACTGGTGCCTGTGCTCAAGGAGCAGCCGGTTCTTCACAGGGACCACTGAGGGCTGTAGCACTTCACTTCAGCCGCCGTCTCTGGGGGTCCCACCCTGTACACAGATGCACCCCCATGCTCAACATATCCCTCTCCCCACCTCAACCCAAGTTTCCCAAAATGACAGTAATTACATTATAAACACTGCCCTTCCTTCCCCCCCCCCACCTCCATGTGTTTTCACTTCAGCTGAACAGCAAAAATATTTCCGGGCAGCTGTCTTCAATTGAGGGCAGGGAGGGAGGTGAGCTGGTGGAAAGGAGACCTGTGGAAGGGACACGCTCTTTGAGCCTCTTCAGAAAAAAAAAAAAAAAGGGAAAAGGAGAAGGGAAGGTGTCATCCTTCAGTTTTTGATGTCAGTAATGCTAAGGACTGCCACGGGGGAAGGCAGGCAGTGAATACCAGCCCCATTACCTCAGGTTCTGATGGCAAAGCCTGTGCATCCAGTGTACCTTGCACATGACGCCTTCTGCTGCAGCTGCACCAAGGGTAGTCCCGGTGGCTGGGCTCTTAGAATCTTCATAAGAGGTACAGAAACTTTTCACAAACCTGTCTGGAATAGCAACCTACTGACAAATCTCTCCAACTACAAGCAATTGTACAATGGTAAAGATGGTTTACTGTCTTTGGGGTGAGGAGGTTGCTTTCACGCACTACTTCCCAAGCCATGAAAACCTGAAGTGTCCCTGAAATTCTTCTTCCCAAGTGGCAATCTCCTGTATGAGGCATGTAGAAGGTGATGCTGTCTTGGCTTTATTTACAGAAGGCAGATGTTGCAAGCTGAAGATCAGGACTAGAAAAATCAGGGACTACAACAAGGTGGAGGATCAGGATCCAAACCTGCTGCATGTCGAGGAACACTTGGAGCTGGACAAAAACTCTACAGCTCCTCTGTGGGGACAAGGGCTCATGCCATCGCATTCCTGTGCAGAACTGTCCTGCACCATGAGAGAAATATGTAAGCAGGCAATTTCATCTCACCCCCATTCTTCTCATGCGCACACAGACCTTATTTTCCTTTCTTTCCATCTGCAGGACATGAGGTTCTCTTCAATATTACAACACTTCCAGCTGATCCACTTGTACTTTTTTTCATAACCTTGCTGAGACATATTAAAAATAAATAAATAAACAACTCAGCGCAAAGCTGAGTTTTCCATGGCATAACTTCCTGGCTTCCCTTCTTTCTATAATCCCGGCTTTTCAGGGACCTTATACCAAAAACTGACATTTATTTACACTTGAAACACGCTCCTGCTGCGTCCCAGCACTTATGTTGAAGTAGCCATTTCCAGAGGGAAAGTCCAGTAATTAACAACCATCAGAACCCTGGTTAATCACTCTGCATGAGTTATATTTGCACTTGCATTTTCAGACAGCCCTATCCCTCTTCTATTGATCCCCTCATCTGTAAAAGCCAGGTCCCACCTAGCCCTTTCTAGGCTACTCCAGCATTTATTTTGCTGCATCACAGGCTTGAAGGGAAAACGTCCTATGGAGGTTTCATTATGCCATAAAAAACAAAATATCTCGACTGGGCACTGCTTCGCTTCAATACCCTGCAGAAAACCCCAAATACTCTAAAATGTGCATCACAGTTAAAAAACAGGCAGACACAGCCAGCCATGTTCAATATTCAGAGCTCTGCCTGCTCTCTGGATGAGAACATCCAGAAAATCCTAATTTTACAATGTTCTCTTTACCTTTCATCTTACACTAGGCCCCCAGTCACATGATGGGAGAAGCTGAGCCCCACCTCGCCACACAAGCTCTTCTCCTTAGTCCTTACAGCAGCATGCAATCAGGAGGGTTACTCTTGCTGCCACGCTTCCTGGTGGTCCCAATTAATCCCAAGGAGTCAGAACACAGCACACAATCAGGAGCTCGCCCGCACAGTCGGCAACTGGAAGACCCAGACACACTGTATTTATCTGTAAATCAAAGTGAAGCTAAGCAGCTCCCTGGCCCTGACAGCATTGGTGTGTCTCCCAGAACATTTTACAAATTACTTCTATGACATGCTCAGTGCCTTTCTATGTTGGGCAACGCGTTTACTCAAGGGTTTCTTCTGAAAAAAATGCCAAGGACAGCCTGTTGGGACCAGAATAAATTCAAGAGGATATGCTGCCCTGTTTTATTTTTTACCCATCAATAGCTATTGTGCTGTTTAAAGAACTCAGAAGAGTTTTGTTACTGGAAAGCTTTTCAACACTTTGATTTCTACTTTTTTATCCTCCTTTCTCTGCAAAATGCTACTTGCAATTTGACCCTCCCCCCCTTTTTTTTTTCTGGGTGATTATGCTAAAACTTCTGCTCAAAGGCTTTTGGCCAGATTTTGCCCTCAGATATGCACATTCAACTGCCAGTGAAATTAGTGGCTTGTTTGCATGCAAGTTAGAGGAAGGAATTTGGCTCCATCGGCAACATTTTCTGGGCGGTCACAGAGTGCATGCACACCAATTTTTTGGACCCCGGCTTCAGACACCATGGCCAAGAGGCAGCTAAATTCCCAGACCACCTCAAGTTGCATACCAAAATCTTCGCACTGGTGAGTGGTGCAGGAAGCATACTCAGGCCCCGGCACTAGAGGGGCTGTGACATATCCCCACGGAATGCCAGCATGGGAGCCAGATGCTGGTTTTGCTCTCCAGCACCTCACCACCTTTTTGATCACAACACAGCATAGCAGCAGGTAGGGTCAGCATGGAGGAAAGGTGGTGTTACGCATTAAAAACATGCATTATCCACACGTTGAGGATCTCCCTGAGGTTCGTGGTGAGCTCGTGAGTGATTCAACTCATGTAGGAGCAGCTCCCTTGCTCTTCCACTGGTTACAGAGGGACATGTGTCTCTCCATGCACTGCCTGGAGTTGTTTCACCAGACATCCACAGGCTCGGATGTCACATCCCATCAGCTACCCCCCACAAAGGCAGAGTGGAAGGAGGTTTGCTTTCATCCTTCCTGGCATCTGGAAATGTAACAGCTACTCTTCAATCGTCTGCTCCCATTCAGGCTGGTACCTTCCATGTGTGAAGGCAGAAAAAAGGACCTCAAGGATGGCTCTTGCAGTTGACCCTGGCAGGAAGAGCAGGTCACAGAAAGGCTGTTTTCAGGACTGTGGCGGACTCGGGTACTGACTCAACTGACTCCGTGCCCAAAAGTCAGACGAGACCAAGCTCAGACCTTTCCCACAGACATATGCGCATTTAAATGTGAGCACACGCATATGTTTAAATATATACAGGCAAACATAAAATTAACATCCCTCAGCCCTTATTGATTCTAGTAAAAAGGAATTAGGATGGAAGCTAGCCTTGTGTTGGGATCCTGGTGTGACCAAGCCGTTTTGGGGAAGCTTGGCTCCTTTCCCATGGTTGCGCCTGCCTGGTGGTCTTCATGGACAAATCTGCCGCTACATGGAAACTGGGACAGAGGAAGCAGCACTGTGAGCGGCTGGTCCCCTTTTTGTTTCTGTTAGCAGCAATGACTGGTAATGAATTCCAAAATGGGTGGAGGGTGGAAAAATGAACCAGCCCAACCTTAATCCCTTTTGTTTGTTCAGCTAACAGCATAATCTCCAAATGTCCACAGACAGTTCTTCAGAAAAAGAAGGATAAAGAGCAAAAGATGTAACATGCACGACACATTTCCAGTCCAAAGGCCTTCCTGGTATTTGCGTCTATCTGTGTTCCAAACCACTCCATGCTGAGATGGTGTTTTTTTCCCCTATGTATCTCTGACCCAGGGCCAAGCCAACATACTTTTCAAACTTGATTTTTCCCTCTTCGGTTTTGGGAACCACCCCAAAACACACCCCTAAATGGGCTGTTTGTAGAGATCTCCCAGGTCAGCTGTTGAACAGAAGACAAATAAGGTGTTTCCAGTCTACAGAACTGAACCCTGATTTTTGTCAACAAGATTTCTTAACACCTCTGGACCAGCACCTTCTTCCAGAAATACGCAAACAACTTAGTCGTTAAGGCTGCTAAATCTTTCATTCGGTTAACTTTCTTGGCCCTTCACGTTCTGCAACAGTCCCACTGACTTCCGTGAAGCTGATCATTGAACACTCCTTGCCATCAGCAAGAGCATCGGAAGGTGACTTTGTAGGAACACACAGGACTTAGAGACCTATTGAGATAGTGCAAGACTTTCAGACCTTCTGCCCAGACAGTGCTCACAAATAGACTGCAACAGCTTCACTTTGATTTTTGACCTGGAAATATGTCTATTCCTCAGAAATCTCTCTACCTCAGTAAATGTGAGGGGTTTTTTTTGGGCTGAACTTGTCCTCTGGCATCCAAGTAGTCCCAGTGGAGCTGAACCAAAAAAACCTCAATAAACTGTTCAACTAAAAGAACGAAAATAATTGTCCCCAAAGGAAGAACCTCTCCAGTGTCATGGCTACACAACACAGTGATAAAACTGAGTAAAACTGGTCTTGGTCTCTGGTGACTCCTGAGACCTGGATAGATTTTGTTGCCATCACTTTGAACTGAAGGACACAAAAGACCTCATTTATTCTTACTTCTTCGTTCCCTGCCATAAAATCCAGGAAATGCAGTAATATGGCATTTCCAGTGCCATTTCATTCACTTTGTGCCTGAATTATTTTTATTTCCCAAGACAAATGGAGAAGCGTGAGACAAGCGTCCATCCTTAATTCCAAATTTCCTGCTATTGCCCAATTTAAACCATAGATTTAACATTGTTAGGACAACATTTTCTTCTATGTGTGTCTTACCATTGATGTTAACCACTTACTGTTTATTTCCTACAGCAGCTGGGAACATGGAAACATGTACTGAAAGGACTGAGTCACCTCCCTGTTGTCTCATGTTAGCTTTGCATGGCTCAGTAAGGTAATTTTTGACTCCAAATTCAGGAGCCCCTCATTGTGGCTGAACACAGACCTTCAAAGAGAAGAAACAAGTAGCAAGGAGCCCTGCCAAAACAATGAAGGCCAAACAAACAGCGAGCAGGGACGGACCTTAAATCCCACTAAATGCAAAGCAAATAGCACTGAAGGAAAGGGATCTCCTGCTACTCTGTCTGGTTGTCAGAACAGGCGGGATTTCAGCTCTTTGTGGAGAACAAGAGCTGGCAAGGATGGGGGAGAGCCTTTATTTCCTCCTCAGTTTACACCACCGGCTGGAGGCAAGCCCCCAGCAGCAGCCTCTGGCACCAGCCTGAGGACCCCTCCATGGACTCAGCTTGGGTTAATGACATCCATCTTCCCTGGAAGCTGGGGATTTGTTGCGGAAACCCTGCCAAAAGAGCCTAACTTTGGCTTCTCTTCCCAAACATTTGTGGAAAGGCTGCAAAGCATCTGCTAGGGCCTGAAGCTGAAGATAAGCCAAAGGCAAGCAGGGATAGATGTCCCGTTAGGATTATAATTCCTGCCGGAGACGTGGTGCAGCATCAGACCCTGGGTCTCCTGGGTAGGGACGCGTAGAGGATCCTCTTCTTACTTCCCTCCTTTTTTCCAAAATCTTCCTCCAGAAACAAAAGGGGAAAGGATGAATCTAGGGGGCCCATGGGCACCAGGGGTGAGAGCTCAAGGGTTCCTTGCTGCCCACTCCACTTTTGCATGTCTCCCTTGGTAAGGAGAGATAAGCAAGGGTGCAAGGAAAATATAATTACCTTCCTATTTTTTTAGGGAAATAAAGGAAAACAAAGATGGAGGATATGAGATTGCCAGCAGGAAACCAGGTCTTGGCAAAGTGAGGTGTAATGAACAGAAAACACAGTTTGTAGGGCTCTCCACAGGGGGTGGTCACAACCATAATGGAGCCATCAAAAAATTATTGTTTTCCTTACAGTAACACCTCAAGCTCAATTTACTACAAAGAAGAGAGAGCTGTAAAAGAGTTGGAAGTCTCTTCATCCACTGTTGCTTCCCAGGGACTGCATGTGGCCAGTTCAATTTGCACCTTTTATCACCCCCGCCTGTGTTTCACTTGTTTGCAGGAACCCTCACCCCTAGGCAATAAAACCAAAATTACTGCAGAAAGCAGAATGTAGAAACTGCTTGCTTGGAATCCAGAGGGGCTTTACTGAGGTGAGAGCTGCCAAAAAACACAGTTGGACCCCTCTGCCCCAAGCACCCAGCAGCCCTGATCCCACTAGGACCCTTCACACAGCACTGGAGCAGTAGATGAGCTCCCCCATTTCCACGAGTGCCTTCCCATCCATGCATTTCCTTCTACCCCAACAGGAACCTGGAGGCTGAACCCACCAACACAAGAAACTTACCAGCTCTACTTGGTTTTTCAGTTTGCAAGCTTTTCCCCAGCTTGGCTGCTTGCTCTTGTCATGGAAGTATAGACCAACCCTCCAAATTACAGCCTGTTTTAGGGCCCAGCTGCTAACCAGGAGAGCAGCAAGTCCCTCTCAAAACTTTTTCCATCATTTGTCTTCTCCATTTCTGGGAATTAGGGCCCACACAACTCCCTGCCTCTCTCCTGGTGCAGCACTGCTGAGGATGTGAATTGCCTCCCGGAGCTGGTGCAGTCATCAGCCAGGACACATAGCACCTGCATGGAAAGGCAGCAATAGGGGAAATAAAGCTTTTCCCCAGGGAGGTTGATCAGGGTGGATTTTTAGGTGCCTAACTGTGTTAATGATCCACAAGCAGCCAGAAGTGATCCCCAGCTTGCTCCACGATGCCACAGGTATTTTTGCCTATCATCTTCATGGTCCTGTATCAGCAAGAAATTAGAAATACAGGCAGCCCTGCTTCTGTGGGTTGATAATTGCTGTGAGCTGATAAAGTACAGCTCTTCAGGCTGCTGTGACCTGCCAAGCACCCCTTTCCTGACCCAGAACTCCTCTCCCACTCAGCTTTGTTTTCAGGAAAAATTAGGCTGAGTTTCAAGCAAACCTGGGCTAAGCTTCAAGTGAGCCTGAGCCAACTCCTAATTTATGCTGTCAGCATATTGTTTGGGGTCAAAACCGTAAGACACGTGGAGGCTTTGCCTCATTTCTGCTCCAACCTGCAAGCACATCTGAGACATCGCGGCTGCAGTGGTCTGGATCACAGCACAGCACAGCACTCAGCTGGGAGCAAGAGGCAGCAGGTCTCAAAGGCCAGGCTGGAGCAAAGGGTTAATGCATGGGGGCCCAAGTCTGACCTAGGCAGTTATTTCAGGGTCATGCTCCGGAGTGATAAATTCTCAAAAAAACCCAAACCTCACTGCAGGGAAAGATGATGTTACTCTTAATTAAGAGCTGCACCTCAACAAGTAACCCTTTGCCTGCAAGGGCGCTGCACATAAGGTGAAGTCAGAAATAGGCTTCTGAAAGCCGTAGAGGGAGTGGAGTTGGATGCCATCCCCAGTTAGCAGGGTGCAGGGCCAGGGCATGGAAGGTAAAGATCAACTAGGAAAATGCTTTTTTGTTTAAGGATACTCCAGAGACTAGTTGCATTTTACAGATACTGGGGTATCAGAGGGGTTATCATACATGTCTGCTACACTGCAGGCAGAAGACACTGATGATATTTAGCTCTGCCCCTTTTTCTCTCCTCCCAGTCCCTTTTGAAACATGAAAACTGACTCCTCTCCTAGTCATTTTTTGCAGGGCGGGACAGAGGAGACTTGCACTGGACACAAGGGCCAGAAAAGCCACTCACTCATTGCCACGGCAAGGGGAGGGCTGCACTTCTAGAGCCCCTCTGCTCCCCACACGCTGACTGAGATTACTTGCACCTCATCACTGCTGCCAGAAAGGCAGTTCATAATGCAGGAGGTCTCTCATCTCATAGCAGATCTGCCAGGTGAACTGAAGAGTAAGAAGTCAGACTTTCTCCTCTTGAAACCTCTATTCCACTCCTATAAAATTAACAGAGAAAGATTTGGCACCATAAAACCTAAAACCACCTTAAATTAGCAGAAGGAATGGTCAATTAAACCAGTATCAGGGCACTAAGGTGGGACACCCCCATTCTCATAAATTTTAGCAACAGCACAGTTGGAAAAATTGGTCAAGCTTCTCCAAGAACATCAGTTCCATGCGAAAATTCTCATATACATGTGGCATATTGGTATGACATACAAGGTAAATTCAAGCCACCTCTTCATAGCATCAGCACAAGAGGCAAGCCATTGTCTGCAGTGGAAAACAGGGGGTCTATGACTGCTTTCATAGATAACACTGGCCTGAAAGTGGCTACCAAGAAGCTGTCATGGAGGTTGCCATCCCAGTGGAGGAGGACAGCGGAGAACAGCTCTTCTCCACTGAGAATTTTGCCCATTTCTATGAGAAAGTTTAGTCTTGCTGGGAGGTTGCATTTATATTGTGGCTGAAGGACTGCTCCAAACTGGAGACCAGTAAGTTAAACAATCTCCCCAGCTTGTCTTTGTGCTGCAAATATGTTCCACAGCGCTTCAATAGTTTGGGCAACAGTGGGGCTGTGTGTCATGTATTATTTCTGTCCATCTGGAACAAGCATTAACCACAAATAAGCAAATTTGCTTGTTCTTTACTGCAAAGAAAGAAGAGCCTTGCCAGAGCAATGCTCATTTCCACTGATGACAGATGTTTTGGGCATGCTTGGGTACAGACAGCTGCATGTAAACCAAGAGTCACCCTCCTCCACCCTGAGGAACCGCCAAGTTTTATGGGCTGAGATTCTGAAAAACTAGAAAGAGAGGGAAGAGAAAAAATACCTTTTAAAATCGATCTTTTAGTATGACTCAAGTTTACTTTTTCTCTGGGTTTCTGACCTGGTGTCCCTGTGGAGTGAAGCTTACCCAGTGGGTCTCTGCTCCTCTTTGCCCTGCCAGTTTTTGCAACCTTGGGCAGCTTGCAGGCGAGGTAGAATGAGCTGGCCAGGATGGCTGCCTCGTTTAGGATGGAGCCTCAGGCACAAAAGCAGGGCCCCCTGTGGACTATCTGAACTGGTGCTTGGGGGAAAAAAAAAGAAAAAAATCCCTAAATCGGGGGATTGCAGACTTCAAATGCCAGCCCCACATTCCCTGTATCCATACACGCTTTCTCCCCCACCTTCTCATACACATACAGGCCGCTGCTCTCTCACTTCCAACCTCCCACATGAGCCGAGGGGACAAAATGAGATCAATAAATAACCACTGTTAGCTCCTGCATTTTCAAAGTGGCACTCAGGGATTTGAGTACATGCAACTTTCATTAACCTCATTTAGAGTCAAAAGCGTAACACCTTGGCCACCACTCTGCAAACACCAAGACTTTGCTGCAAGCCACTGGTGCTGGCAAGCCCTTGCTGTTTCTTTGCCCAGACCAAGGCTGAGGTTTGGGGTTTTGGGTTTTTTTAATTGCTTTGCTTGGGTTTTTTTGGTTGTTTGGCTGTTTTTTTTTTCAAAGAGGAACAGTTGCTGTCCTGAATTTTTCATTCCCCCATTATTGTTTTTGATTGCTGGCACTATTCAGAGGTGATCTAAGATCCAAGACCATCACATCCCCATATGTCAAGGTTTCAGCAGCAGGCTGACAAAGTGCTCCGTGCTTTACTGCTAACTTAGATCTGCTTGGAAGGGACACCCAGACAGTCTTGTTTCTTGCAGAACGTGCCCCAAAATTATACTAGCCAGGAGCTCCTGGCTCAGTGCAGGAGAGGGTTGAGGTACAGACTCTGCTTCCTCTTCCAAGGCATGTACATATGCATATGTTTATTCCAGGATGGGGGCAGAAATCAGCAAGAAAATAAAACTGACAGGAGGCTGAGGCTTCAGAGCCTCTGAGACACTGCACCGTCACTGCTGCTCTCCTGGAAGCTGGGAACAGGTACACCTACAGACACATTAGCCTCACAGTGCAGCTTTTGGAGAGCACATCCGCCCTCCCATTCCACAAATCCAGAGGACTTCCACAAAGAGCCATAACACAGCAGAGCGCTGACAGCAAGCACTGCCACCCGGAGTGGGAGAGCAGGGAGCTGTATCCCACCCAGCTCTGGCAATCAGGAAAACACCGCTGCATCCCAGCAGTACAGGCATTTGTCATTCCTTTTATAAACAACCCTTTCTTTACACCAGGTAAAGACCAAGGGCTCACTTGCTGCAGGCATTTCTGCAGCCTGAGAGCAGAGGATTTCTGATTTCTGTATTTTCCAGCCTTGATAGGCAAGGAATGCAATCAGCAAATTAAAGCAATCTCAGTGTTCCTTGTCTTTACTCTGAGTGGCACTGAGCAGCTCCCCAAACCACACCTCAATAGCACATTGCTGTATATTTACACCATGAGCAGCCCAGACCTTTGATTGTGTATTTTTAGAGAAGCTTTAGAAAACATGGCAACTGCCTTCCTTTTTGGGAAGTCCTTTTCAAGAATACTACTTTCTAATCAGGTCTGGGTGCAGAAGAAAGGATCCTTCCAGAGGAAAGGGCCTTCAAAAAGGCTTCCAAAATGTTCAGCAGCAAGCTTGGGAGGCTGGTGAATTGTTAGTAGAATCCAAGAATGCTTTGGGTTGGAAGGTACCTTAAAGATCATTGTGTTCCAAACCCCTTGCACTAGACCACATTGTTCCACCTGGCCTTGAGCACCTCCAGGAATGTGGTATCCACAACTTCTCTCAGCAACTCGCAGAAATGCCTCACAGTAAAGAATTTATTTCTAATAACTAACCTAAATCTACTTTTCTCCAGCTTAAAACCATTCCCCCTTGTCCAGGGAATTGCTGCAAGGTTTTCCTTTGTACTCTTTTTCTCTTCTTATCTACTAGAAAGTAGACAAGAAAAATAGAGAAAATAGGAATTTCTCTAAAATGACAAAACAAACCCAAACATTTTTGTAAGAAAAATGGCAAAGAAAGAAACATGTACATGTAAATTTCATGTAACTGAAAACCCTACTTCAGGTAAATATACTTCCATAAGTTCATTCCCATGGAAAAAAAACCTAAACATAAAACATTTGTAACACTTTTGTCAAAATGTTTTTAAACAAATGCCTTTTGTTTAAAGAAATTCAGCTGCATCTCAAGCAGTTTAGCACATGTAAAGAAAGTGTGCAGGCTGTTGGCAAAGTTATTTCTCTGTCAGAGCAGTTGCAAGGATTTCTTATTAAAGAGAGCAGCTATGGGCTCTTTTCCTCTCCCTCAGCATCACCAGTGTGGATGATGAATCCATGAGCTGGGTCAGTGGAAAAAACTTCATTATGCTATCCATTAGCTAAAAAAAAAAAAACTATGCAAAGACTGGTTTTGCTCAATGAATGACTTGTCTTCAGCTACACTTAAGCAAAGCTTTCAGGTCATGTCTGGAGATGAGTGAACAAACCCCCAAAAGCTGTATTTGTACACATCGATGCACTTCCATACACCTGGTGATAAAAGAACAAGGCCATCTATGCAGAACAGGCACACTGGCACAGAAAGATGCATGCTGTTGTACACAGCTGTGGAGCAGTGGAGTTTATGAAACCCCATTTACTATGTCCTCAGACATCTGGCTTAGCCTCTCTGGTGTCTGATACAAGTTGTACTCACACAGTGTTCCCCTCGAGCACATGGAAAGATTGTGCTTTTTTTAAACCTTTTTATAAGGTCACTCATTTTTTTTCAGACCCTGAAAGAAGTGAAAAGCCTTGGGGTTTTTCCCTCCCTACCCTTAGCTCAGGCTGAAGCCAGCCAGTGGGGAAGACACATCAGACACCTGTGCACAGAAGTGCTACTGTCATAGCTCACTTCATTTCTGCAAGAAGCTGACCAAACCCATCACCAGACACAACTGCGTGCAAATACCAAGTCTCTGCTCAGTTCTGCACCTACATCCAGATGCAGAGGGGTAGAAGTTAACAGCAGAAAACACCACCTGGGGTGCAGGAGCACACACCTCTCTCACCATCAGCCTTCTCCTCGCATAGCACGGGATCTGCCACCCTAAAAATAGGCAGCCGTTCGACAGCTGATCCCCACACAAAGGGCCCTCCATATCCCAGGGATTCCACATGGCTGACAGACAGGGGAGCAGCCCTGCTTTGTGCCCCGAATACCGCTGTCAGCCTGTCTATCCCGCTTAGCACTGCAGCATCCCCACAGCTGAGCTCGCTGCAAGCCCCAGCAGCCCCACACACCCCCGCAGATGCCTCTCCCCATACCCTGCTGCCAAGAAAGCCAGCATGGATTTACACCAGCACATAAAAACCTGGGCTTTTCTTATTCTAACAGGCCGGGCTGATTTTCCATAGAAGAGGTCTTTCCACTCCTTTTCCTTCTTCAGCCTAAAACTGTTCTTTTCACCACATCATTGTAGTCTTTATGGTGGTGCTTTACAGCATCCATGCAAAGTACTCAGGGCAGGACATGCTTATCATAGGAGCCAAAGCCTGCCAAGTCCAACAGCAGGCTAGGAGACAAACCCACACCCCAAACGGCACAAAGCTGCCAGAAAGGCGTCAAAGTGGTGCCACGGGCAATGTTATGAAACGTTATGGTAGTTTTGAAAATAGCAAGCAAGCTTGGAAAGGACTTGCTGCCCACTGGTGCACCACTCTTAGATTTTTAAGTACCCCTGTACTGTGCTGGTATGGCAAAATATTGCAACACCTCATCATAGCCATAGCATCGTTAGGTTGGTGGTTTTGTTCCTGTCCTGAGAGCAGGTAGGAAATGGAGTACCTGAGGGGGAAGCACGGCCCAGCCAGAGAGGGAAACAGGGGAGGAAGTACCTAGGTGAGGCTGCCCAGAATAATCGGTGGGCAGGAGAACAAGCCAGGACACCACAAAGAGCCCAGGCACTCTGTAAGAGCAGTGGATAAGGCTGGATAAGCCTCAACCTAGGGCAGCACATGGCAGGCATCACCATAAATTACAAGGGATAGAGCTGAGACAAGCAGGGCACCTTTTTAGGACAGCAACAGCCTCGTACAGGAGCTGTCTGGGCAGTCAAGGCAGGAGCCAGCGGCTCCAGGCTCTGGCTGGGGGGTCCATCCAAGTGCCACCTGCTATGGCCAGTCAGCACCGCAGAGCGAGCCCGCTGCAGATGGACAGAGGTCCATAACAGGCTGATAAATGCCTTATCTTGTCATTACGTTATCCATATGCACTTAAATCCCAGAGCAGATTTCACTAGCTCCCCAGCTGCATTTCCCCACTCGCGCCTGCCAGGCTGGGCAGCGGAAAGGTGTGAGAGCTGCTCTGACACCAAATCTCTTTGTTGTCTATTTATACCCTGCCCTCTGGAAGCAGCTCACTAGCGGCTGTCACTTGGTGTCTTATCTCCCCTCGCTTTGCAAACTGTCTCCTGGCAGCCCACAGCACCCCTGCCACTGCCTGGGAGGCTGCTCCCTTCCCACCCACTGTTTTTTTGTTAAAAAAAGAAAAAAAGAGCATCACAAGGCACTGTTTGGTTAAAGGACAAAAAGGCAGGGCTTCACTCTTCTTTGTCAAAGGCGTAAGGATCTGCCAATGATCCCCAGATCCAAGCCCTTGCCTTCATTTCATTCTTGGCATGGAGAAGTTGATGCCTCCTGTTGCAAAAGTGGGTACCTAAGGCAGGGCACTAAATAAAATTCATCACAATGAACTCCAGCCATCCCTGCTTGCATAGCCTTAGACCTCAACGTCCTTTTAAAAGAACTTCTGTGTCATTATTCTCATTTTAGAAAAGGCAAAACAGAGGCACAGCAGAATCAAATGACTGCACGTGTACACTCAAAAGCCATGATCCCAAAGCCTTTGAGCTTGTAAGGCATCAAGAGCACCAGGTCAGCAGTGACTGACCCATGGATTCACATAGCACCCACCTCCCTTCATGTCCCTTGCTGTCAGCATTTGAGGCCTAATCTGTTCACATCTGCGGGGACTTCCAAAGAAGCAAAACCACATTCACCAACCATGACACAGTATTTGACTCAGCCCAGAGAAATTTCCAATTAAAGCATCTCTCCAGCAGTGGCTGATGACAATCTCTCTCACACAGGAGGCCCACAGTGGCACAGAAGCCCAGCACTGCGTGGGGATGTGTCCCAGGGAAGGACCGTGGTGGGAACCAGCCCCCAGCCCTCTGTTAATCCCCATTTTTCCCCAGTTCAGGCAGCAGACAGGCATCCAGGCACCAGGACTGACAGACAGGGGGTTTTATGAGCAGCTCATGTCTCTGCACCCCAGGGAGCCTCCAGCTGTCTCTGGAGCTGCTTGCAAAGCCTCAAGGCCAGAAAGTGTCAGCTCGGGCTGGGGGAGCCCTCCCTCCTCGGGTCTTGTTGCACCAACTGGTGGGTACAGAGGATGATGAGGAGGGCAGCCATGGGAAGCAACAGGGTTCTTGGTCCCTGCTTGTCAGAGAAGAGCAAAATAGCCAAAACAGAGAGTGAGTAGGAGCAAAGCAAAACTGGGTGCTGTGGTCCTGGTGAAAGGAAGGCAATGGGGTGCCAGAGATGAATGATCCCACTACAGCAGCAGGGACACGCACAGGAAGAGTGACCATCCCCCAGGAACAGAGAATCATCACAGAATGGTCTGGGTTGGCAGGGACCTTAAATATTATCTGGTTCCACTCCCCAGCCATGGGCAGGGACACCTTCCACTAGACCAGCTCACAGCCCCATCCAACCTGACCTTGAACACTTCCAGGATGGGGCATTCTTAGTTTGTCTGGGCAACTTGTGCCAGTGCCTCACCACTCTGGCAGGGAAGAATTTCTTCTTAACATCTAATCTAAATCTCTCCTATCTTGGAGAATTTAAAAATGCTCTTCCTTGTTCTACCATTATTTGCCTGTGTAAAAAGTCACTCTCCCTCTTTTTGTAAGCCCTCTTTAAGTACCGAAGGGCAGCACTGAGCATCTCTGGGGACAGGCTTTTCATCAACCCAGGAGCCCCCGCTGTCACAGCAGTCACTCTTACAGCTGCCTGAGCACCCTCTTCCTTTCACCCAGCCTGGTCTTCTCTCCCCACTATTCGTTCATCCTCCCTCGCAGCTGCCTGTCCTCAGAGACAGGCTGGAAATGCGGTCCCAGCTCCGAAAAGCTGCTGCCATCTCCTGGAAAGAAGCTCCTTCCCTGGAGAGCGGCGAGAGCGTTCTGGGACCGCCAGGACACATGCCAGAGTCGACCTGCGGCCACCGGCACTTGCTGCTCCAGGGATGATGGCCTGATCCTCCCACGCGATGTCATACCTCTCAGCCTGATGACCGAGGGTGATGTCAGAGAACAGGATTACAGGCTTGTACCACAGAGAGAACAGGTGGGGGCCGTGGGGACAAGGGCTGGGGCCACCCTTGGTGTCAGCATAGCCTTCAGGAACACGCTCCTTTCCCAGTAAATTTTAACCAGCACAAACAAGATTCAAGGCACAAGGGTTTCTTCTCCCCCTCCTAAGTGCAAAATCAGAGCTTTTGAGGAAAGGAAACAGTGCAACATGATTCCCCCACACCAGGCACCAGGACCCCATCACCCCTAGAAGGCTGAGGGGGAAATTGTACTCCCTGTGTCTCCTTTCCTCTGCAGCACCCCGTGGGCTATGCATAGCTACCCAAAATCTAACCTGCCTCTTCCACAGCTCCACATAGAGACAGCTGGCAGTCCCAGAAGCCTCTCTCTGGTACTGATATAGATTTTCAAAAACATGTCTGGCAAACAGTGCTGGGATGGCCATTTTTTCCCCTAAAAAAAAATCTAAGCCATCTCTTCCTGATGCTGCTAGACCAAGGAGTTCAAATTGCCTTCCCTGAAGGGCAGTGCCCACCAAGGCACAGCTGATGGCCCCACACCATGCTGCTTGTGCCCAGGAGCTCTGAGCTGGCCCGGGTGAACGTCACTGCAGTATTTATATCCTTTTATTACACTTTAAACCACTGGGGAGAAACAGGTGCAGAGCTGTGTGAAAGAGTGGCCAGCAACTACCCCCCCTCAATCCTTGAGCTGTCATATACACCAGCACAGACACACGCATGAGGGAGGACAGAGCTGGACTTTTTAAATCCCTACTGAGTGCCAAAGTCATGGATGAAATCAGTCCGGGAAGAGGACACACACCAACCCACTGTAAAGATCTGATGGGTAGATTAAACACAATTAATCTGACCAGGACACCCTGCTTCAGATCATGCAGCAGTTCAGAGGGCTCACAGTCAGCTGAAGATACCCCCAAGTGCCTAAGGGACTCTTTTCTGGCTTCTTCAGCAAATAAATCGCTGCTGCCCTTCCACTCCCACTCCAGGAGTGCAGTCTTAGGGGGACCTGCTCTCTCAAAGATGCCCAGAAGAAGATGGAAAGGCCATTTGTGGTGTACATACAATTTGGGCTGTACCTCTTACTGTGTTTCTCAACCAGCAGTCCTAGGGGGGTTTGCTGGGATGAATCTGTCATTCCTCTGCAGAGAGGCAGGGATGTCTCCTTCAGGATAAAACAACTCTTCTGGACACAGACCAGGCTCTGCCCATTTGAGATCCTCTGAAAGCTACCCATCTTCCTCCTTAGGAGGAGGTTGGTTGGCACATTTCCTCGAGGAATCTCCAAGGAAATACCCTTTTACAAACCAGAGTGGAGGCACAGCATCCTCCGGGGAACCATACAGAAGCATGGCCCAGGGTGGTTAGGTTACTGCCATCACCCCAGGCAGGGTGTCACCATGTAACCTGAAATAGGCCTGACCCAGACCTTCCCAAGGCAAAATTAAGGGACAACTGGAAGACACCAGTAGCTTTTTAGCCTGATGTCAGCTGGAACAAGAGTCAAGTGCCCTCAGTGAGCAGATCAGCAGCACCCCAACTTGGGTTGTGCTTGGGGACACCTCCTAGCCCTGTCCAGCCAAAAACACATTGAGGGGGAGCACCAGGTGATGCCTTCAGGTTCGCAGCTGGCTGGCCAACACTCACTTTTCCTTAACGCAGGTGAAGGGTGGTATTAGGACTAGCAATGTAATAGCCCAATGCCTCGAGCCTGCCTAGCCTGGGGCTGTAGCAAGCTGGGCAGCAGAATTCAGTGGAAGCACATGGATTCAACTTGCTTGGTTTTCATGGGGAGGACACAGGAAGCCTTGGACTGATCGATCCAGCATTAATACTTCACTACTAGAAATCAAGGCTGAGTTTAGCTTTGAAACCCAGCTTTTATGGGTAGAGACATTACCCAGTGCTGCACCATACTGTATTACTCCAGAGCAGGATAAATCCAGGTGCCACTGTGACAACTACAATAGTGAAAATGAGCCCTTTTCCTTCCCTTCCTTCCCAAGCAGGGGAGGAGCAGGGGAGATCAGTGTCAGAGTCCCCTGCAGCCGAGCACCTCATAAATCTCCCCTCTGGAAAGCAGGGCAGCCCCACTCTTCTCCCGGGGAAGAAAGCAGGTATTGTTCAGCCCGGGCCCAGGTACGCCACGGGGAGCGTCTGCGCGGAAACCCGAATGCGTGTGCTGTGGGCCAGGCTGCTGTGACAGCCAGCCCTGACAGAGGGCTGCAGGTTTCCTCCCCGCTGGGCTCCAGAGAATTGCGCTTCCGAGCCTTGCATCACTTAAGAACAACAATGCACTTCATTAATGTATGAAATGGAAATACTACAATCAAGTTTGCCTCCACCACTCCCCTCCTGCACATGTGATGGGGGTATCTGTTGCTGGACAAGGCTGGGGGGCTCCATTTCCCCCAGCACCACCCTCAGCAGGACAGAGCAGAGCTTTCATAGCCCACTTGCCAGCGTTCTTCTCCTAGACTTCAAGGCAAAGCTCAGGGCACCTTTCCACCCCAACTGCCTGGGTTTGCAGATCGATATAACATCTGGCTCAGCAAGGGGAGACTCCAGTCCTCTGTGTCACTGCCATGGGGAAAATGCTTCCTCTCCCTCCACACACCACCCCAGGGAAACCAAAGGTCAGGGGAGCCAGAGGGAAATTTATGGGCTTCCCCTCCTAAAAGACTTCTCCAGATGGGTCTCCGATGGCAGATTTTTTTTCCAGGTGAAGGGAGAGAGGAAGAAGGAAGGAGAGTTGGGGAGATGAGTAAGGGCAAGACCACAGGTCACACTTTTCTTCTCACATCAAGTACATTGGGCAGAAGGACCAGCAAGCGGCCAGGCTGCTATTCCCTCTCAAGCCGTGATGACAGCAGAAGATGTCAGGCTCAACAGCGTGCACAAAGCCAGCCCAGGCTCTGCACTCTCAGCTCATACCAGACCAACAGCAGAAATCCCCATCACAGCAGCCAGCAGCTAGGGCTGCCCCCTGGAAAAGCTCCTTGTGCACACAGCAATATTTTGGTGATTTGAAGCAGTAGCCCACACTGGGAATAAGCAGTGTTTTAGTTGCAGAGATGCACTGCACTGTGCAACACCCTGCCTCTATTTCAGCCAGACCTGCAAGCACCAGCCTCGCCAAACCCCTTGGGCAGCAGGGCTAGCGGGGACATGATTTCAGCGCCCCTGCTCTTCATACCCGTCACCTGCGGGCAGCCGGCGCAGCAGGACTACAGGCATCATCCAGCCTCCCCGGATTGCCTGTCAGGAAGAGGAAATGCCACGCATTTTCCAGCTGCTTGTACCTGTGCCAAGTCTAAGTGCCACCCCTAAAAATACCCACGGGAAGGAGAGACGTCACCAGCCGCTCACCCACTGCAGCCACACGCTTATTTTCAAATGAGGCAGCAACATGAAGCAGCAGAGCGAGACCCAGTCTGGGCTTTTGCTCCTCCCCACATGGGACAGACGGTGACAGCCCAGCATCACCCACCACAAGGCAGCAGCAGAGCCACAGTAACACACACGAGCTGGCAGGAGGCAGCATCCCAGAAGCTGCTCTCGGCATCCAAGGGGCACCCCAGGGACTTTGACCTGTGCTTCTAATGAAATTAAGCTCCTGCAATGCTCCTGTCTGACCAGTGGCCAACCCTGCATTGCTTTAGCCCAAAACATTTTGATACCTCTGGCAAAAGACCCCAGGCACCTTGCTGCCTTCCCCAAAAACCACAACCTCCACTCCTCAGTAGAGATGGGGAAGTGGCACCCATACAGAGCAAAGCTGCTCTGTTTGCATCGACATCCAGCCACAAAAAGCATCCCTCAGCCCCAGACAAGTGCACCCAGTAGACCACAGCCTGGCTGGAGCAGCTCTCCTGATTTTCTTTTTTTTTTTTAACTGAACAGTGCCTTATTTCCAGTTCTGGCTTATTCTGAATAAATCAGGATGAAACCATGCAAGTCGCTAAGAATTACCCTCTCATTTTCAGCTGCTTTCCTGCCCCTAACAGGAAGAGATGGTTGGGACAATTCAGGGAAGCATTAGACACCTCAATGCCCCACAGCCCAGGGGGGGCACATGGAAGGGTTGAGCTGGGTGTCATCTCCCTGCAGCCTGAACCATTCCTCTGGGGGATTTGCACCTCTCAAAAACTGGCACAATCCAGGGCTATCGCATTGCCAGCACTGGGCAGGGAGAGCCCAGCAGTGTCTTTTTCCTCCCCTCCAAAACAGATCCCTGCAGCTGGTGGTACCCACATAATTCTCCCTGACATCACTCTGAAACAAGGGGGAGCTTTGCCGTTTGCTGTTGAAGCAGTGCCAACCTCTCACCCCAGCTCCTCACAGATCAAGGTGCAATGCTTCAAGAGCACCCACACACAGCAAGATGGACAAAACACCTTGGGAGCGTTCCCAGGGGCAGGAAAGGCAACAGCTTCGGCTCAGAAGCCTCTTTGAGGAGGTCATCTGCAAAGGCAGCAGAGCCCACCTCTGCCTGCACCCAGGATATAGAATAGGCAAAACTTTCCCTCCCAATTAATATAGAGAATTTAAGAGTTTAAACTTATAGAGCTTAAATGTCAGGCTGGCTAAACAGGACTCCACAGTGCTTATTTAGAGCAAAATAATGTACTGTTCTCTGTGCAATGCATTCCTGTCACCTGTTTGAAGCCACCTCAAGGCCTGCTTGAATGTCTGGACTCAGCAGGCCCTCCTGATGCCTGTGAGCATCCCAAGCACATAAGGCTTCTGTGAGGATGAAGCGGGTGTCCGGGGATGGGAGTGCAGAGGCCACCAGGGGCACATGTGCAGCTGCCCCAGATCCAAAGGGATGCACCAGCACGGTGGGGAAAATTGATGATGATGAGGGAATTCCATCAGGCTTCGTGCTGGCCCCACAGATTGATGGCCTCTGCAACGAGCCACACATAATGGCCAAGTTCAGGCTGCAGTGGCCGGGAGCTGAAAGGAAACAGCCATAAATAAACTGGGAAAAAGAGGGAAGACAGAAAGCTGGCAGGGATAAATAAATACTCATGCTGCAGCAGGGCTGGGGGTAGGCACAGGAGGAAGGGCTACATCACCAGAATGGGACGTGGCCCATGCTGGGATGGAGATGCTGCCACAGAAGTGGCTGTTTTGGGGTGAGATCTCCCCATTCAATAATACAGAGTTGTTTCCTCCCCAAACCATCTTTTCACTCAAAACGACAGCCAGATGCCAAGTGGGGGTGTGGGGAGTGTGTCACATGTCCTCCCCCCAAAATATAGTGCAGGGGGACAAAAGTAACCAAAGGGGCTTGGGACAAGGGATTTTAGGGTTATAATCCCACTATTACCAAAGCTCCAACTGAGTCTGAGGCTTCCAAGACCTTGGCATCTCAGCAAGTTCCTCCCTGACTGACCTGGCCAGCTGGGCTTTCCTTATCTTCCTCAGCTGACAGTTTCAGCCTCAGACTGTTTCCCCTTTCAGTTATTGCCCAACAATGAATAGGGGAGATGGGGGGAGCGGAGGGAATGGAGATGGAGTTTTCTCTCATTGTCCCCCATCTGCTTCACTCAGGACAGTTACTCTTCCCCGGCATAAATAAGCCCTTTGCATTTTGTTGTGGTCTTTTCTCTCTTTTGCTCGTCTCCGCCGTTTTGTCAGGAAAAACCTTGCCCAAAGAGCCACTGTGATTTACGGCTGCGTTAACAAATGTCAGAGCTCGGGAGCCTTGTAGGAACCGCTCACTGGCAGCCTGCCTGGACAAACATACTAAAAGTCAACCCTGGCGTGGATACTTGAGGAATTAGTGTGCATACAAAGATGCATTAAATACAGGGAGAAAGATGGGGGATTTTTACAACAGAGGCTTGAAAGCTTCCTCCAGGCTGTTTAACATATGGTGCTTCTTCTCTGCACCTGCCCCTCACCAGAGCAGCTCCTGGATTCCCATCCTTGTCACTGGACCCAAATGCCACTCGAGTTACTGTTCCCAGTGGGTGCTGCCAGTCTGGCAGGGGCTGAACCCACCTGCAAGGTGGGGGTTTGCACATCCATGTGTTAACAGGTCATTTTGCCCCAACCCTCTTCACCAGATGGGCTTTGCTGGTAGTGGGCGTATCAACCTCAGCCAGGCAAGGATCCCCACTTGCTACCAAAAATATGGGGTTTTTAATGCCATACATAGAGAGATTTTTTTTTATCCATAAATCAAACACTTTGCTCATGAAATCCTTACATCCAGCTCAGCCATAGGGTACCCAGGCAGGAAGAACCATCAGGAAAACAGAGACACAGTGGCAAAAATAACAATGTTTAAAAACTTTCAGCATTTCCTCAGTGGCTGCCAGGAGCTCATCAGCCCTGCCTGCGTTTGGCTGGACTCTTGTTGCCTTCAGTCCAGGCCAGCCACGCATCCCACACAGCCCCACTGCTCTGTTATTGTCATTTGCTCAAATCCCAGGTGCTGCATTAGAGAGGAATATTTTGCATGTGCATTGTCTGTATGTTTTAAAAGTTAATTCCTTCTCTACCACCTTCTGCTCAACAGATTTGTCCAGCATCACTGTAGAAAGCAGCCCTGTGCCAGGAGAGACACATTCAGCCTTGCAAAGCATGGCCAGGCAATGTTCCTTGGCTGATGCCAAATTTCCAAAAAACCAAAAACAGAATATAGAAAAATATAATGTCCTAAAATTAAAAAACGAAGTAAAATAAATACCCCGTGGGGCTCTAAATTACACAAAACATTTTTCCCAGGCAAATCCATTCCCATATATGGGCTGTCTGAGGTGTGACAGTGCATACATGGGAATGGATTTGCTTGGGAAGCAGAGGTGGATGGGGAAGGCTCTGGAAAGGCAGTTTCAAGAACCAGTGTGCTGTAAATCTCCTGCATTAAGTGGGATGTCATAACCCATGGTAATTTAGCAACTTAAGAATCTTCATGTTGACCCAAATGACATGATGTTACCTTAGTCTACCTCTACATTCTGCCTCCAAAGCAGAACTCCTCACCCACCAGGCAAGACCCACAGGAGCAGACTGGAAATGGAAGAAGTTGGAAATCTCTCCTGGGCATTTATGCAGATGGCAGGGAATGGATAAAAGAACCACTTTCCCCCACCACACTACATCCTCCCTGAGCCAGGCCAGCAGAGGTGGCCATTCTCCTGGAAGCCTGCACCTTGTGTCCCCACCACAAAGGTTTGCCTGCACAGTCACAGCCAGGAGTGGGAAGAGGAAGATCCAGCCAAACAGTCCCACCGGCTCACACCCCCGGACCGGTGGCCTCATGCAGGGCACAGCTCACCCTTCCCAAAAACACGTTGGCTGGATGAAACCCTCTCCTTCCCCACACCATGATGACTTTTCCCCACCCAGCCTCTTCCTACAAGAAAGCTGTTCCTCCATCAGGTGTGTGCCAACAATCCAGGAAGGGGCTTTAATCTCCAAAACAGCCAGGATGTAGGAGGCAGAGGGACCTGTGAACCAGCCCTTCAGCATAGCAGCTGACCTACCTGCATGGAGCAGGAGCTCAGCTCTCTCCCCAAACTTGCACCCTTCTACACCAAACTGGAGGAAGGGAAAGAGCAACAACCTCAGGCTGGGCTTAAATAGAGCCAGACCATGGGTGTGGAGAAGCTCCAGGTGAGACTGCTCAAGGTCATTAATGCCCTCAATTAGTGCCCTCGAGACCTGACACGACTAATAACTATCCCAGGGGTCCTGTCTCTGCTGGGGCTCATCCTTGGGGGCCTTACAGAGCTGTCTGCCCCTAAGCTGTGCATACCCCTTGCACTGTGTTTCACCGTGCCCTGGTTAATCCTACACCCAGCCCCTCTGCACAGTTGGATCCAGTGCAGGATTCGTGCACACAGACCTTCTCTGCCCATCCCCAAAGCATAGTCCAAAGTCACCCTTGCTCTGCAGAGCATTCACTGGCTGAGCCTGCTGTGGTCTGTAGGGCAGGGAACTCAGGGCAAAAAGCCTCTTTATTTGCCCTGCCAGGCCGATAAAGCTCAGCTCGGGCATGAGCCGAGTCCCGAAGCAGAGGGAAAGCTCTGGCTGCGCTTCCTGCCGCAGGAAGCCCCGGCACCTCTGCGGGGCCGCCGCCAGTCCAGGTGCCAGCCAGGTCCGGCACATCCCAGCATCACCAAAGCCACCTCTCCAGCCAGCCGGGGCTGCCGCACCTCTGACAAAGCCCAGCCTGTTCCTCGCCTTTCCAGCGGTGCCGAGTGTATCACCAGGCTGCCGCTCGGCTTTTCCATGGGACAGGGCTCCGCGATGAATGGGTCCCTGTTCCGCCCTCGCTGTGGGACGAGCCGAAGGTTTCAACCTCCGCGGCACTTCGTAGCTCGGGGTTTTATTAGTCTCCAGCCTCTCCGATTCCGAGAAGCTCTAAAAAGAGACTTTGATTTCCATGGTCTGTTTTTTCCTTTGGGAATTAAAATACCTTTCATCATCACGCACAGCAGAGCAGAGTTACAGAAAACGGGAGGGGAGGGAAATTAAAGTAATTGAGGGGGAATAACTGGAATGTGCAAGGGCTCTCCAGATGCATCCCTGCCACGGAAACGGAGCTTCCGTCCCATCTCACTGTGGCAGGAAAAGCTCTGGCTGTCCAATAAGCATTTCTCAGCCTTTGGGGGACGCGGAGAAGCCCCCCTGCACAGACCCAAGGCAGAGGTTGGTGGGGAGCCCTTAGCGGAGGCTTGGGGCTGCCTGCCATGGGCTGCTTGTTCCCAAAACCCAGCTCGCCAGCTTGTCAGAGCCTTTTCAAGCCCCCAGACTAACACAGAGAAGGAGCACGGCCATTTAGTCGAGGTGAAAAAAGTTTTTCAGCTGAAAAGTAAGAAAAAAATACTTAGGAATATTGACTGGAGTTAATAAAGTCATGAAAGCCATCTAAAGAGTAATAAGTGCTGAGAAAGGGCTCTTTAACTTCTATTTTGGTACAAATATTAAGCCAAAAGTACATTGCTGTGCATTAGTGGTTGAAGTACACCCATCAGGTTGTTCTGACAGAGGTCATGCAGTTTGGCTCAGGAGAGCCCCATGGCCAAGGCTTTTTTTTTGAAACTAAATGATTTTAAAAACTTGTATGTATATATAAAGATATAAAAAGAACTGGGAAAACAATCTGGCTTCTAGGAATATGAAAATGCTGGGCCAGTCCATACCTGGCTGATGCCCTTCCAAGGTGTCCTACAGGACAGAGGTATCTTGGAGGAGCACAGGGTTCCAAGGGTGAAAGCAGGGCTTTACTCCAAAATGCCCTATAGCAAAACCGCAGCTCCCCAGCCTCACTTCTGCCAAACTCTGTTTCCACTGGTGAGATTATCCTGGGAGGTGTTACAACAACAGTAATCAAGAAGCCACAGGGTTCCCCCGTCTGTGTTTTACAGGGCTGGCCTTGCCGGGGTGAAAAGTACAGGGGGAACAGTGAGAAAGGCAGTGCAGCCCTTTCCCCTCCCAGCTACTTGGATTTTTAATTTGCTTTCTGCAAATCCCCACTTCTGCAGCAAAGCCAGGTCATTGCTGTGGCCTTACCAGGGCCAGCAGTGTGGATGTGACAGCGGGAGATGGGATGGGGAAGAGCAGAGGGCAGGAGCAGTGGCAGAGGGGACAGACACGCTGCCCTCCCATGGGAATCCCCATGCCAAAGCCAGGAGTGGGGGGGAAGGAGACGTGGCAAGCATTGTCGGGGCACACACAGGCCACAGGAGGCAAAACTGGCCCGTGCTATAAGAAATACGTATTTTCCCCCCTCAGATACCTCCCCCAGGTTTCTCCACACGCCATTAGCAGATCTTATTTCTGCCTGGGCCAGTCTGCTTGGGAATAGTGCAAATGCATAAATCCAGCAGTTTGATGAAATAATAAATAACTGACAAATAAGTAGATGAAGAAATATGTGGAGAGCTGCAAACCATCTCATTCAGCCTCTCCAGCAACGAGTCTGGACAGGACAGCCATGGCCATGCCAGGGCACGGACCTTCAGGCCAGGAAATGGTCTAAATTAGGCTTCTTCCCTGCAGTATCCCGGGCTGCTTCCTGAGACATTGTTGGTTTTTTTCACCCTCTTGATGTGTTGTCCTGCAGCATATTCGGGGGCTCCCAGTGTGTGCCAAGAAACCTCTGGCTGCGACGCACCAGCCTGTTTTAGGCGGCCAGCAGCTGCTCCTTCCTGCGGGAGCTGGGGAGCCAGGGCTCTGCAGAGTTCCCCCACCCTCTGGTCCAGGGAACCTGATGCATTCATTTTTAACACCATTGAGGAGTGTGAAAAATGACAATTTGAGGGAAAGAGGACTATGAGCAGCATCTCTGTGGCCCTGTGAACTGTCTGGAGCTGTCTGCAAAGCAGAGCCTGTTACACTGCTCCAAAATGTAAGCCATCCCCTGAGTTTTCCTGGATTTGGTCAAATAAAGATAGGGAAGGAAGAAAAAAGTAAAACCAAGCCACACCTTTCCTCAACCTAGTTCCCAGGCAATAAAAATATCTTGGAGCAGGAGCCCTGGCTTCACAGCTTGGCCAGTGATGCAATCATGCCGTGAGCCAAGGCAGCGGGGAGCTCACCTACATCACTTGACTTTGCTTTTCTATGGGGTGGATTTTAAGGATCCCAGTTCCCAGGCAGCATTGGCAGAAGTCATTTGAGTAAGGAAATTAATGGTCTTCTCTTCCCAATGCTCCCACGGATCCCTTCTCCTCCTCCTCCTCCCTGTCCATCGGCTGCTTGGAACACTGGTGATCCCCTGCAAAATCCCAAATCTCTCTTGGGACCCATACACCCAGGGGCACATTCTTCCAAGTGTCTCTCCAAATATATATGTCAGCAGCACAGAGGGAAGGAGAGCAAGAAAAAAAACCATTTTGTGAGTATCCATCTGTTTGCAGATCATTAGTTCTCCCTGGGGAGCCCCAGAGCTCTTTCATCTGCTTTTTGCTAAGTTTAGGTCACAGAGGTTTTTGGGTGCAAGTGTGGTTCAGGGAAAGGCAAAGGTGCTTTGGGCTTTAGCAGATCACTGAGGAGGAATTTGGGCAGGCAACAGGAAAGCTCTTTCCCCGGCTGGGAGGCATCCAGTCAGGACAGAAACAATCCTGGCTGCTGGAGGCTTTTATAAAAGTAAGAATAGATGTTTACTCGCAGGAAAGCGAGGAACGGAAAAAGTTATCAACACCATTGTTTGCCACAAATAATTTCACCTTCTCTAGTCATATGGTGCATTCAAAAAAAGCCCTGCTCTTTCTTATTTAACATCTCATACCAGGAGCAGTTACGTAGCCCTTACGTAGCTGGGCTCAGCCCGGCCACCCCACGGCAGAGCCCGTTTCCCGTCACCTCTGCATCTCTTTCTCGCTCCCCAGCGCCTGGCGGCCAAGACGACCTGACCTGAGATCCGGTTTTACAGACCAGCTGCCCCTCTGCGGCTGCATTTAGGGGGCTGACAGCTCTGTAATTGCCGTTTATGAAACACCCTTCCACAACCCAGAGCGCAAGCAATTTCTCAGTGCTCAGCTAAGAAACAGTCTCTAACACATGCTGGCTGCAGCATCGTTTGCCTGGGGTCCCTTCCCCTGACTGCAGTGGGGTTCGGGGTTCACGAGCGAGCTTAGGCAATTTCAGAGCAGCAGGGGGCCGAAAACCTCCCCAAAATACTGCTCCTCAGGCAGAAATTGTGGTCTGTCCTTCTCTGAGGCTTCCCCGGCATGTTGTTCCTGGGGAAGGGTCCTTCCCGGTGTGAACCACAGCTCCCTGCTTTTCCATCGGGACCTTGTGGAGGGCTCCTTCCTCTCCTGCCATGACCCAGCATCGCCTTCCCCCGCCCCTCGCAGCCTCCTACAACCGATGGCTCCCTGAAAAAGGCAGCGTGCCCAAAGCCCGGCATCCTGGCCCGAGTCCGGCCAAGGCCAAGGGCGCAGGATCCCAGCACCACCTCCTGGTGAGGCACCGCCATGCATGGCCCGCAGATCCCCCCGCAAGCCTGGGGACCACCTGGAGAGAGAACCCGGGGCTGCTCAGGCCCCAGTCTTCCGCGTGTCTGGCCAAGAGTGGCTATCTTCCCCTTTTCCTGGCACTACGGCCGGCCCCGGGGAGGCTGCTGGCGCAGGAGCCCCGGGTGCGTCCCCCGGTGAGCGGCAGCTGCCTGCTGTGGGGTGAATAGCGGCGCGGCTCGCCCGAGAGGGGACCGAATTTAATTGGAGATGAATGGGCACCTCCCTGCAGCCCGTGACATTTGCATTGCGGGCTAACAAGGGGAGAAAAATCCAATTAGGTGACAAAGAGGGTCCCTAATCGGCCGTGCAGCCCGGCGTGGGGCAGCCGGGACAGCACAGCATCCCACAAGCGAGCAGGGGCAGACCATGGGAAAACAAGAAAACGCTCCAAGAGATTCCTCTTGTGATAGTGCAGAGGCCATACTACAGGATGGCAAGTGCAGTCAAAAAATGTATTTATAGTGTTGCTTTTGCACCCCCAGGGTCCCATCTGCAAGTCTCCCAGGTCACTGAGATAAAGTGCCCCAAAGTGAGCTGGGCAAGGCAAGGACATCTCCCAGCTGCAGATTCCAAGGGCAGGGTTAAGTAACCTGCAGCCAGAGGCTGCTCCTCAAAGAAAATACTAATGAAATTTGGCAGACTCCTCCCATGGCAGCCACCCGCCACCAAATGTTGAATGAAACCAAGTTTCAGGAGCAGGTGAGGGTGAACCACATCAGGGCTTATTACCACAGCAGCTTTTTCAAACCACAAAAGGTTTTGGATAACCCGGGTTGCAGTTTTTCCAGCAACAGGTGCCTTTTCACGGTTTGAATGCGTGCAGCCAGCAGCACCATTTATCTCCAAGCTCGGGTGCCTCAAGTGGGGAGGATTGATGGTGGAACCCCCACACATGCAAAGCCCTGTCCTGCCAAAATGCGGGGACATTGGGGCATCACGGGATGCAGCGAGGGCATAGCAGAGCACTGGGAAAGGCAAGGGAGGCACGCACATAAATAACAGCAAGGATTTGGAGGAAGGGTGATAAATGGGAACGCCACGATCCCTCGGGAATTATTAATGGCGGGGGAGGCTGAAACCTTGGCTTTGCCCCAGGAGCTGGGCTGTGTGGAGAAAGCCAATAGGTGGGAGCAGGCAGGGGGAACAGATGGCTGGGAGAGGCCCGGGGGTCCAGCCGGGAGCAGGGGCTCTCCACCAGCACAGTACAAGGAGTGGTGAGGTACAGCAGCTGCGTCTGCCCCAGGACACAGCTGGGCCGCGTGGGGGGGGAAGGACCCCCTGTGCCCTCTCCTCCCTGGAGCCCCTCAGGTGGCTCCAGCCACAGCTCCAGGTGGCCACCGCTGAGTATTGACCCAGCGCTATCTCAGCCCCCACCTTATCAGGGCAAGTGCCAGCTCTGGGCACCAGCACCTGCTCCATTAATCTTCCCGCTGTCCCGCCGGCGTGAGGTCTCTGTGCCTGAAACAACCTGCCCAGGAAGGGAGCGGCAGGGCTTGGGCCCTGGTGCCCGGCACCTGGGGATGATGGATTAGTACCTGGGAGATGACAGGGAGAGGGTTTCTCTTTTCGTCTTCGGCTCGTGCTATGGCCCCTGCCCTGGACAGGGGACCACCCTTTATACTAGGGCATGTTGGTGGCAACTTTTTCCACTGAAATTTGTGTACTGAAGACTGGAGATGTGGTGCCTTGAGGAAGAGAGAAAATAAGCTCCACTTGTGAACAGAGGGTGGTAAGGAGGGGAGAGATTATTTCCGTGCAGTTTCAATCTGAAATAACAAGCTGAACCTGGGTGAGCAGCCCACATTTTACCCACAGCCTTTAGGCTGAAGGCTGAGATGTGATTGCCTGTGCTGGGGCCAGCTCCAGGCAGAGCTGCACAAAGTCCAGGCAAAATCACATCTGAGGCCCCAGGAAAATGAGGTAAAACCTCACAGCTCTGGCTGAAATGAAAACAAAAGGCAGCGATTCTTCATGGCTGCAGCTGCACAACCCCTGGCTTCAAGGGTTACATGCAGTCAGAAATATCAGTGGGGACCATTAAGCACGAAACTTCTGTGTGTCCCTCAGGGAGAGAAGCCCCAGGCCTTGACCAGGCAGAATCCCCAGCGATGATGGGGGGGCTGAGGTGATTCTGAATGCCTCATCCCCAGCATTCTGCTCTCACCCATGGCCCAGCAAACACCGCTGTGGGGGTGTATGGAGCTTAGAGGGGCCAGAAAGTTCCTAGTGGGAAAACTCAAACTCCTGCTTGTCCCCACATGGGTTTTCTAGGGACATTCCAGGTAAGAGAATAACCAGGGAGGCAGAGTGACCCAAGCAAATGCAACACTGAGCTTCTGCCATAAAACCCACCAAAGGACACTGTGTGTCCAGGAATGGAGAAAGATGCTGGGTGTGTTATCATACACCTCCTCACCTCCTACTCTGGGAAGGAAGAGCATCACTAAATAGTCTAAACTGAGAAAAGTCCAGCTAGCCAGCCAAGGACTTGGATTCACAAGCTGATAGGACCTGCTCAGAGATCAGTTAGCACAGTCTAGCCCAGTTTAAAGTATAAGTGCACACTGATCTACCCTTTTCCTGTGCACTGTGAAGCCCACAGCTCCCAAAGGGCAATGCAGAGCAGTCTTCTTAGAAAGCAGTGCTGACACATCAGCCCTGGGCTGCAAAGCCTTTGAGCAGAGCAGAGGACACTGTGGCAGAGAGGCCATGTCAGTGGCTGCTCCTCAGGGAGCTCACTGCTTGGTCGATGCTTTTGGCCTCTCTTTAAAAGCCCCTTAAACCCTCAGGTTATGTTTCCTTTGACACAGAAAGGCCCAACTCTTTTGGTGAGGGCACCACATGAAGCCCAGGCAAGGTTTAAGGTGGCTTAGGGGCACTGGCACCCAGTACCATACCCCCTCCTGCCCTCCCTGTCTATGCTGTGCAGACAGGATGGAGTTTCCCCCTTCCTTACACAAACTTGGGATCTCCTTTCAGCCATTGCTTTTTTTTTTTTTTTTTTTGTATTGATTTTTAAAAGGGGGCACTGTGGCTTTAAAGAGCTTCCCAGACTTGCCTTTGTGACCGGAGGAGAGGGTGGGGTGGTGGCGGAGGTAGGGACCCAGAAGAATGAAATAAAGAGAAGTACAACAAAAAGAAGTTAAAAGTGTGAGTGACAAGTTTTCGGCAACAGGCTTCAGCCCCTGTGGGGTCGTTTGTGCGAAGAATGGCTACAAATGAACAAATGAGCTGGATTTTCATGCTTGGTGGACGGTGAATGAATAAGCATCTTTTAAAACCCTATCAGGAACTCTTTGGATTGTCATTATAGCTGGGAGGAGGGGGGAAAAGGCAGACTTTTGAAGGCTGATCATGTGAAAGAATCCCGATTCTTCGCCTTTTCTCTGCCAGCAAGCACGGCTACACCGAAACGTGCGGACAGTGCAGCCGCAGCCAAGCATCCTGCCATGGCCCGGCACAGGAGCACTTCTGGGGGACACTGGCGTGCCCCCATGCACTTTGGAAGAGGTGAGAGGGTCTGCTTTGCTTGCAGGAGCCCCCACTGCTTCCCAGTGGCGTGGAGGGGGCAGGCAGCAGTTTGCAGCCTCCTCCTCCGAGAAACCTGACTGCAGTGTCAGAGGCAGACAATGTGAGAGGGCAGGAAGCAACTCACTTAAAGCTGAATTTGGAGCACAGAGTGGAGGCCTGAGGTCAAAGGAATTGCCCCGGGATTATGGGAATCACCTTCATTTTCTTGCCAGGCTTCAGACACGAGGGAGCTGACCAGGAGCAAGCAAGAGGGGGATGAGTCTGTTGCTGAGGGAAGGACCTGGGTGTTTCCCCTTCCCTGGCCCTGACAATGAGCCTGGCCTCTCTGAACCGTGCAAATAATTTACAGCCTCTGTTTTCAGCTGTTTGTTATCCTCAATCCCCCATTTTAACCTTGACTAGAGCAAAGCATCGGTGAGACAGTTGCAGGAGACTCCACAGCCAGAGTTTGCTGAATAGCTGTAAAGCCGGAGTTCAGCAGCCGCAGAGGAGAGGGAAGATTCAGAGGGAGACAGGTATAAAGTCTCCTTATTTCTGTAATAAATGATAATATCACATATTCAAAAAATCATGGGATTGTAGAATTATTAAGGTTGGAAAATACCTTTAAATTCGTCAAGTCCAACCAATGTTTAGACTTTCTTGTCTAAACAGAATGAGACCTAAAACTGAATATTGAGGGTGTAAAGATATCAGGTTGCAGTGAAGAATTCTTCCCTGGCTGTAAAAATAAAAGTTGAGTTCACCTGGTGTGGGATTTCAGCAATCAAACCTGGCAGGGCCCAGGTTAAGCTGGTTTTCATCCTGTCGCCTGCAAGTATGTGAGGGCACAAGCCTGTGCCTCTGAAACGGTCGCGGTCCCAGCAGCCACCTGTTTCCCCCACATCAAAAAGTCCGGAGGCCATTGCAGCAGCCATGGTTATAAAAGCTGGGCACTGGAGCTGGGACAGCCCCGTCAAGAGAAATGAGACCATCATGCACTAAACATAGAGAAAAGATAAATGGAAAAGGAGTCTTTCAGTCTTCATTATCAAGTTTCCATGGGTTTGCCAAAACCATAGCAACCAGTTCAAGCAATGATTAACCTAATAATGTGGAGGCAAAGAAAAAAAAAACGCATTCAAGCCCCTAAAGAAGTCACTAGTTCTCTA
>VZTG01009179.1:230513-308228 GCA_013397845.1 Melanocharis versteri | reverse complement strand
CCGCGTCCCCCTTTGAGAGGGCAGCGCGGCGGGGCCGGGCCCGCGCCGCTGTTTTGTGACTTTATTGTGGCGCCCAACAGATGCACGCCGGCCCCTCCTGCCCCTCGCCCCGGTGCGAGCGCGCCGCTCGGGACACAAGGAGCACAGATGCCAGGCGCAAGGTGCACCAGATGCCCCGCTTTGTGAATTCAAACAATATTTCTCCCTTCCTCCCCCCCTCCCTCCTTTTCCTGCAAGAGTGAGAGAAGAGGGGGCGCAAAAAGAAATTTATGTATATGTAAAAAAACCCGAAGTGGAGAGGAAAGGCGAGCCCCGGCAAGAGGCGGCTGGAGCGCGTCCCCCGGAGCCGCCCGACGGAGCGCACGGGCGGGCGCAGCGACGCCGCCCCGGAGAGGGAGTCGGCCACGGGCAAGGGCCAGGAATGCCCGCCGGGACGGAAGGAGCGGCCTCGGGAAGTCGTTCATTAGCTCGTGAGCGCTGAGCTGGGCACAACAGACACGGTCTGTCGGTTTAATGGGCAGCTGAGGGGTGGAAGTTCCAGGGCAAGCCAATATGACCAGTCCTCAGCACTTGTTAGGTTATCGTGCATCGAAGCGCCCCTCGGGCATTTCGCGAAAATGCTCCAAGGGCTGGAGAACCTCTGCTATGAGACAACCTGAGAGAGCTGGGGGTGTTCAGCCTGGAGAAGGGAAGGCTCTAGGGAGACCTTAGAGCCCTTTCCAGTGCCTAAAGGGGCTCCAGGAGAGCTGGAGAGAGACTTGGGACAAGGGCATGGAGTGACAGGACAAGGAGGAATGGCTTCAAACTGACAAAGGGCAGGGTTAAATGGGATATTGGGAAGGAACTGTTCCCTGCCAGGGACGTGAGGCCCTGGCACAGGTTGCCCAAAGAAGCTGTGGCTGCCCCATCCCAGGAGTCATCCAAGGCAAGGTTGGACAGGGCTTGGAGCAACCTGGTCTAGTGGGTGACATCCCTGCCTATGGCAGCGGGGAGAGGAGCTAGGTGATCTTTAATATTCCTTCCATCCAAACCATTCTATAATTCCATTATTCTGTGCAAGGAGAAATAAGTCCTGGGATAAGGGGTGCTGTCACTTCACCAGGAGAGGAGAAGCCCTGTTAGAAAGCCCAACAGTTTTCAGCATGCAATCCCACCCTACAATAAACCTCTCTCCATGCTTATGTGCCCTCAAAACAGCCTGACAGCAGACAGCTTCATAAGGCTGCAAGACCAGACAGAGGTTCTGAGACATTCTGGATCAGAATGCAACAATCTTTAGCATAGAAAAAAACTGAATTATCTCTGGATAGGAGAGAGAAAAGGAAAAGAAATACCATGGAGAGGAAAGGCAGGGAACAAATGCCAAGTACAAAAGGGTCAGCTGGGTACTGGTCTGTGGTGCCTACAGGTGGGTCCTGTGAAACCTGTTACCTTAAAGTATTTATTCAACCATCCCAAGCATCTACCCAGGTAGAGAAGGATGGTCCTCACTTCTTCGGGAGCCAGTCTCCTCCTGTCATTCCCAGCTCTGCCAGGCTTGCTCCCTTCTTCATTTGTGGCAAGTGGCTCCTTGCCCCAGCCTGTCTCACCTGCCAGAAAAAAGGGTTTCTTCTCCAGCCTGGTGACAGCTTGGGCAGACAGGGTGGGTTACACCTCTCCTTCACTTAGGTTTTCCAAGTTCTTTAAACTTTACACCAAATTTCAGGTGAGGTCTAGCTGAATCCACCAGCAGCAGCACTCAGACTTCACCAGCTGGCATTGGTCTATTTACCAGCCACCAGCTGAACACAGACTTGAGGCTTCAGTATTCGTTTGCATCAACTCTCCTTTGGATACGCTGAGCTCAGACTGCCTCCTTCCTGGCCAGCCCTTCATTCCTATAGGGATAAAAATATAACTTCTGGCATTTTGATGCATGATGGGGTTATAAGCGCCGCAGACTGGTCAGTTTCAGTTTCTCTGAAACGCCTCACTCCCCAGCTGCCCATCAAAGAGACAGATGGTCCTTCCTGGCCTCCAAAAATAATTAAAGATGTGCTTTCCTCTCTTGATTTAGAGGCTGCACCGGTCAGACTTTGAACATACCAGAATCCACCAGAGCCAGCTTTTGAGAAGCAAAAAAGTTGCTAAAAGCCAGGAGTTTGGAAGGAAATACCCTGTCCAATCTGGGGAAAAGGGCAGAGGTGCCCTGATGGACTCAAACACCACTCACCCCTCTACAGAGCTTTATCGAAGCCCTCAACATGAGGCAGAGCAAGATGGGAGGGGCGTTAACCCTTTCTTTGCCAACTGAGTTTGGTGCTGGATCACTGCCACCACTGAGAGATGTGCCCAGTGTGGTGCAGGGGTCGCTGCTCAAGCCAAACCCCCGCTGCCAGGAGGGCCATGACTCAAACTTGTGGTGTGGATATTTTCCCACTGGCCTCATGTACTTCCTGATAACCAGCTCATGATCCTTCCATCGCCATTCTCAGCTGTGCTACCCACATCTGGCAGCCTACAGTGCTGTGATGACTGGCCCACAGGGTTTCATGTACTTGCAGCCTCCACACCAATCCCAGCAATGCCCACACTCCCAGTGCATGACCCCATCCCCTCCCTGACCAGCCCTGTGCCAGTCCGGTCTCTTCCCATCTCCCCCCTTCCTTCAGTCTCCGGAAGCATCTTCCCTTCCTCTGCTCTAGCTTTGCCATTCCCTTGCTCCCTTCCCCACATCTTTATACCCTTCTTCTGGTGTCCCTGTCAGGCGGCCACGGTGCCCCATCGCAGCTTTCCCCAGCCATTCCTGCCCCTCTGCACACGCCCCGTGCTGGTACCCCTCTCCCAACCCTTCATCCAGCACTGGGCTCCAGCTGCCAAATTCCTAACCTTTGAATTGGAGCCTTCTCCAGTCCTGCACTACTGCAGTGCTGAGCAGAAGATGATTTTATATCCATATGGGACTATTTTCTTCCCCAAGTCCAGGTGTATAATGAACCTGGGGAGCCTAGAAGCAGCACAGCCCCTCCTGCTAGCCCATGCCAGGGCCTCTGTAAAGGTGAGCACCCAGCCTGACTGCTGTATCTCAACAAGAAATTATGTATTTGCAACAATTTTTTTTAAAAGAATCCGTGTATTTTCACACAAAACTCTGCAGTTGTAAACCACTGTTGTAGCTGCAGCCCAGCTCTGCAAGACAAGTTACCACCAGCCTGTGTATCTGATTTTGGTGAGCCACTCATGCCAACAGGTTGCAGTGGGAGAAAGGCAATGATCTCAAGGCAGGTAGCAGCAGGGAAACCTCGCCACCTGCGTGCAGCCAGCGAATTGTCACCATCTGCCCCAGCTGCAGGGAGGGGAGCAGGACCAGCCCTGCCCATGCAGCTGGGCTTGAGCACGAGCTGGGGGCTCGATGCTCCGGCCCGTGTCCTAAAGGGTCCCAGCAGCTTCCTGGGTTTTATCAGCACCCTGATCGTTTTCCTCCATTGTCCGGCGACCAGCCCCAGTTACCCCCAGCAGCTCCTGGGTACCGGTGTTTTTCGAGGTCTCTGGCTCCAGCAAAGCCCCCGTGCTCAGGGATACATTATCTGACATCCTCTCATCATCTGACATCCCCTCACTCCGGGGGCTACACCTCCCCCCCCAGCTCTTCACCGCAATCCCCACCATTTTCCACCATCATTTAAGTTTCTGAAGTAATTTCTTTTTTTGTCCTTTTTTTTTTTTTAAAAAGCAAACCATCTACCATATGTTCTCCCCTGAAAGGGGCAATTGTTAACAGATCATTAAAACACCGTGGCGAGTGCTCTGAGATTCCTTCCCTCAGTCTTACGCATTATCCCGTCTCTGTCACCCTTTCAATGCGGCTTTGAGGGCTCTGCTTTTCTAACTTCCTTCTCGGGGGGGGAAAAAAAAAGAAGAGAGAAAGAGCCACTAAAATGACCCTCTTCACAGCTCTCCTCCTTGCTTTTCAATGTCTATTGCGACCCCCAGCAATAATTGGGGTGAGGGGCTGGCGTGCCGCTGCTGCTGTCACCAGGCTGGGGGTGGCAGGGCCACATCCTGCCCCGTTCACAAGGTGCCAGGGTTGGGATAGCAAGATGAGGGGTGACAGGGCTGCTGCAGGCCCCCCGTGGGTGCTGACAACCTCTCCTTCCACTGCTGAGCAAGGGGACTGCTTGTCATGGGACGCTCAAACAGCTCATCCCACCCGGCCTGGAGCTGTCCCTGTTCCCGGGATGGGGGCTGTGGGATGACCCCATGACACACACGTGTACTGAGCTAAGACAGAGTATTCTTTAAAGACCTCACTCCCTCAGGTGCATCGGATGCTTTCAGCAGCACAAATACATTTTATATGGAAATAAGCTAACAGCTGGCTGGGAACTGAGCTAAGCCCAGAGATGGAGCTCTTTTTGGGGGCTTGGATATTTCACCTCCCTTTTCTGGAGAACAAACACTATTTTAGGAAACACCAAATGATGGGAAGCTGGGGACCATAAGGGGATGGACCACTTCTGCCTGAGCCATGGTCTTGGCTTAGAGGAGCACGGGCGCAGCACAGGAACCTTCCCAGGGTTGTACCCAGGCACCTCCCAGCCCCATGTGCAGGGAGAGGCACCGCAGGAGTGCTCCTTGGATGAGCCAGGAGGACTTGCAGCTGTGCAGCACTGCATCACCAAAGAAGGGCAAGGAGAAGACCCAAGAGAGGCAAAGGCACACCCCAACAGCAGCATTACACAGGCCCAGTTCCAGCGTGAGGGCTGCAAAACTCACCATGAGCACCAGCAGCAACAGCCTTGGGTTGAGGGACACTTCCTGCAGTCTCCGTACTCTTGAGATCAGGAAGGACAAGGCTTTCAGAACTCACACGGAAGTTCCTTACCTGCATCTTTTCCCCTTCCGCCACAGATTTGGCCATTCCTCCAGAGGACCATATTCCCCGACTCGTCCACCCAAGCTCCAGGCACGGTTTGCACTTCTGCTCCGGCGTAGCCACCCTTCCCAGCAACAAGCACGAGGCTCTCTGAATTTGCAGCAAAGGAATATGCTGCATGGGACCAGAGAGAGCACAACACCCCTGCTGGGAAAGAGGGGGAGAGGCAGCTCTCCTAGTCAGCAAAACCCAGTTATGCTTGAAAATAACACAGAAACTTCAAAGCCCTGCACACAGACTTCTCCAAGAACCAATATTCCTGGCAGCAGCTCAACAGCTTTGCCAGGGCTTGCATGTAGCTCCAAGGACCTCAGAGGGCTCCTTCCTCACCTGGCACCCCAGTCCATTTCCCTGGCCCTTGCCCTTCAGCCAGCAGGTTTTCCCCAGCACCCTCCAAACCCCTCAGGGTATTTTAACCCAGAAATATATATACCAGAATATATACCAGAAAGGTATAGCCACAAGCTGGAGGAGATGGTGCTGCTCTGCTTTGCTCCAGGTGAGGGAACTGCCCTGAACAGGTCCCACTGCAGAGTCCCTGAGCATCCTGGGAACACTGCGGCAAAGCAATGTTCACCCAGTGCTGGGAGCTCCTTGTGCTTTCCCAGGAAAAACCTCCCATCCCAGAACCCGTGGTGCTGACCCACAAGGAATCTCCAAGCAGGGCTGAGCACTGTGATGGGGGTGGGATCAGAAAACCAGTACCCAATGCCCAGAAAGATGAGGCAGATTTGTCCTGGTGCGCACATCCCAGGAAGGTTGGCTCCTCTCTTCTTTCCAGGATGGCAGCTTTCAGCTCTTCATCAGGGACAAAACTTCCCACAGAAAAAAAGTACCTCCTTCAAACGAGCATGCTGGAAATGCACTGAACTCCCACTTCCCTGAAGGCATTTAACAGCTGCCTTTGCCGAAGGCTCTTAATGCTGCTGCGGGGCAAAATTTTATCTCTTAGAGCTGCAGAGACAGAGCTGAATCCAAACCCAAGCAGTACTTTCATCCCAAGTGCACAAACAGATGGAGCTGCGGCAGTTTTAAGCAGAACAATGGACTGAATGTAATTTCAACAAGAAAAAGAGCAGCACTGCTCTCCCACCACAGATGAAGATGCCACCCTCTCTCCCCTCTCCCCCAGAAGGCACAGACATTAAATGAGGAGGCAAACCCAAAGCAGCTTCCTGTGCCACTAGTGTTCTTGTGGTCGAGGTGACCTCCTTGGCCCAGCACAGCCCACAAGATCCTGGCAAGTGGGACCACCTGCCCTCTGCAGTTCAACACCTACCACATTATTTCTTACCAAAAAATCAATTCCTGAACCCACACAAGAACCTTTGAATAATCAGCTGGTCCAGGAAAGTCATGAACACTGGGAAGTCCTAGTGAAGAAAAGAGCTTTACGAACACAAATATAGAAAACAACTTTTAGCTCGAAGTTTTTTGGTCCTAAACACTGATATTTTTCTTCATCGGGGGAAATCAGCTCATCCCACCTCCGAGGAGTGAAGGTGGAGTCGTAACCAGCAACTGTATTCCTAGTGTCCCTCCCTGCCTCACGAACAGATGATAATCACTGCAGAGGTTCAGTGCTATCGAGGGATGCACAAAGGGGTTTCTTGAAGCATGAAGCAGAGCAGGGGAAAGAGCCACTGCAGAAACTCTGGTGCCGTAGGGATGCAGAGATGTAATTCCCAGCCAGCAGAGATTTAATTAGTGCCTTGCTGTATGGCAAATCCATACCACCAGAGGGAGACCTGCTCGGCCTTTCTCCTCCGTATCTGTGCTAATTAAAGATTTTTATCAAGCAGCAGCAGCACATACAACAGATACCGTGCACGATGCTCCAGCCAGGCACTCAGCTCGCCAGCGTTCATCGCCCAAATGCTGGGCCAAGCCTGTGCCTCTGTGGCCTCCAATTCCTTGAAAGAGAGAGGTAAATCTCTTTTTCTAGCTGAATGGTGATGGAAACCAGGAACACACAGAGCATGAACCACTGGCAGCTCACAGTTGTCAGAGCACTTTAAAATTACACACACGGAATAATCCATAGTTCTGGGATTTTGTGGAGTTGTCTCAGTCTCTTAAACAAGGGCCAAGGAGCATTTTCTTAAATCAGGTTAAGGATGCATCTGTGAGGAGCAGCCCAGCTGTAGCTGCTTCTGCCAGGAGGACAGGGATTGAATTAGACAAGCATTCTTCAGCCATCTGAAGCCAATTTTCTCATCAGCTCTCTGGAGAAGACAGCCCAGCAGACAACTGCTGCATCTCCCTCCCTCCAGTCACCACGGCCTGTGAGGCCAAGAGTTAATTTCCTCAGATCTGAGGGAATGGGAAGGGTCAATAGTTTTTGAATCATTTATTAAACAAAATCACACAAGGTTTATTTTGTGATTGTCAGTTTGACATCACTCCCACCCAGATACTGTGAACAGCACTGGGGTCGGCTGAAAATTCAGTATAGCCCACAAATTTCCTTGCTAAAGGAGAATTGCTCTCTGGCGTCCCCAAACACTCTCTCTCTGTTTCATTTATTAAACCACCTGAAGTTTAAGCATGCCTCCATCACCTCCTGCTTTCCTGGATATCTCATATTTCAAACCATCATAACAACTACAAGACACTATTAGTAAGGAAAAAAAAATTACTTTTGTCATCAAAGGAGAACTACCTTTGTCATTCCCACCTTCCCAGCCCAGTCTCCACTACAAACCAACTTCAGCTTCAATTTTCCCACCCTTCCCCAGCAGTCAGCTCCGTCCTCCCAAGCTGCTCCTCCTTTTCCCCTTCCTCTCTCTGTACACAAATCCACCCTTAAAACACACCTTGCTTCTTAACTTACCAGAACACATTATTCAAGACAGAGACCAGGAAAATTTGGGTGATAAGGAGCAATTAAATAAGTAGCAGCCATGTGCAGGGCCCAACGCTAGAGTGTGCTGTGTAGGAAATGACCTCGCACTGCCCGTGCTGGACTGGGATCCCCCTCTCCCTAGAAACCATGAAGGAACACTGAAGAACTAGATGAGTCCTTTTTTGGCTCCTGGAAACGCATGAAGTTTGCTGAGAAATTCTTGGTGAAGGAAGAAAGTTAAGCAGCAAATGCTGAGTTTTGAAGAACGCAGAAAAAAATGTCCAGGACAAGAAATTTTTTTAAAAAACAAGAACAAAAAGCAGCAAGGAGAGAATGGTATCAGATATTGCCCTGTTTTTCTTAGTGGAGCGTTCAGAAAAGCAGAGATTTAGATTCAGTATCTAAACCTGCTTTATTCTCATCCTGACTTCGGTTTAATTGAAATATTATGATAATCAGGTTTTGCATTTTGCCTGCAGGCCTGGCTGGGGCTGGAGAGACTGCAGAGAAATGCTCAGGACACAAAGGAACACCAAGAAAAACCCCAGAGCACTTGGTGGACTAAGAGAAGCAAGGGAGGCACAGATGTTCAGTGACTCTCCAAAACCCCAGGCAGGCAGCACCCAAGCCAGAATCACACCTCCTGCTACTTCTACCTTTTGATTCAGCATTTGAGGGACAGGCTTAACTTACCTAAGAAAATAAAAAGCATTTTAAACAAAACCTATGTGGTTTTTTTTTTTAAGGAAAACAACTCATTGTTTTTATTTTGACAGTAAATTTTAGAAACATCTTGACATACAGAACTCCAAAAAAATAGAAAGTCATAAATCACCTAGTTAATTTACTAAAGGAGAAAAATACAGTACATCCAAGACTCAAACATCCTGTAAGTTTATACAAAAGCCAGACAGTAATAAACTGCATTAAAAAATATATCAAGCATTACCTGACTGATTTGACATTGGCATTTGCCCCATTATTAAAAGGCACAGAAGACTGAGCAATGAAAGCGATCAGCATCACATCCATTACTGTCAGTAAATTCACCATGATTAGCATAAAACCCCATTATTAAACACATGTTTAATATTCACCATGTCGATTGGTAAGAAATCTCTCTCGGAAGGAGTAAGAAAATGAAGCCGGAAAAGGACAAACACTTAAATACGACATCCCGAGACACAAAGACACTTCCTAGAAATCAACGTTCAAATCTTTCCAGACCAGTTTTCCTGGCTGTGTTATCACTCAGCAATCACTCAAAAGGAGATTCAATGATCCACAGACCCACCCTCGGGCAGCGCTGCAATCCTGTCCGCAGCGCGGGGCCCCTCCGGTGTGTCCTGGCTCACACCCACCGCTGGCTGCTGGCTGTTTCACCACCCCCACAGTCTGGAACAGCCAGCACGGACCAAAGCTGGTGGGTTTGCCTGGGTTTAGCTGCGTTTTGGGTTCCCCAAGTCAGCCCGGGTAACACATGCAGCAGCCGGCTCCAGCAAACGCAGGGGCAGATCTGTGGCGCGCGTCTCCAAACAGGCTCTCGCTCAGCTTGTGCTCCGTGATGATGTCTTCCACCCGGGTGATGTACAGCAAGGACAGCAACACTCCCAGGAACTGCCAAAGGAAGGGGCAGCCCCGGTCAGACACCACATGCAGCTTCTCTCACCGGAACATTAGAAAGTCTCAGTTGTCACAGCTAGGGGAGGACTCAAAAAAAAAAACCCCAAGCAAAAGCAAATGACCTCACCAAATCCTGCAATGTATCACAGCAACACTACTAAATTACCAGAATGCCACCTCAGCTTACTGGTTACATTAAATTCTAAAAGAAAATTATGATTATAGTCAAGCGAGATTTCACATGCCACAGCAACGAATCAGATGTTGCCTCTCATGGTTAACACAGCGGCCCTCTCTTACCTGGGGCAGCAATATGCCGAGCAGCACGCCAGCCATGATGCTGTAGTTGTCCAAAAACCAAATAAGCACAGCATTCGTGCACCCTCGGACGTAGATAACATGCTGAACACTCAAGCGCTGCAAAATATCAGAGTAAGGGTTCAACAGGCAGTTCCACTGGTGTATGGTACATGTGGCAACTCAAAATTCAAGGAGGCAGATCTGTTTTGCCTTCCCACCTCTTTAAACCCACTGAGTTTAACAAAGACCTCATCACTAATTCTTCCATCTGCTGTTAAGCTGTTCCACCACTCAACGAAGTACTCTATTTTTTTAAAGTTATTCTACACCTGAATAAGTTATTTCATGGTCTTAAACCTGTTTGTTGCAGCTATTTTTCTACAAGAAATGCACCCAATTCTCATTTAAGACCACTTGGAAAGCAGAGAAGTCTCTCTTTAGCTTTCATCTCTGCTTCCAAGCTGAAAGTACAGCAGTGGAAAAATATAAATTGTGGACCAAGTGCCTTGCAAAAAGACCCTAAAAAGGGCAGGAACAAGAGGATTTCGGATTCAGTCCTGCAAGCTGTGCTGCTCCGTGACCCCAACCCATAATATAGAAAGCACTTGATGCTGCAGAGGGTCCTAAGCAGATGAATGGAGTAAAGTTAAGCATACGCTTAAGTGCTCCGCGTTAGAGCCCGGCTGGAGCGTTCAGGTGATCAAGCCATAAATCAATTAATCTAAATGAAGACAAGTTGTATTTAAAGATAACCGGTAATCCCAAAAACCAACAACCGAGGCTGGCATTGTGCTCCATGTGCCCCAAATGAGCCGAGGAGAGGAGCTTTTTCAGATCAGCCCCCCGCCCGGCCCTGCCCCGCCCCAGCACTCCAAAGCCAGGAGTGGAGAACTCAGGGCAGATCCAATTACCGATTTCCCTTCTTAATCACTCCGCAATTACTGCCTTGAGCTGGCAGTCTCTCCTCTGGAGTCACTGGGGCTTTTCCCAAAAGGGAAGGCTGAAGAGGGAGGCCCCATCCCACTCCTGGAGGGAGGAGAAGGCAGCCAACACAACCAGGGAAGTTCCACTCCTCTTCCAGGAATAACTATCACAGGCTTAAAAATAAAACACCCACTACTGGGATATAAAATACTTAGAAACAGCTAAATTGGCTTTATCAATGCTAATTTTACTCAGTGAGCAAACTGAGTAATCTTTGGCTTTTAAGTACTAAAAGCTTTCCCTGACTGAAGTTACTGCTTAAAATTATGAAAGCAGTTTTTTGTGCATTAATTGTGCAATTAGCTTGGGGCAGTTGTCAACAAACAAGGAATCGTGGAAAATGCAAAGGGAAAATACAAAAATCAAACAAAAATATTTTTTTCTCAAATATGGAAAAAGAAAATTTAATTGCTGATTTAACTGCCTGGCAGATTTAAGCACGCAGAAGACACTTTTATAACAGACCAAAAAAAAAGCAGACAAGCAGCACCCTCTGCCATGACAGGGCGGGCGCTGGCTGTGTTACCTCTTGGTCAATGGTTTTGTATCCACACATAGTGTTGATAATGTCTGTCTGAAAAGAAAACAACAAATATGAACTACAGCAGGAAACTAAAATCACAAAAACATTCCTTTTACTCTGTGTTCACCCAGCTCATATAAAAGCAATGACAGGGTTATTTCCCAGCCCAACACCAGCCTACCCCAGCAGCCCCAGTGTCAGATTTAGTTAGAGCTCTACATGATTTTAGAGGAACAAGTACTGTCAGTGTGTCACAACACAAGACATTTGAACCATTTCTATCCACCAAAACCAAGGTGGCACCAGCAACCAACGCGAGCTGTGACAGGGCTGTGTGACACAGCTGTTTCCACAGAACGAACAGCTGGGTTTCATTTTAAAGCCTTAATAACTTAACACACCTTATTACCAAAAGCAGGGGTTAACACAGCCTTCATGCCAACATGATGACAAATTTAAGCTCAGAAATATCTTCAAATAACTTCCAATGCTATGAATGCTTTTTACAAGACTAAATTCATTACAATATAATTTTATGTACCATTATATACATGAATATAAAATTCATATATTTAAAAGAGACTGAGTGCTTGCATTCACCATGCATTTTCTGTAGCCATGTAATATCTTCCATGGGTTCCAAGGTTCTACCTTGAAAGCCTGGAAAAGCCAACCTGAAAAATACTGTCCTTCGCTTAAGAATTATCCAGTGTAAAACCCACTGGCATCAAAGGAAGCAGCAAACAAAGCCAAAGACACAGAGGAAAATGAAAATATGTAAATGATGAAAATAAGGCAGAACGAACCCTGCATTCTTGATACATATTCCTAGAATCCTAGAATGGTTTAGGTTGGAAGGAACCTTAAAGACCATCTAGTTCCCACCCTCCTGCCATGGGCAGGGACACCTTCCACCATCCCAGGTTGCTCCAAGCCCCGTCCAACCTGGCCTTGGACACTGCCAGGGACGGGGCAGCCACAGCTTCTCTGGGCAACCAAAAACATTCCTTCAAAATTAAAATAAAATGTAGAAATGAAGATTTCTAAATGCCGGTAGCCTCTGAGCAGCAGCCTGGGGGCCCCAGGTCACCTTCCCAAGAAGGAAGAGGGATGTTTTGCAAAGATGGATGACAGATGTTATGAAACGGCAGAAACATCCGCCACGGGCAAAGTTTTTAGGCCCCTCAAAAAGCTGGGCTCTCACCCTGAACACACAACTGTCTGACAAACAAGGTTCAGCACATTCCTAGAAGAAAAAGCTCGGACTGTTCCACAGGGCTGTTGGGAAACTGTGTGGGGTACCCATCTGCCAACCACAGGTAATAAATACACTTAGAAGTCAATATCAACATTAGGCACCAGCGTGTTGTGTTGGCTGTGAGTGATTTCATGTTCCCAAAACTGCTGAAGCCTGACTGACTGACATGTGGTCACTCCCAAAATATGTGACCACAAGGAACGCAGTCCCATCATTTAACTTCAAACACAGAATTTGCTAACAGGACATCGTGGCATAACCAAATGTACGCGGAGGAGATAAACGCATTGGAAACAGAGGATTATAGGCTTTTGGGACTGATTTCTATCTGCTACACTAGTGTAAGTCTTCGATAAATAATTTGGCTTAAACGCAGTTCCTTTAGAGTCCCCCCAGTAGGAGCTGGCTCGTGTTGGCAGAAGGCTTTTACAGAGGATCAGAATCCAGGCACCGGCATTAGCAGGAGTTTTCCATGACTACAAAGCCAATGAGTAATCATAAACTGTATCTGTAGCTTTCCAGGACAGAAACCAGCCTGTATTTGGAAGGATTTGTCAAACACACAAGACTGATGCATCTTCTGGTTGTTTTTTCCCCAAGGCAGCCGTGCACATAGCCCTGGTGCCGGTGTCACCGTGCCGCGCCGCCCGGGCTGCACACAGCACAGCATCGGCATCTCCCTGCTGCAGAGCCACGAGCCCTTACCTACTGCAGCATCTGGATGAACTACACTTCAATTTGGGGCTTCTCCTTGCCTTTCAATTAACTTCCCTGAGTTTAACACTTTATGGGCTGCCTAATCCCCCCCACAAGCAGCCTAATCCCCCCCATCCCCAGCTGTCAATGAAGCATACGGAGAATATACTCCCCATTTTTCCTCGAAGACATTTTTATTTTAGTGCTTTCCCTTTCCTGAAGGCAAAATCCTGAGTTGTTCTGCTCCACGCAACTGCAGATCAGCAGGTACTACTTTCACATACATAAACTTCTTCCTCTCAAACACCTAAGACTCGAAGCATAACTGTTCAGCTTTGGTTTCTGAGAATAAATCAAAGCTCGTCGCAGATTTAAACAGACCCATTCCCACACACCAAAAATGTGTAAGCATACGTAATAAACACCTTCCTATGATACACATTTCTCAGCAACACCTAGCAGGATTACTGACATAACCATTGCAATTATTTTGCCTTTTTTTAAAATGAAACAGCCATACTCAAGGCAGATGTTGAAAGGGCAGCCCAAACCAGGCAGCAGCAGGATACCCATTATGAGCTCTGCTCTTACACACACCCAATCTGTCTGTCTCGTGTTCAGACTGGAGACCAGAACCCAGTAAGGCAGGGACTGACCGTAGTGGAATAGTTCTTTATCAAATTCAGCATTACATGCATCCCTCAAATGAAGAGCAGTGAATTACAGAATTATTTAAAACACATTTACATGAAAATCAATGCCTGCTCCTAGTGCTGTCAGCACCAGTTAGTACCAGCTCATCATTGACTGAGAAACTGGTCCCAACTCCAGTCCTTCCAGAATTTTAGAGGCAGGTAGTTTTCAAGGATATGTTGGGGCAGATTTGTGCCCACAAGCACGCCCTGAACCTGAGCTCAGTTGCCCACATTTTTGGATTATTCTGGAGATGACAATGTCATTCTGTTTGGTTTTTAATTCACACAGCAGCTGGAGCACATCACTCTGACCCCCACCCATGGAAGCCATCAGGTCCCAGGCTTCCTGGCAAAGCTGGAGCAGCAAACTCTGGGGAAAGCACCAGCAAAACTGACTTTTAGGCAGTTCTGGTTCAGGTGAGCCATGAGATTAGAGGAGCTCCCAATATCTTGTCTGGGGCTGGGAAGTGGGTCAGTAAAATGGACCACAGCCAACACATCTAATCCGTTATTTGCTCCTTTTCAAGCTGTCAAGGCCCACAGCTCCATTAGGGGAGGGAAGGACCCATTTTCCTTCGCTTCTTACCCCAGACTTCCTAAAGTCAGGTACCTTTCTAAGCATACACCAGCAATGCTGGGATGCCAGGACTTACCTTATTTCTGATGCAGCAAGTGTAAGGCACCCCACAGGCCAGTGGTCCTGGGGCTGCACAGTTGTGGTACACATTTTGGGACCAATCTCTATAATCTTCCCCACCACAGCACTTAAACTGGAGAGAAAAAAAAAAAGACACAAAACTCAATGATCTTAAAGGTCTTCTCCAACCTAAATGGTTCTATGATTCCAAAAGGAAAAGGGAAAAAAATTTGTATCTTAAACTCTTTGAATAAGTAGAAAACAAAGTAAGAATAAAATTATTTTAAAAGCCCTAAGGTACCAAAAAATTCTGTCATTTTATCAGCAAGGCATGTATGAATGTATATGATAAATACAACCAAAAAGAATTAAAGATATAAGTAATATTCCTCTGTCATTCGTTGAACTATAACTCAGGGTGCAGGAGCAAAGTATTCCGTGCTAAGCTCCACCTCCCATCTTTTCTGAGTTGAAAAATTGTCTTTGCAGGTCTGGACATCATTAAGCAGTGTTTTTGCATTGACTCTATCTTGACCTGTAATCTACCTCTGCACTTGTTTTAAGGATTACAACTACACTTCCAACTGGATCTAAAAGACAAAAAGCGTGGCTATAAGGCATAAATTAATCTCACCAAAACATTGCGGGTGTAATTTAGAAGAACTGAAAGCTGGTAAACAAATACTGCAAGTTTACACTGACTTAATATAAATATTGACTTTATAATTTAAACGAAGGGAAAGGGAAGAGTTCATTTAATCACTAACATGTACATTTGCTGTATGTATCCATAATTTTGGGTAGTGCATGGAAACTTTAAAGCATTATGAAGTCTAATGACAAAATTTCCTCAGGATGGTCTGCTTTTGACAGACTTTCCATGCTAACTTTGTTTTTCAAAGCAGGCTGCCATCTCCATAACGATGTCCTAGAATATATGTATCACTCCCTAAGTCAATTTTTTAAAATAATCATTACTTGGCATGGTCATGGACATCACATGGGCCCTGACATCAGATTTTTGAACACTTTTTGCTTCTTCTACAGTCTCTGAACTGCATGGCAGAACTCTTCAATAACCCAATAAACATTTCAACAGACCAGTCTTGTTAAAAAAAAAAAAAAGGCTGTGAGTCAATGCCACGTGCCATTAAGTAATGCTCAGCTGGGCTCACCACAATTTCTGAATTTTAATTACAGGTAGATACTCTTTCACTGGTATTTCCTTCCAATAACCACCTTGGTAAAGAGCTCTCTGCATGCCCTCGAGCAGCCACACAACAGCCCAAGTTGTAGCAGCCTAAATGCCACCTCATCTCTCTTTATCCAGTGCCTCCTGTTAACAAGATGCTTCTCAATCTCTTGGACCAGCCAGCTGAAATGCTGAGTGCAAGGCCATGGGTGGAACTTAGGCTGAATTTGTCTGAATCCAGCTGTGGGGCCACTATAAACCTCGAGGTCTGTAGGATCTGACCGTGAGCATCTGAATTGCACCTGCCAAGGCAAAAGCTGCATTTTGGCCCTCTCTTTCTGCAGTGATGTAAGAGGGTTTTAAATGCCAGCTGGAATGCTGGATGAGCCCTGACCTCAGCAGCAACACCCTAGGAGGTGGCACACAAGACCTCATCCCCCTCATCAGTAACAACTTGACTGTCACATCACTGGAAAAACTCAAAGCTGTTGCTGAGTTGGTCCAAGGAGAAAAAAAAAAACAACAAACCTGCTTTTGAACAGAATCCATGATGTTCTTGAAGTCTAAATCATCATAGTAATTCTCAATTCCTCTTCTAATGTTATCGTTCAAAAATTTGATTGTCTAAAAAGCAAAAGGAAAACAAGATTCAAGGGTTGCACGGGCTGGAACAAAATTAGAAGAGCAGGTTAAAGTGACAAGGGTAACTGATGAGCACAAAAGAAAAGGCTTTGTTTTCCTTTTCTTTTAGAGAAAAAAAACCAAAACACTAGTTAAAAACAATCTTAGCACAGCCCTGCAGGGACCAACCATCTGTTCTCTTCTACGGAAGCTGCCTCACTGCTGGGTTTGGGCTGGGAAGTGCCAGCAGTGCGACACCTATCATTGATGAGACTCTCCAAGCATCTCCCAGAGATGGTCTCGTTATCCCCAGGCAGGATCCCTGTCGCTGGGCACCGGGGACCCTCCCCATCTTTTTGGTGATAGAGCAGTGGGTTTGGGTGGTGGATCTTGACACTGTGGTCTGCACCACGCCCCAAGCAGCAAGACCTGACAGTGTCACCACTGTCCATGAATTTTATTTCCCACAAATTTTCCATGAATTTTCCATTAATTTGATTTTCCAAAGAGTCCATAACTGCCTGACAGAGAGCTTTATTCCACGTGAAGTGGAAAAAAAGGTGAATCTGTATGTTTTACAGTGGTTGTTTCGAGAAATATGGCAGCAGGGTGATGGCAGATATAAAATGGTATCTCCTCAGCATGTCATATTAGAAATTAAATCAACAAAGTGTTTTTAAAGTTCAGAAGGAGAGAGAAAAGAAAAAAAAGACTATTCAGTTTTCAAGATCCAGCACAATCTCAGCACAGCAAAACCAGGGGCTAATCACAACCAGAACATAACAACTTTCCTTTCAATCCAGCTGCTGAAATGGACAAAGGAAAAGCCTTACAGGTCAGAAAACCTGAAATACACCCACTCATCCTCTCGGTATTACAAACTGCAACACTTACAAACTAACCAGAACAAAAAGGATTATCACATCAGTGATGAGAAATAACACAGGACCCTCCTAACTGGTCAAGAACTTCATTTAGACTCAACAGATTTGAAAAGGAAGTAGAGAAAGAACTGGGAAAAATCTATGCGACATGCAAAACAAACAGGACTTAAATAGATGCTACCACCCTAAGCTTCCGTAAATACTTCCTTGTCCTCCCCATACTACACCAAACTTCTCCATTCACCTCGAAAAACAAGGAAAGAAACCTGTCCCCAAGCATAGCTGTCCTGCTATAAATCGAAGCATAGAAATCTAGTACTTGCCATAGTGAATATATTTATATTTTAAAGCATTTCTAACTGAAAAAAATAGTCTGCTGCTTTCTGTGCAGAAAAATCAAGGGTTTAATACAGTTATAGTATGCTTGTCAATGATGGAGTCTCCTGTATAAATTAGTCATGTTTCTTGTGGATGTGGGCAGGGAAGAGCTGTCCTTCAACTGAGGCAAAACATTTTGGCCACTAACAAACAACAGTCTCCAAATCCATCTGGAAACTTCCCAAACTAGCAGTCAGACCCAGATGGCAAAACAGAAGAAAGCATTTTGTCATACACGAAGAGCTGGAAACTCATTTTGCCTGTATTGCACATTTGTAGTCACCAGATTTTCTCCAAGTTCTTTAATCTGGAATTCATCTCCAGAATGGTGGCAAACCCCACCATCGCTGAACCCTGAAGACCCTGAAAAGCCTGGACCTGCCTTCAGACCTCTATCAATGAGTGCTCAGGTGACAACTTGAACAGCTGTTATTTAGCACAGCTGAATCGTATCAAAACCTAAAGCAAGCAGCTCACCTGGTTCCTGAAGATCAGGGCCACCACTCCACCTGTCAGCTCGATCAGCAAGCAGATACCAAGGATGTACATGAACTGCAGGAAAACAAAGTGCAAGTGAGTCGTTAGACAGAACTCCAATTACTTTTTCAATTAGTGCCGTTAAGTCTAGCATTCAATTGCCAACAGCCTTGGCTTTCAGCATGGAGTTTTAGAGGAAAATAAAAAATTATGGGTTTGTTCTTATAAAACTGTCAATGTCATGAGAAAGCCTTTTTTCCTCACTTAAATTATTGTCAGTTTTGCCCAACTGGCAAGCACACTATTTTTCTGCTTTGAACAGACTCAAAACCATTAGATGTAATTATCCTGCCAAGATACTCCTTTCCACACCAGAACCCCAGAGAAGCAGTCCATTGTTGGACTGCTACAAACCACACCAAACTTCATGTTTTTATGCTACTTAACGGTACTTACCTGTTGGCTTTCAATCAGTGGATAAAGCAGCACCTTAGGATAATCCAAACCACCTTGTGCTACACTGCCAGTGCTAAACCAAAGCAAAATTCCAGGCTTGCTACCTTTTAGCGTGCTGCTTTCCACATTTATTTGCCTGTGTATATACACGTGCTCACAAATGCGCTCACACACAACCACGTGTGCATCCATGACTGCCCATCAAAGTGTGTGCAAAATGTGAAAAATATGAAGAAATCCATAGCACCATGAGAGAGCTGGACCATGCCAGTACTAGAAATGTTTTTCCAACCCTTCAGGCATAAAAGATGGGTGTTAAGCAAATTTAGGTCTGCTGTGTAACAATGAACTCCATCAGGAGGGAAGTTTTACGATCCCTCGTCTGAAAATAATCCCTAATGCTCCTCTCAGAAAGCTGCTTTAACTTCTGCGCGCTCAGTGTCAGGAATTCACCAGACAGGTATCTTTTCTCCTGCTAAATCTGGAATCAGCCTGGGAAGCTGGCACCAGGGACTTGCTTTGTTGAATCCCCAGCTGGGTTTGCTACCAGAACGGGAACAGAAAATGTTCCCGGCCTCTGACACACCACCATGCTCAGTGGGAAAGAAGCCTAAGGAGGGGCTCTCAGTAAAATTCCAGTATAACTTCAAAATCCATGGTTATTTCTGGCTTTGCCCTCCATAACAAACCACGTATTTAGCATTTTGTTAGACTGAACTGACATGACGAGGCCAGGTCGGGCTGGGTTTTGAGCAACCTGGTCTAGTGGAAGGTGTCCCTGCTCATTGCAAGAGGGTTGGACTAGGTGGCCTTTAAAACATCCCTTCCAATCCAAACTCTCTGTGATTCTGTGCAGGTGAAAACAAAGTTTGCACACTTTAATTTTAATTAGTCACATGTGCAGCTTCCATCTGCAACCACAGCATTACCCAGGAATTTCCCTAAAATTCCCCTTTTCAGAGGCACTGGGGAGAAAAACCTTGTCCCTTTCATTTCACCCTCAGGGCCCTTCTCTCAGAGGCCCGAGCTCCACATTTAACTTTGAACACACATTTCTCCATCTCCCCACTCATTCCACATCCCAGGGGAGGACAGACAGACTCCAGCCACACCGGCGTGCCGGACGTCAGCCTGAGCCAGGGTTTCTCTCTTGAGCTGCTTCCTCTCTGGGTTGAAACGAGAAGCCAGCATCAACTGGTACGTCAACAGCTGAGTTTGCACAAGATACACGCCGACTGATAATAACTCACATTCCTGATTATTTTCCATGAAACCTTAACTACTGGGAAGCTGCTTTTCTCAGCGCTGGGCTCGGACCCTCGCCGGCCCTGCCGCTGGCAAGACCGAACGCTGCTGCTCCCTGAAGGAGGGACCATAACCACTAAATTCAGATTAAATTAAAAATTTTTAAAAAGCAACCTCATTAAAATATTTTTCAATGCAGACATAGTTCTGGATGTGAATTCAGAGGAGAGTGAAAAGCAGAAGCAACAAGCCTTAGAAACTAGGAATAAAAATTCCAACACTTACTGCTTGCAGAAGGCATAAATTGTCTCTTAGAGAAGCCAGTACACCCACAAAGGATACCAGGAACATTATAATGCCCAAAAGTATTAAAATAATTGCTGGGGCTAGAAAGGCACTTTCTAGAGTTTTGTATTTCTGTCTTTCAATTTCTGCATAAATCCCAACGGCAAGGACGAGGGCTCCAATCACCTGGAAGAGAAACAGAGCAGAGCACGGATGTTACTCTTTCTCCCAGTAAACACAGAGATGACAGGTTGTGAGTACACAGGAACCTGTCACTGCTCACTTCAGGATTCATCATAAACAATGAAACACCCAAAGCAGAAGTTTGGATAAAAAAATAAAAACACTCTCAAAGACTAAAGCAGAAAAAGAACTGAGTTGGGAATAAAATGAAACTTGTTCATTTCAAAAATATGTTGCATCATGTTTTAACCTTCTGGAAGATAAACAAATGAAAATATACATCACTGGCTAAAATGTATTTTATTACCCATCTGAGATCACATCTATTACATATATGAGCAACTGCCCTGGCATTAACGACCCTCCTTTGCATGTCTGTCTGTCCTTCTCTCTGTGTGTTTAAATATACAGAAATATGTATGTCTCTAACACAACACAGTTTCTAAGCTGGTCTGCAAACAGCCTATCTGTCCCTTCATATTAACTCCTATTGTATTCAAGCTCAGTAAATACAGTCAGGTATTTCCTATACTTCCACTCCGCCTGCCATCAGGGGAAAGGCATCAGATTAAAAACTCAAAGAAAAAACTACCGTACATTTGAAATTACATCACTTTCTTGAGCAACTACCAGATAAAGCTGACAAGTGAAATAGGAAGACGTATTTCATTTAACAAGGTAAAGATATTTCAATCAAAATAATTCGTTAAGTCAAAATCACTTGGTATTAAAACTATGGGGTGCTGCAAATCACTTTGAATTATGCTGAGTTAATTAAAATTAAAAATAGCCTACAATACTTAATTACAAAAATTGCAATGGAAAAACTTTCCTGCCAACTCCGAAAGTCAGACACATCCTCATGGAAGAGACCAGACATAAATCAATCATTTTGGCAATCTGATAAACAACATTCCCCTTTCCTGACCTGACATTTCCACAGGAAACACGAGTTTGCTCTCTGCACACCAACGCTTCTTAATTATTGAATTCTTAATTAATTCTACTTCCTAATTTTTAATTTCACTTCTTAATTTTGGATATGACACAGTATATCCCGGACAAAGGGCTAGAGGGACACACGATGTGAGTTACAAGTTCATGAGCCAAACAGTTGAAATACTTTTTTAATTATGGGATATCTTAAAATAAATAACAACTTACTGGAAGTTCTTGATTTTCTATGGGAATGAATAATAACACCAAAGGACAATATGAAGAGAATGCCACCAGTTTGTCATTTAAAGAGAGAAAATTCTCAGAAGGGTTCACCCATAAAGAAATAAATATACTGAAGCTATTTTAAAAGCTACTTAAAATTTGACCAGATTGAGAGTAACCCCCAAACCAGATTCTCATGCAAACACTAAAGTGCCATTAACAACAGCAACTCTTGCCTGGTGGATTGCTTGTTTAAAAAGTAAAAAAAAAAAGAAACACTGGACATAAACCACAGGTATTAAAGCTTGATAGGGATTATCAGAATTTCAGAAGAGTGTTGTTTCAAGACTAGAACTTTTTACTGAAATGTCTTTTTCTTAACCATCGTTTTCTAATCAAAGCATTACATTTCAGGGGTTTTTTGACTAGAAGGTGCCTGTAAGTAAAATACAAGATACTTCCTACTTTAAGAGCTTAAGATACATAAATACATATAGCATCTTTATATACACATATCTTCACCCCTTTTCACTTCCATTTGTGCTCCCACACCCTCCAAGATTTATGTTTTCATTATCTTCTATTTTTGTAAGCATTTAATAAAAATCTTTTCAGCCTTTAATACGATCAAACCAACAGCAGGAATTACTCATGGCAAGCAGATGTGCTACCCCAGCAGTCATCCCACCAGAGTCCCTTCTCCGATCTCTGCTCTCCCTTCCTGTGCCCGGGAGTGGGAATACAACCCTTACGTAGGGAACCCACTGACACACGGACTGTTTACATCCTGCATCCTTCACAACAGCTCCCAGTTTGGCAGTTCCGGCTGTGGACACAGGAAAAATTAACTGCCTTGACTCACATTAAAAGAGCATCCACCACCAAGTACCAGGGGATTTCTCTGGGGCTTTTGCACACACAGAAGCTGCTTTCTCAAGAGAAAGGAGAAGCATTTATTTATTTATGTATAAGCAGAGGCTTTAACCCTGTATTTACAGTTCTTTTTCTTAAATAAAGCTCAACAACAGCACACTCTGTTTAAAATGCTGGATTTTGTTTCAGCTGGGCAAGAAAATTACATTACAGCTCCATTCACCAGCAAAAGAGTTGTCTGGAAAAGTTACAGTGACAACCAGTTTTTAAAAAAGCCCTGGGCAACAGAGGAGGGCCTCAAGGCCTATAGCAAACATCCCCTCCGACACTCCCAGCGATGCTTTAATTTCCTTTCTGCTTTGGATAAGGCTTATATCTAGTTCCTGGTGGTTTAAAGCCATGCTGGGGACTCAAATCTGGGCATTCATCACTCAGCGAACCAGAGGAATTGCAACAGCAGGGAAGGAACTGAATGAACTCAGCATTCAGCAGGTCAAAGCCCCAAACAGCAGCAGAACATCACAAACCACCCAATGTTCAAGAAAGCCAATACTCCCACAGCCAAGCTTTCCTTCCATTTACACTAATTAAAGAGAAAAAAAATACGAAACCAACAAACTCAGCAGGAATAACAGCGCTGAAAAGAGAACCAGGCGACTGACATTTACAGCTGATGAGATCTGCTTGGCTAAGCTGGAATAAAAGAAAATTCCGCGAGCGAAGCCCACACGCCTCACACAATCCAGCATGTGTTCGGCCCCAGCGCCAGCAGGATGCTGCCCAGCGCCAGCCTTCCCAGAGCAATTCCCTGTCGTTCCCCGTCCTTCCTTCCCCCTCTTCCAGCCTCCATCCTCCCCCCTCCCAGAGCAAACCATCTCCCCCGGCACAGCCAACAAATGGAAGCTCTCGCTTATAAATGAGGGCAGAGCATTGAAAACCCAGAGCGAGCAACTACAAAGAGTAAATAAAATCCTCAGGCTGCCTGAAAGAGGCTTTGTCCACTGCGGACACTCCAAGAATGGTTTCAGAAGGGCCCTTTCTCTGCCCCCAGATGAATATTTACATCTCACCAGCAAAGGCCCTTGCTGCCGACAGAAAACGCAGAGCAGACAACGCGCACGGTCCTTCAAGAAGTACACGTTGCAAAAAAAAGGGGTGTGAAAAATAACACAACAAATTTGAATTTTCCTTTTCCAAAACTCACAACTGCAGAATACCTGTGGAAGAACACAGGGAGCATCAGGAGCCTAAACCCAAGGGCTGGTTTGTCGGCTAAGAAAGACAAAAGATATCCAAGATCCCAAAAAGCCTGAATCACACCCGGACACTTCGCGTTTCAATCGTTGTTCATTAAATCATAGGTTGAATCGGACACTCACTATCGAACGTGGTGGATCTAAGCCTCTTCTCCCACGCAGCAAAGCAAAAGCCTTATGCTCCCAACTGGTAAATACCATGTCAGACAAAAAAAGACCAGCCAAACTAGAACTTAAGCAGTGTTTAAAGTGAAAAAGCCAGAAAGACGAAACCCTGCCTGAGCACCTCTGCCATCAGCACCACCTGAAGCCAGCATCTTCCCAGTATCCCAGAGCCTGAAAAAAACACCTTTTAAAATCACGGTGCTTACGAAGAGTACTTGCAAAGAGCCCCCCTTAGGGCTCCTTCCAGCCCAGGGGGTGCCTGGTGTGGATCTACCACGTGTCAGAAGCCAGTGGTCATGGTCTGGACCCATCACCTGGGACCTGATGAGGACAGCAAGTGCCACACACCTGTAAACTCTAAAGCCCGGCAGCCTCACCCTGCGAAGGCTCAGGAGAGGACATATCCAATGCGCTGAGGAGTGACGCTGTAGGGCAAAGGGTCTATTTGCCCACCTCCCCTGCAGGACAGAGCCGCATTTTAACACGCACATGAATGATTTTTACCGGCCGAACTTCCAACCCCTGCAAGTCCCCATCCGCCAAAACCAGTTTGTCAGTCCCTCGGCAAGGACGGGGCGCTGCACCCACAGCCACGGGCGCGACAGCCGCCACNCGGGCGGGCCCGGGGCCGCTTCCGGCAGCCGCACCGGGAGCGGCGCGCAGGGACAGCGCGGGGGAGACCTCGGGGGCGGCTGGTGAGCTCCGGCTGCGGCTTCTCCTTTCGTCTTTCTCTTCTTTCTTCGTTGTTTTGATTTGTTTGGGTTTTTTTTTTTTTTTTTTTAATTTCCTNGTGGTCATGGTCTGGACCCATCACCTGGGACCTGATGAGGACAGCAAGTGCCACACACCTGTAAACTCTAAAGCCCGGCAGCCTCACCCTGCGAAGGCTCAGGAGAGGACATATCCAATGCGCTGAGGAGTGACGCTGTAGGGCAAAGGGTCTATTTGCCCACCTCCCCTGCAGGACAGAGCCGCATTTTAACACGCACATGAATGATTTTTACCGGCCGAACTTCCAACCCCTGCAAGTCCCCATCCGCCAAAACCAGTTTGTCAGTCCCTCGGCAAGGACGGGGCGCTGCACCCACAGCCCCGGGCGCGACAGCCGCCACCTCAGCGGCGGAAACATCCATCTATTGCTAACGCCCGGAGCCTCCCCGCGGGACCGGGGTGCGGGACTGCCGCCCCGAGCCGCGCCCCCGGAGCGCCGCTCACCCAGAACGTGGTGGAGTAGGTGATGAGAGTGAGCTTGAGGCAGAGGTANCTTTCTCTTCTTTCTTCGTTGTTTTGATTTGTTTGGGTTTCTTTTTTTCTCTTTTCAATTCCCTCGGCAAACACCCGGCCGCTCGGTCGGGATTAGCCCCGCGGCCGGAGGCGTCAGGAGAAATAGATCTGGCTGCTCCAGCAGGAATCTGGCAGTGCTGCCGGAGCCCTGCACGCATCCCCAGACCTCTGCCATCGCCATTAAAACAGCCGGGACAACAGCACAGTCATGGGAAGCCGCTGCACGGGCGCTCAGATTTTTGGTCGAGCATCCATAAACATGGCAAAGCAGAATCCCTACACCAGCACCGAGGGAGCATTACCAGGGCATTTACCTCTCTTTATGTCACCCACGCGATCGCACATGCAAAGACGGTCACGTCCTGCCAATAACAACAGCTACTGCGCATATTGCGCTGGCCGCGTTTTGTGCCTACCGCGTTTTGTGCCTACACCGACGTTCATCCACGTCCCGCTGCTGTGACAGCGGGTCGGTGTTGGGTCTGACACAGCGATCATGAACTGCGAACGCCATTCATGGCTCCGAGATGAAATACGCCCTTTCAAGCCCGCAGTGCTGCACTCCTGTCCCACAAAGGGCCATTTTCCCCCGGGGAAAAAAAAGTGTCATTCAAAGTGGCAGACAACTGTCACAGAGATGGTTGTTTCATCCTGGCCCGGAGCAGAGACAGATGGCATTGAAAATCAGTGTCTGGTGTCAGAGGAGATGAAGGGGCAGCATTTATCCTTAAGTTACCTAGCAAAGAGACTGGAAAACCTCTGAGCTGCATATGAGAGCTGTGTAAACATTCAGTCACACATCATTTCTTTAGGTCATACAATACACCAAAAAATCGTTTATAAAGGCTAAAAAATATCCCTGGATAATTCTGTTATGGAAGGTACCATTGCTATTACATGCAGTGCTCCTGCATTCTGCTTCTGAGAAAAAATCCAGCTCAGAACACTCCTAGCAACAGAATAGCTCTTCACCTCTAATATTTCTGACAGTAATATAATGTCCTAGAGCATTCATCTTCTTAAATATCAACAACTTCCATTTTCAGAGAGATTTGCAAATATCCCTGACAATGAGCAGTGGCATGCAGGCTGGAAATCCCATCACATGTCATGTAGTTGCTGGGAATTAGAGTCTGTCACACGGTCTTCATGTCTCATGGGTGTCATTCACATCCAAGCACGTTCTTGTCACTTAGGCATCTTCCTTGTTTGATTAATTAACTGAATTAATTGTTCTGGTTTGACTTTTTTAATACCTTACCTTGTCATTTGTGCTGATTCCTGCATATAAAATTTAGGGGCACGTCCTGCTGGACGGGGAAGCTGACCATTTTCCTGTTGTTTTCCCTCAGAACTGAGCCAATGTATCAAAACGGGTTCCTGTTATGAAATTGCATGAAAATAATTGAGTAATCGCTTTCTTTTCCCGAATCCCAGACTTTGTCCATAAAAAATGGCAAGATTTCCGGACACAATTATAGTTTAGCAGCAAATGGTGGTTACAGTACGATGTTATGAACTGCCTGAAGGTCCGTTGTGGTTGCATTCTCTCTCTCTCAGCCCAGAACAGCACAGGGCTGCAGTTTTCCAACCAAGAGCCTGGCAGATTGTACATTACAGCATCTGCTCCTGGGACCATCCAACAGCTCAGCTAGCAGTGTTTTTGTTCATATTAACGATCAGTAACTTTCACATTTCCTCACTCATCTCCGGGGTTTTCCTAAAGACAGTCACCAAAAGACATGGACTGCAGAGCATTTGGCCCAGGGCTTTAGGAGTTCTGCAGAAAGGAACTGAACCACAGCTAGCCCTGCACCAAACCATGTCAGAAAGACCCAAAGCTTTTCAGTGCTACCAGAGGCATTTTTGCTGCTTCCTTCCAGCCCACGTCTGGCTGATGAGGCTGCAGGCCAGCTGCACTTTGCCCCACCCAAGGTGGGTGCTCATGGTCCTCATGTACTGTTCGCAGAGCTGTTCCCTGGACAAAGGTTCTTCCTCCAAAAGCAGAGTCCCACTTGCAATACAATTAAAGCCTCTACTGCCTATATTACCTTGTATTATGTTTCCAAAACACAAAACACCCCTTAATCACCCTTCCTGACCTTGCAGACCTGCATCTTTTGTTTGCATCTCTCACCCTTTGCTCAGAGCTGGGATTGGTGACTCAGCACAGTAATATTTGGCCTTGACAATCCTGCCCATAATAAAAACAACAGTGAAACCAGCCAAACCCAGACCCCCTGCTCTCAGATAGTCCCTTCCTCTGGTATAACTCCAAAACCACTGGTGAGGCAGGTTTTACCCACTGTCTCAGGCAAATGTGAGTTCCCTGAGGAATCTGGAGCCTGCCGGTGTCAAAACCTGCTCCAGTTTTCAAGTCAAAAGGCTGATAGCACACACTAAATCGCTGGCCGGGCTCCAGGATGATAACCTTGTCAATGCACAACCAGCAAATGAATAAAAGGTGTGGGTGTGGATACAGGAAAGCAAATCCCTCCTGACTCATATGATGCAATGTTGACCAAAGGGTGGCTGCTCTTCGATGATCACCTGACTAACAGATCAGGGACCGGGGCAGATGGTTCAGAAGAAGGTTCCTAAGAAACCTGAGCACCTTGACCATCTTTAAAGTCAGCTGAGAGAGGTTACAGCTTCACCACTGAGGGGTCAATAAGTGCAGCCCTTTTTCTAAGTGCTTGCTTCCGTTCTACTTTCCGTAACTGATAAAGTATTTTAGTGCACTCCCAGCTAAATGTGTGGAGGTTTTTGCTCCTATTCTCCTTCAAATTTGCAGAGATTTGAAAGAGAATATTAAAAAAAAAAAAATCCGAAGAACACTATTAGCTGTTGAATTCATATTGCAAGTCGGGAACAGCACTCCTGAACTGTGTAGGGAAAGTGGAAGGTCCATAAGCTTTAATGAGGTGTCAGCGTAAGGCTTTGAAGAAGTCCCAGAACAGCTTTGCAATGCACATTAGAAGGTATGTACAACTGTACCTTTTCAGTTTCTGGGTAGGGAAGTGAGAGAGATTACCTGCAGGGAAGTCTATTGTGAAGAGAAGGAGACATAACATGTAGGACTACAGGTATTGATTTCTTAAAAAGCAACACTTGGACAATATTGTACCACAGAAAACCTGCTTGAAAGAGTTGGTTCGGTGATGGGTTAACTCAAGGCTGCCTCCAGAAATTAATGAAGCAAGGAAAGGTTCCGGGCTGAGGTGGTGCAAAGGATCCTGAACTGATAAACACTGCCCTGTTACAGGAGAGCCTGGCATAAGCTGCAGCTCCAGCAGCTGTGGGAGCTGGAAAACTACTGCCATCCCAGCGCCAGAGGTGCTTCTGAATCCCGAAGGCAGATTTTCATACCTGAAACACCTTCAGCTTCCAGTAGAGCAGGCATGAGTCAGTGCCAAGTACTCTTGGAAATCTCAGCCTCAGTGTGTCGCTTATGTTTATGTCCTTTGCTTTAAAGCTGATGGTGAGCAAGAGCGCTGTGCTCCCAGCAGAGTCAGGGGTTCCTCTTTCCTATGAGAACCCAAAATATCTGCATGCATGAGGTCACCAAGTTCCTACAGCACACACTGGGGAAGGGGATGCAGCCATCCAAAAGGAAGGATCTTGCTGAATTGCATTGAATATAGTTTCTGTCTTGCCATGAGAGCTCACAGGAAGTCTGGCAGGGTCCTGGAAACACGAGGATTGCAGGATTGGTAAACCTGGTAAAGTAACTACCCTTGCATTTAAGCCTGTAAAATCCTGATAGAGCAGCGTGGCCACTTCAGAAGTTATTCAAAACTAACTGAGTGGAGCGGGGTGGGTGGGAAGCTTCACATACCACTTTGCCACATTTCATTTGATGTCAAACTGGTTGCTTAGTTTTCCCCTGCAAGAGACTCCACCTCTTTTCAAAGTCCCCTTAAAACCTGTTGAGATTTTATCCCAGTGCAACTCCTGCCTCGCGCTTAATGGTTACGCAGGGAAAGAACAGCAAATGTCCTCAGTCCCACTGCAGAGGACTCAGACACCCTGTGCTTTAGGAAACTGCTGCCTTGACAAAGAATTTCTACTTGGACTGAAGTGTTTTTCAGCTTCCATTTATGTTTTCTTGACCCTAAAAATAATCTAAAGGAAGACATTGTTGGTCACTGGCCTGGAAAACACCTTCATTTATCATTTTTTTTTCCTTTTTTAGAGGAAAAAGAAACTTGAAGGAGAGAGTTATTCTTTAGTTTTTGCTCTTCAAGTGTAGGTTAAAATGCCAGGGAAGAAGGAGGAGGCCCTTGGCATTGCTCATCTCCTCCTGGAACTGCATTGCATCACTTGGAAAACAGGACGAGAGGACATGAGACAGCTCATCCTGATGTCTTTTTAGCAGCACTTGGTTAAATGCATGGAAATTCATACCACCAGCATCTACTGCAAGAAAATGAGCAGATGCCAGAAGACTTTCTTTTACACTTACAAGAAGTGAAAAGCCATGGGCGTGTTTTCTGTTTTTAACGTGAGCAACATTTCGCAGGCTGACTCCCTCGAGGACAGTGGCAACTGGACGGTGGCAACCCAGTTCACCCAGCCGGGATGGAGAATTGCTCTGTGGGCCATCACCTACTCCTTCATTGTTATCACATCCATTGTTGGCAACGTCACCATCATCTGGATTATTCTGGCGCACAGGAGAATGAGGACTGCTACCAATTACTTCATCGTTAACTTGGCTCTTTCGGACCTGCTGATGTCCACTTTCAACACCATCTTCAATTTTATCTATGCCAGTCACAATGTCTGGTATTTTGGTGAGGAATTCTGCAGGTTTCAGAACTGGTTCCCCATCACTGCAGTGTTTGTGAGCATTTACTCCATGACAGCTGTGGCTGCAGAGAGGTAAGAAGCGAATGGAGAAGATGAGGTCCAAAAAGATCCCCTGTAAGTCATAAAAAAAATCATTGCAATAGTTTGTGCAATTGGCCCCCAGTCCACAGGTGTCTTATCAGCAAAGTGGGAGGAGTGCCAGACTGTGGGGTTTGATGCTAATTATGGCATGATCTTTTGGTTTATCCCTGGTCTGAATCACACCCAAATCTGTAACAAGTGGAAGTGGCTGGTATTTTGTTGTTCCCATGTTATTTATCATAAATTGTTTCCCAGTCATCCTGAAAACTCTTTTGTGGGTTTGTTGGGTTTTTTTGAACCATGAGGCAGATATATCCATAAAAAGGAGAATATGCTGCAGGCTGCTGAAACTATCAGCAGGCCTAATCCTGCTGTGAATCCAGCAAACCACCAGAAATAATGGGAATTAGATCAGAAATGGCAGAGTCTGCTCCCCTGGTTCACTAGAATGACTTATTCGAAGAGGGAGGGAAATAGTTACAGTGATTCTGTTTGACTTCTGGGGTAATTTGGTATTTTCTTAAAATTCACTTCCATCTGCCAAGTCACTTTTACTTGAGCTTTAATTTCTGAATTCTGACTGTGTTTACAGCTCATTGTTAAATAGCATGAAGCTGTTTTTCTTTTTACTAGAAAGTGGACAAAAGTCGGTGGGAATTTCCTCTCTTGAAGGCCACAGCGTGTCCAAGAAGCAGAGGAGGTTATTTCCCTTTAGGCTTTTTACCCTCCTGCCTTTCATCCTTCCTGTCTTCCCTCCATTACCTCCACTCTCCCTGCTGCAGCCTCACGGTGAAGGACTTTCCTGGGGCAGCCTGACCCAGCATGCAGAAATTCCAGCACTCCTTTATCAAAGCCCCGCTGTTGACTTTGCAGTTTCCTTCAGGTTTCCTGTGTTCCTTATCAAGCGCCCGTATCCACAAGGACCCTTCCAGCTCCCTGGGGAGGGGAGCCAGCGTCCCTCTGGAGCCATCCGAAAAGTGAAAAGCGTTGCTCCCTGGGTCATCAGGGTCACTTTCCCCAACTTCCCCCGCAGCTCGCAGCTCATATCACCCCGGCACACCCAGCCTCAGGAAGCAATCACAGACCAATCACACCAGATAAACAGGCTAGGAGAGGAAAGAGGGCTTTTCCGCGTGTGTAATGCCTGCTGAAACCTGTGCAGGAGCTGGGAACAGGGCACAGTACGGGACAGCTCATGAGGACAGGGCTGAGGGACGTGTTTATCAGTCTGCAGTTGTCCAGATGAAAGCAAATCCCTATTTAGAATCAATGGCAACTCACTTTTAGACTCAAATACTCTTGCTGCTCCTGGCTGTAAATCAAGGGTTGTTGGTAACCGCTGTTTTATACATGTTGTCTGCCAAACAATATTTTTAAAAAGCTATTTCAGCCTGTTGTCATGTCTTCCTACTCCTGTTCCCTGGGGATTTTTGGTGAAAGCACCTATATAGCCAAAATCTCTTTAGTCACATGGCACGAATCAGAAAGAAAACTTGGCACCTCACTGCAAACCATATTTAGCTATTCTTTTCTTAGCCTTAAAATAGATCCTGACACGGTCTCCTGGAAACTCAGCGTTTCCATTTATTGTTATGAGAACTTGTGTCCACTCCAGCTCCAATGTTTAACTTCGATAAAACAACATCTTCTGAAGTTGTTTATTTTAAGGAAGGAGGCTAAGAAGTGACAGCTCTAAGTCATTTTTTGTCTGCCGGGGAAAAGTCCCTGGTGATATTGCTCACCATTGGGTTTAGGATCACTCCATTTCCCCACTACCAGAGCAGCTGTTTCCACTGCAGCACTCGAGGCAGAAATGCAGTCTTATCAATCAGCTCGAGTTTCACACTCCAGTTAGCAAAGTCTCCTATGACCTGTTTGGAAAGTGCACAAGAGTGTCCGAAATTCATCTTGTTTTGTCTACGTGGATGAGGACCAGAGAAAGGGCACCAAGATTGTGGCCCAAGCATCCTGGGATGTCACAGGGGCATTGAGAGGGCACAAGGAGCACGAGCAGCAGAGGGGCAAAGGCAGTGCTGTCACACAGCTAGAGGGGCCAGGAGATCTCAGCAGGTCTGGTAAATCTCCCAACTTGCAGGAGCTTGCCTAAAATCGCAGCTTTCCTCAGGGATGCACCCCTGGCAGAGTGGGAAAGCCTCCGCCCAGCCCCGTAACACCTTCAATGCCTGCAACACGGGCTGCAGTGACAGCACAGTGGCTGGCATCATTTATTCCCGTGACTTGCCGTTCACTGAGGGCCACAGATCATAGTTTCAGGCACTTCTGTGGGCAAATTCTCTGGAGAATATCCACCAGTGGATTCCTCCCTAACCAGACTCGAGCACTGTGTAACACTGCCTATGGCAAGCTAAAGAAAAGCCAGGTGACATGAAAATTTTATAGCTAAATAAGGCCCTGCTGCTGTGCTGCCTGTCCTGCAGCGGCAGCTGGGCAGAGCTCCCTACCAACAGCCTGGCCAAGAGACAGCACAATTTGTCAGATTTTTGCTATGAAAACTAGGAGGCAATGGGCATTTTCCACTCTATTTTGCCTTTGTAACATCCATGACAAAGGATAAGGAAAGCATGACAAGAAATGCATAATTGATTATGTACTCGTTACAACACCGTGCATTTCCACACAGGGAACTTAAAACCGGAGAGCGCCCCAGGCTCATGAGTAATCCAATAGTCAGATGTGCCGTGAGGGCTCTGAGCAGGTGTGGGATGGAAGGGTCAGCCCTTCCCTCCGCTGCAAGCACAAGTGCTCAGGCAGTCACAGACAGAGGTAATAGCACAAGTTTTCCACAACTAAAAATCAGTGGGGAAAAAATCGTGGTAAAGGATTCTCGAGTCTGCTCTTGTGATAATACAAAGCATCAGAGATTGACATGATTAGGAGGAAAGAGCATACTGGGCTGGGCTTTTTTTTCGTAAGGCATTTGAAAAAGTGATTAAAAAGAAAAAAAAAAAGAAGCGAGAATACTTTTTACAAGGGCCTGGAGTGACAGGACAAAGGGGTGTGGCTTCCTGCTGATAGAGTGCAGGGTTAGATGGGATATTGGGAAGAAATTCTTCCTTGTGAGGGAGGAGAGGCCCTAGCACAGAATGCCCAGAGAAACTGTGGCTGCCCCATCCCTGGAAGCGTTCAAGGCCAGGTTGGACGGGGCTATGAGCAATGTGGTGTCCCTGCCATGGCTGGGGATTGGAACTAGGTAATCTTTAAGGTCCCTTCCAACCCAAAGCATTCTGTGATTCTATGAAAAATCCATAAGGGGAATGCTTGCAAAGACTATATGTAGAAGACTTAAAGGACTGCTTCCTCCTCACACCAGAAGCATCCATCCATGTGGGTTTAATATATCCTGCCCTAAGACTTGCAATGATTGTCTTCAGAAAGGAATTAGTTCCTTATTATTTACAGCCTGGAACCTATCAAAATGCCTATATTATAAAAACCCACTATGCTGTCCTGGTGAGTTTTTACACTTGCTGCATTTGTTGTATAGATTGCCAATTTCACTGTAAAAGCACTACCTGTTTCTTGCAGGTACGTGGCCATAATTCACCCCTTCAAGCCCAGGCTGTCTGCTGGAAGCACCAGAGTCATCATTGGTATGATCTGGCTGGTGGCATTCGGGCTCGCCTTCCCGCAGTGCTTCTACGCCGAGATCATGATGGACAATGGAACCATGAAATGCATCGTGGTCTGGCCTGATGACATTGGATCCAAGCACCAGCTGACGTAAGAGAAACGATAAAACTCCCAATTCAGGCAAAAGTTAACCAGGAAAATAATTTCATCTCCAAACTGTTGGCTATGGAGAGTGCTGGGAGAGAGAGCAGGGGAATGTGGGGCTGGGGCAGCCCATCTAGGCTCAATTTCAGCCAGCTGTGGAAAAGCTGCCGGGTGATCATGGTTCAGGGTAATCCTGAACCTGCCATCCTCCCCTGCTTTGAAAACTGGTTACAAGATCTAGAAACCCTACATGCAGGGCTCAGGGAATTTAAGAGAAACCAGTGTGAAAAGTCTCTAAACAAGCAATAAATCCTGGTTTCAAAGGTTCTGGATTTTCTTCCTCCATCAGGCAAGAGGGAAACTGGGCATTTTTAATGCTGGGAAGCCACGCAATTAGTTAAAAATTATGCTGCTCTTTGTGGGGGTAAAAGGAAAATAAAACCTGAGAGCAGCATGTTTCAAACATCTTACAGTTTCATAGATGGATTTATCTGAGCACACATCTGTGCTCCTGAAAGTTCCTCAGCCTCACAGCGATTTCATCTTGCCTGAAAGCAAGATTGTTCAAACAGATGAAACAAGCCATACCCTGCATTTCGGGGATCTGCTGTGATTACTCATTATTCAAAGCATGTGATGCCCATTTGAGAAATTTATCAAGCAAAACATATTTATACGAAGTAGCAATGGAAGAACTGAGAAAAAGGAACAAATTGATTAACAAAGTGGAAACAATTTTTCAAACCAAAACCCAGTGTGAAAGCCTTTGCCTGGCTCCATGCACGTGGGACATTTTCCCTGCTCAGTCTCTTCATCTCTGGCAGACAGCTGGATGCCTCCTAAACTTGGTTATTACCAAACTAACTGGTTTTCACACTAATATGCGCCAAGTTCCATGAGCTTCAAATCATTTTGGCCAAGCTGCAGCATATTCAGCCAGTGGTTATCAGTTGTTCCCAGCTGAGCAAAGAGTAAAATCAGGCTCAAACGTCTCATGCTGGAGGATGCTCCTCCTGAGGCTCCTTGTTGGTACCGCTTGGCACATGCTGGGTAACAGTGTGCCAGGCTCCTGTCGACTGAGGAGGAGGGAGAATAGATAACCACTAATACATGAGTCACTGATGACTATTTCACTCAGATGAAAAGCGTGAGGTTTATTTCTCCCACTTCCATGGCATGGAAAGGATTCAAATGAGTTCCCCAGCATGCTGACAAAATCCCTGTGGGCTGGAAAGGCTGGTCCTGAACGTGGTAAATAGCAGGGCAGATCCTTTCTGGGATCTCCAGCTGAAGAGCAGCGGCTCCTGACCACAATACATCATTCACTAGCTCTCTCTTCCAGAACAGCCTCAGATCTGCAGGTTTTGGTATCTTTCTTAGAAAGGAAGTTGGAAACATGGCTCCCCAGAAAACATACTGAGTGATGGATTTGTTGGGACAGACGCCTGCAATACAGACCATGTAGAAAAAGCCATGTGCAGCCATTCATACTCTAGTCCAAATAACAAGGAAAAGAAATACTAAGAAACCCAAATTAAAACCAAAAATATTGAAAACTGGGTTCCTGTGTTGACTGTGGGTCCTCTGAATCATTTGCAGTTAAGTAAAACCAGCTTTCAAGATTTCTAGACTTCAGAACAAAGGAAAATCCTTTTCTACAGGAAAAATGTGTATAATTATGATAGAAAAAGTAAAAAAAAAAAATTAAAAACCCCAAACAATGCACTAGTGACTGCCAGTGCCTGAAAAATATTGGATATAAAGGAAATAGAAGTTTAACCAGAGTAAAGAACCTTAACCAGAGAGGATTTTTATTCTGGTGACAGGTTAATTTTGCAGCAAAGTAGTAAAGCTACAAGACTGAGTTTCTTTTTACATGTGTTCAAGCTTAGGCTCTCATCCTCCCTTCCTCCTCCCAGGATGGGAACCCTAAAAGGGCTTCGCTGCACTCCACACACAGTATTAGACCTTCAAAAGAGGATCCACTCTGAGGACAACAGGAAAAAGTGGAAGACGGGCAGGGACAAACTCGCCATATTTCACAAATACAGTATTTTTCTTTATGCAGCCACCAGTCTGGTATTTGCAGCCACCCCAAGGAGCAAACACCATTGTGGGCCCCAACACCCATTTCAACAGTGCTCTGCAAAGCAGCTGACCCCCCTCACTAACGTGAAGAGTAACCCCAGAGCCTTGTCAGACTGAGAAAGACCATTTGCACCCACCCAGCCTTTTGGGGTCGCTGCCAGCTGCGTGTGCCAGAGCCCTCCTGCCTAATCCTACTTTTCACACTGTTTATGTTAATTTGACAGCTGCTGTAATGGAGGGAGCAAGTTGTTCCTTTCCCATAAATGGTGGTTGCTTAAAGTAATCAGCCCCCAGCATGACAGAACCAGCAGAAGTTTGTGGGGTGACATGGAAAACTAGAAAGGGCTGAGGTTAAAATACAGCTGAAGGGCATGGATGCCAGTGCTTTCAGCTGGAGCAGTAACTGAGTGGCCTGTTGGTGATACATTGAATGTGTGAGCTCACACAAATAAAAACAGCCAGCTACACAAATATAGGCAACATCCCTTCCTCACTATCTGCGTCTTTGTGCACCCTGTTAGCAGCCAGATACCTTTTGCAGTCTCTGATCCAGCTCTTTTCCACTGTTTTCCACTGCATTCATCAAGTTACTCTATAGTTTTTGGACTATTCCTTTTCCATACCTGTGATTTAAGGGCTTGTACTTTTAAAGCTGTCTCGCTCTCTCTCTCTATCTCTCTCTCCTGACCAGTGGGAAAGCAAAGCGCAGCGCAGGTGGCCATGGACTGCAACCCTCTGCTAAAAGATAAATGATGTTACTCTGTCTTGAAAGAGCAGTGAATCCAGCTCAAGGACTCCTCATCACACCACAAGGGAGATGAGCTTTTGCTGTTTACAGAAGTCCCTGTAACAATAATTATAGGCAAAACTTCTTCTTTGTGGTTTTGTTAATAGGAGCCAGCATACATATCCAAAAGACAATTTCTGAAAGAGCTCTCCAAGAACCATACTGACTGTGGAAAACTACTTGTTCTTCTCTTTCAGGTATCACATTGCCGTGATTGTGTTGATTTATTTACTGCCTTTAATGGTGATGTTTGTTGCATACAGCATTATAGGAATTACTCTGTGGAGCAGCGCAGCTCCAGGCAACCACCTGAACAGAGTCCGCTACGAACACCAAGTTAATGCCAAAAAAAAGGTCAGAAGTGAAACTTAAATATAATTACCCCCAGCACACCAGCCCTGCTGGCTCCAGTTCCAAAACTGAGCTTGTATTTGATACAAAATCTTGTGGGATTGGGCTTGAAAGGTTAACAAGGTATTTTGGGTCTGGGGTAAAGGGCATCAGCCTGCAAGTTTGAAAAAAATGGTGATTGCACACACCAGCCAGCCTTCAAGGAAGAAAGACTCACAGCAGCAGGCTGGCTGCCAGCAGCCCTTAGAGAGGTGGTGTCCAGTGAATCCATACATTGCAGGATAAACCAGGATAAAACTCTGGACAGAGTGGAGCAGTCTCAGTGTAACAGCAGAGATCTCGTTTGTCTGCACATCTCTCTGATGTAGCTACAAGCAGTTCCTCTGCAGAGGAACTCAGCTCCACTCAGTGCACTGGGAAACATTTGCTCTAACTCCCTCCCTGTTCCCATCACCAGGGCACTCCCTCCCTGTCCCAGTTTCCATCGCCAGGGCACTCCCTCCTTGCTCCCAGTTTTCATCACCAGGGCTGGTTTCTTTGCTATAGCAGTCCAGGTCTACATTCCATACACTGCACTTCAGGAGGGCAAACCGGACTTAAAGTGAAACCAGCACTTCCCACTGCCCCAGCAAGCCCAGTCACCCAGAGCCCAGGAACAACCCCTTGGTTTTGTTTTCCTAGTTTGTGAAGACGATGGTGGTAGTGGTGATCATTTTTGCTGTCTGCTGGCTGCCCTATCACATATACTTCATACTGGGGAGCTTCAAGGAAGACATCTACCAGCAGAAGTACATTCAGCAGGTGTATCTCGCAGTCTTCCTCCTTGCCATGAGCTCAACAATGTACAACCCCATCATATACTGCTGCCTGAACCAGAGGTGAGTACTGTGCACAGAGAAAACTAAAATCTCAGCCTGAAAACACGTAAATCTCTGGAGATGAGAACAGTGGTGAATTTCAACTGCAGTCCCTAGGCCAACTAGACAACTTAATTTACCCTGTGCAAATAATGTGAGATGGGATACACTCTGAATTTTAACTCAGCCCTTAGTATTTTCTGTCTCTGAATAAAGTGCAGGCAGCAGGCATAGGATCAGCACAGCCACATTTGCACCCATTTCCACATGCAGACCATCCTGTTTCCAAGCGAGGAATCTGTAATCTCTGCAATGCATCTGCTGAGCTAATGCTGGGCTGGCTCAGCCACCTGCTCTCCCTGGGCCACCCCTCCAGCACAGCCCTGAGCCCCCCACGCAGTCCTGGGCTCACTCCCATGGGAAGCAGGAGCAGCCCAAGGGTGACCTGTGAAGGTCCCATCGGGACGTGTCATCACGAGGGAGCAGCTGGGGGAGCACAACTCCAGCGTGCCAAGAGATGTCCCTCTTGCTCTGCACTGAGAGAGGGCTGCAGGATGCTGAGCGGATCTGGCTGCCCCGCGGATCTCTGTGCCAAATCCTGCATCCATAACCCCCATCTCTCTTCAGCCTCGCTACACGCAGTGAGCTTCAAAGGTAATAAATGGTTATCAGCACATTTCCTGTGCAGTTTCACTGGGACTACACCAGCCAAACGTTCAACTTCAGAGCGATGCTGCGAGGCTTGCTCCTTTGAGCGTTTCAAACAGCATCCGCCTGTGAGCTCGCAAAATACGAGTTTTGCAGCCCGTTCACCCAAACTGCATTTAACAAGAAACACACAAACAGTGTGTCCTCCTCCTCCTCTCTCAGAAAGCAGACATCTTCCTCATTTAATTAGTCATAGTTTTTTAAAAAGCTCCCAGTGGGTAAACGCACGTATTTTCCTCAGATGCTCTGTGTCTCACAAATGCAGTTACCAGCACGGCCAGCAGCATTTACTGAGCACATCAAACACCCTGCCATTTCACTGATCTTATATGTTTACCTAAAATACAAGGAAATCTGATCATAAACTCCTGTTGCACCTCCCTCCACGGTTTTATGCATTTAGCTTTTCACCTCATTCCTTTGATTTCAGTAGAAATATTTATTTCCACAGTCATTCACAGATAGAACCAAGTCACAATTTTGTTCATTCCCTGTGCAATTAGAAAGATCATTTCACCATTTAATTTCTTTTCTCAATTTTACAGGTTTCGTTCTGGCTTCAAGCTAGCCTTCCGATGGTGTCCATGCATAAAAGCAACAGAAAAAGACAAACTTAAACTTATGTCCCCATCTCTCTACCAGACAACCCACAAGAAGTCAAGAACAACAAGTTTCAACACAGAAACACAGCTGAATGAGAAAGAGAAGACATCATTTAGCCTTGCCCGATTAACACTTTGATTTCATGCTCCTGGTTGTGGCTCTGTCCCCATACACCATGCCAAGGCAGCAGATCTGTAGAAGCCTGAGCCAGGTCTTTCTTTCTGGAGCAACTGTTTCCTACAGGACTTCTTTAGATGCCATCAGCATTGAAGGCAGTGTGTTGGTAATACTTATGTCCATGTAGGTCCAAATATCACCCAGCTATGGATATGAGTTTAGCCCTCCCTTACATCAACAACTGCAATACAGAACAGACATCAGGCCCAGGAGGTCAACAAACCAGCGGAGTGGGTCTGAGGCAGTGCCAATCAGTAGAATATAAATTATTCTCTTCTACATCATGATCTCCTGATTTCTGTTCCACCAAGACACTTGAATTCAGAAAACAGGTGATGGAGCAGAAAGGCTGGGGCTCATGTGGCCCAGTTGGGATGGACCCCTGGGGCTGTGTGGGCAGCTAAGTCCCATGGCTCGGCAGCCCCAAGGCGGGTAACACTGTGGACCAAAGCTTGTTTACAACAAAAGCAAATACTAACACACCCAGACTGAAAAACCCAGCCTGCCCTCAAAGTTCTCTGAATTCTGGGATTTTCATGCCTGCAATTTCACCAGCAGAAACAGTTCCTTAAGATGTTGTCATTGCATGGATTTCTATAACCTTGTCCCAAAACATGATGTTGTTTTCCTGTTAAACTGTGCTCAAGTGATTCCTCCTTCACATTAATTGTGGTGCCTGATTTGGAGAGCGAGGCTCGCAGAAGAGTCAGTAGCCAGGGATGCCCACTGGCTTGGTCAGGGCTCATGGATCCAATCAGAATCCACCTCCTGTACCTCCTTTTAGTCCTAACAACAGTGGCCCATTGCTGTCTTTTCCCAGATAGTCCCCTCACCTTCCCTTTCCAAACTTACCTCATATTTATCCTCACCGCTATTCCCAGATATGAAAATAAAGGCTGAAATATGTCATCTTCTCAGCCTGAGGCATTTATGTGCAGGCATGCAAAACAGGAGAAGCTGAAATATAAACATTATATAAAAGTAATAAAGCATTTATTAGTGGTGTGATAAGTTAGCACTTCACAATCACCTTCACCTCTCATGACAGGTTTGTAAATAATATCACAGAGCCATACCTTAGCAATTAAAAAGCTCCTGTAATGTTGACAAGATCCAGTTATTTGAAATAGTCTTCTTTGCTCTGTGAAAGCCAATCTACAAAGTGCTGCCAGGCTTAAATTCTGCAGTAAATCCAGAGAAAAAGTTCATGGCTTGAACTGGAAGAGTACTCAGGGATCTGATTTTCCCAAGCCTGTTTCAATGCAGGAACTATCATGTTTCTTCTCCACTTCTCCATCTCCTGGGCTCTGTGGAGAACAATTATGTTATGCACCAAACTTGTCCCACTAATGGGACAAGAGAGCACTGGCCTCTCTGAAAAAGTTCATTATTTTAAATCATTCCAGCAGGTAGTTCCTAGTCCAGATGTTACCCGGCCAGCCTCCTGCCCTGGCCAACCTGCTCTTCCCATGACTGCACTGCTGGTGTGTGCACAGGGCAGAGACAGAGCAGTGAGAGGCATTTACAGACAGCCACCACCAAGTCATTCTGCCAAAGAGACTGAAAACCATTTGGGAGGGAGACTCTGCCAGGCACACATCGCTGGGACCAGGCTAGACATGGCACAGCCTCCTGCTCAGAGGATCTGAAGGCCACCTACTCACAGAGTTCAGTATTTGATATACGTGAGCTGTACCTCCTCCTGCCCAGCTGGTGTGATTCTAAGGCCTTTAAACTGCAGCTTTCTAATGCAGAGGTTTTTAGACCAAACAGGCCTATCTTGAGCATCTCACCTTCCCCCTCCCTCTTCCATCACACCTGAACAGCCAGCCAGAGCCTATTCCAGATGCCCCAGTGTCACAGACGTGCGGCCAGTGCATCCCCTGTGCAGTCCCTGACTGGCACTGACGTTTTCTGACAGCTCAAGGCATCTCTTTCTCTTGTTTGGAGCAGAAAGCAGAGGATGACTTCTTCACATTGCAAAAGGAATTCTCCGTGCCCTGGCAGACTCACAGTGCAGATCCTGAGGTTTCATCCCATAGGAACAGCAATAGTTAAGGAAGCACAGATGCTCTGAGCCCTTGTTATACAGAAGGCAGCCCAAGGCAAGCTACATTATTCATGTGATATCTGAGGCAACAGGAACACCATGCTCCAAGGCAAGTACATGCAATTCTTCATATAAATATAGACAGGATTAAATACCATGCAGCAGTGAAGACATCCAGGTCAGCAATAAATCCCTCCTCTGCATGTTTACTCGTGCTCTAAGCAGCAAAGCAGTCCCTGCAGTCAGTAAAGAAAACCACTTGAAGAATCTAATTTTTATGGCAAAGGAACGAACAAAAAGCACAGAACGGGGTTCAGAAGTTCAGAAACACTTTATTTTGCCTTCTGCTATTTTCTTAAGAAAACAAAACAAAACAAGGTCTGCTTGTTTCAAAACCCATTCAAAAGGCTTCTGAGAGAACCCCAGAGGAGTAAAGAGCAGATGACATTACAACAGTGGTATGCAAATGGTCTTTTCCCCAGGAAATATAAGATTTTTGTGTTCATACTGCAGTAATTACAGCTTAACAGTTAAGAGGACTGTGATTTTGTTCACCAAGCCTAAAAGCTTTAAGAAAGACATCTCAATCATTGTTTGGGTAATACTGGAGACATTTCTTCAGACAGTTATAGCTTGTGATTCACTTGGAACAGTTTCCTAGAGGTAAGAAGTAGTCTGGAAATGAAAATCCCACCAGGTCTCCCTTTGGAAAAGAACTGCTGTGTCTTATCAAGCACATCAACTATGTTCCATGGTAGGAAAAGCTAGAAACACAAACTCACTCCCTATTTGTTATGAGCTGGATCCAATAAACAAAACGACCTATGCCAGCATCTCCAAAATTCACAGTCACCCTGAGACCAAGTTTAACTTCCACTTCTCATTCACCCTCTATCCTGCACTGAGCCTGTCCCTCAGATGCCGATGAGCTCCAAACCCAGGTCCCCAGGCATGGCTCACACCACCCCTACAGCACTGCCGACGGCAGGCACAAGATTTGCAAACCTTCAAGCAATTCAAATGCAACGTGTCCCCTGCGCCCGAGAAGTTTCTCACCTCCTTCTGTCTCCTGTTTGGGGTCATAGCTGCACATCAAGGCTGTCAGAGACTATTCAAGCTGTAACGGAAAATGGGTTATTGGAGAAGCACAGCTTTAGTGTACGCAAAAGGGGCTTTCATCTACCACAACTCCAACACAGGCTGTGCCAACCAGTGGTGTATGAGCACCTGAAAGCGGGATTCTGCCGACATTAACCCGTATGCACGCAGGGAGCTCAGGGGACATGTTGTATCCATCACAAGCCTAATGTAACCACACAGCCCGTGGCGCAGCGCCCCGAGGTTTTCCTGCACCGCAGATCCCCCTGCACCGGACATGGCATGAGGTGCACCTGGACAAGCTACACGGCCCCTAAGAGTTGGGCGCTGTCAGCGCTGTGCCTCTGCTGAACTACGTTACGAAACATGAGGCGTGGGGACCTGTGTGAACCTGACCCCGAATGCCCGGGAATAAAAACACACACACAAAATACAGGCACCACTGGGATTAGGTTGCAGCTCTCCCTACACAATAGCTCTTCCCAAAGCACTAAGCCACCAGCCAACAGCACCTCTTCCAGAAAGAACCACTAAACACCAGTTAACGCACATCAAAAAAGTTTAATATTTTCACAAGTATCACGTAACACTAGTACCAGAGCTACTAGTGTGCAAAGTAAAAAGACCCTCTACCTTTGCAAAACCAGTTAGGCATGCAATCTTTCAGGTAGATGCACACTTAAAGCTGCAATGACTGTTTGTGACTCACAGGTTACTTCATAACATTCACTCACAGTGCACCATAATGCATATTGAAATGTTATCGACAGGTAGGGCAATCCAAATCTTAGGGGGGTGGAACGAGAACAAAGAGTAGCCTGCAAATTTCCATCTACTTTCTGCAGGAAAAGGCAGTAGGGAAAACCATGCGGACATCTCAAATTCATTTTTGGTAGAAGAGTGGGAATTAAGGACTACTGTGTGGTCTCCCTCTTTGCAGAAAGTGGTGTGACTTGCAAATGTTACTCGACATGTACCTTCCTAACCGCTTCTCAATTGAAATGATGCAACTGGTATGCAAATATAATAATGGCATTGACTGGACAGAGGACAGGGTACACCATGTGTAAATGATCTTTGCTGTTGCTTTCGTCCTTGGAATAAGCTGCACCCAATTTTGGCTTTGTGGGTTGTTTACACACCCGGATCCTCAAAGGCAAGATCAAAATACAACTCTCCTCTTCCTTTCTGCGCACTAACTCTGGCTGAGTGTCTATGTTCTGAGTGACTGCTGAACAGCATTAAAGATTAAAGCTCTGTGTGGAAGCAAATACCCATTTAAGGCGAGAGACAAAAGTAGGCGCATCCAGGGAATGCGGTCGAGCTGCAGGTTTGGTAGAAGGGCAGCTGCAGTGTCCCGACCCAGACTAACAAGAAGACATAGGAAATATTTTCTATAAGAACCCTTAAAAAGAAGAATACAGCATAGCCGTGTAGGGACCATAGATCTACCGATTTCGCAGGTCTGGAGATTTGGATTACCCCAATCACCAACCACTTGGCTTTACTCTTCAGGGATTTCTTGCCAAAACATGACAGATTTCACCCAGTAAAACAACACTGCTCACAGAAGCAATGGGGAATACCAGTGGAACCAGATCTCTGGGACAAGGGTGTTTATTTTCACAAGAGGCATCAAGGAAGTGAGTAAGTCGCAGTGTCAAGTCCCACTATAGAGTTACGTGCGTGCACAGTGCTGACACACCATGTTTTCACAACCGCTTTAGACGAAACAACAGCAGGTAGATATGCAGGAGGGAACTGTTGCTTCCCCTTCACTTAAAAGCATCAACACCCAGATCTGGTGGTCAGCGTGCTGGCAGTGCGCTTAACAGGGATGCTGCAAAGAACACGTTTGGTACGATGCAACGGTAGCTCTCAATGCACATCACTTGGGGGCAATTTCGTCTCAGACAACAATTGATTTTTGACAACTGCAGAAATTATAGACTGGTTTGTTCCATGACCTACAGATGGGGAAGGTACCAACAAGGTGAGTAAGAAACATGCAGATTGGGGTCCAGAAACAGGAGATATTATTAACAGCACACATTCTATCTTGTATCCTATTTTTTTATGTCATTAGTTGTAATTTTTTCCCCCCGATAAAGCAGTGAGTTCTGGGTTTTTACCAGTTCTGACTATGCAGTCGCTGCTTTATGAGAAACACAAGACAGAATTGGGGCCAGGATTGTGGAGTTCAGTTCTGCTCAGCCTCACGAAGCCTGCATCCCACCGCTGTGATGAGCGCTGCCCCTTTCCCGCTGCCGTCCTCTGACAGCAGGAAGGTCACGTCGCAGTTGGGTGCCAGGTCTTTGACTGTTTGGTGCATGATCCTTGAAAAGCTGTGAAAGGAAACAAGGGCAGTGGGTGAGGAAGGTCCTGCAGCACCTGTGGAGTGGAGCACCGCCACAGGCATTTGCACTGCGGCCCCTTTCACCAGGGTAAGAACTAAAATGCTGGAAACCAGGGTAGATTTGAAGCCTAGGAGCTGTAACAGCTAAAGGAAAAAAGCACTTGCATACTAGCCCCCACTGTGTGAGGTTAACTGGGATCACTAACACCACAGCAAAGGGAAAAGAACAGACGACATAAGTCATCTTCTTCCCACCCATCTCCCTCTACGCACACTAGAGGTGGGCACTAGCTCTCTTCTCCTCCTGCCCCCAGCTCTCTTAGACTCCTGCATTTTTAGTCACCTGCATTTTTCTGCAGCAGCTCTTCTCCGCTGGACACTGAACAGAAACATCCTCCAAAGAGGCACCAGGCATTTCAGCATTGCCCTGCCATTGCCTGTCCAGAGCCAAGAGATCTTTCCCTTGCTATACGGCTTCCAACTCACTCAGCAAGCTGTGTCCCCTTCAGTTTGTCACCACCCCAAGAATCTTTCACAAATCATTCTTGATGCTCTTGTTGCCCTTCAGAAAGCCCTGAGCTCCCTGATTAAGACTTTCTTTCCTGGCTCTTATTCCAGCAAGTGAGATAGTCCAGCTGGGTGCATCAAGAGGAAGGACGTACACGCAACACACGATAGGCAAACAAATGCTGAGAAGGCAAATACTCACTGTGGGTGTAATTTGTACAGAGTGCCATCCACACCAACCGTTATCTCCAGGCGCTCTAATCCTCTGTTCTCCCTAATTTTATCTACAACGGCAGCCATTCCAGCACCACACAGCTGAGCTGCCCGCCTCGACACCGCCCCGCAGACCGTCTTGACAATGATACTGTCGTCACAGGTGCTGTTGAGCCCCAGCTGCTGGAGGATGGTTCGCACCTGCAGCAAGGCTAACCTGTCACTGCAGGAGGAAAACACGGTGTTATAGGCTTCCCTCAGTCCAGCCATAAACCCCATTGTGCTGATGGCTGCATCCATGCACCCATACCAGGCAGCAGCCTCTCCTGATAGCACAAGTGACCTCAGGGAATGCAAATTCAGCTACCCCTGCACTGCGCTGCAGTGCAGGAGAGCGGTACAAGCAGCAACAGCAGCTCCAAGTCCAGCTCTGCATTGCCTCCCCTTCTCTTTTCTTACCATGGGGCATTCCAGGAAAATATTTTTAACAATGACCTTGGGGCTTTTTCCCCCATGAAGCCTCAGAGGTTGCTTTAAAATACAGAGTCCGAGCAATAAAAGCACAAAAGCACCCACTAAGCAGTGCTCACTCAGCTACTGTTCATTCAATTCCACAGCTGCAGCTAAACACACACTAGGGGCCCAGGAAAATGGCTTGATTTTGCCAAACAAGGAAATAAAATGATAGAGTGAGGGAATCCTTGACAGCCCTTCCCAGGGTTTAGAAGTGAGCATTGCTAAAAATTCAGTTGATATTGTAAAGAATCCTTCTGCGCAAAGACTGAAACCCAAATTATCTCTAGAGAAGCAAGCAATGCTCTCCAGCTGTCCCTCCCCTCCAGCAGTGTCACTAGGTGAACACTGCCACACTATTTCATCCTAAGCAGCTTCCCCTGCAGTGCTCTTACCTCTCAATCTGAGAAAGGAACTTGGTTTCAAAGATATGTCTGGTCTTCAGTGTCTCCGAAATCTGGCCTCGGAACAGGAAACCCCGTTTGGTGAAGTCGATCAAAATATTGCGGACTATTTCCCCCAGGTACATCCCGCTGATCATTTTCTCATACCTGCAAGGAAAGACAGCAGTCCAGCTCAGAGGGAACCTGCCCATGTTTGCAAAGGCAGCCTCACAGGCGTGTTATAAGCCGGGTGTCCTACCCACACAGGGCTGCAGGTACCAGTGCTAAGCATCACTCCTGAGACACTCCTTATCCTGTGCTAGAATGAGGTCAGCAGGTGGAAGATATTTCCTCTCTCTAGCTTGAGGCAACACTGCAAGTGGGAAACTTGGGTCCTGTGTGCAGAGCTGGGGGCTGAGAGGGGTTCAAGACAGCTTGGTTCCTCCCTGGGGTTTTGGGACAACTCGTTTCCTACTGGAAACTAGGTGCTTGAATTAACTGAAGAGCATAAACCAACACTGGACCACCAGCTTGCCAACATGCAGGCCAGTGGTCCTGTGAACAGGCTGGACATGCTTTTTCCCATCCTTTATCTTGCACAGGGTTGGTTTTGCAGCACAGAACTCCCTTAAAAACACTGCATTTGCAGTGACTGTACCTTGTGGTTTCCTTGTAATTTTGCTGCATGGAGCCACCGAGCTTTTTCTGTTTGGAGGTCTCAGCCGTGTTTCGCACTCCCTCCCTTCCAGCATCATTCTGGTTTCAATGGAGCATTTTGGGGTCTGTGAGTTGTGTCCTTACCAACAAGAACTGAACAGTTCCATTTCTTGAGAAGGGCATTCAGTGATGCATCCTTTATTTCACCTCCTGAAGCTCTACAGCAGGGCTTGTGCCCTGGATTGAGTAGAGCCCAGTGTGCCATCCCGCTGGAAGCAGGCCACGCAGTCCATTTAATACCATGAACTCTCTCAAGCTTGTACCCAGCAAGCGCCCTCCCTCTTGAGTGCCTAACTATCTCTGGAATAAATTATTCCCCTGGCAGTCTCTACTACTGCCTTTGGCTGCTTACTCCATGCCAACTCTGCTGCTGCATCAGGCTCGCCCCATGTCTGCCTCTCTGGGTCTGTTTGAGCCTCAGCTTCTAAAGAGCTTCCCATGGGACTTGCCAACTTGTCTGTATTCCTCAGGTTTCTGTCGGCAGATTTACCCTAGTCACAAAATCTTTTTAAAAGCTCCTGGCATCAAAGCACTGCTGCAAAGAAATGATGAAAAACTGTAGTCCTAGCAAGCAACAGTCTCAGCCCAATTTTATCAGTGCTGAGTACACACTTCCTTGTTAACCTTTTCTTGAAGGGGACAGGGAAGCACTTGCCCAAACAAAAGCTGAGCCCCAAAAAGGGGACCAAACTCAAGGAGTGAGAAAGGCAAGTCCTCTAACATGACCTATTCCATCCAGAAAATTGTCTGAAATAAGAGCTGGCTGCAACTGCTAGAGAGCTCCTGACTGCTTTACAGTGAGCAGCTCCAGGCTTTAACCACACCAGTGAGTGTAAGTTCAGGATTTCTACAGGCACAGCCCTCTACAAAGAGAGTTCAGCTAAAAGAGATTAACCTGAGACCCAGAGTAAAAGAATGACCAGCCATCTTATCCCTCCCAGTACTGGACAGGATAAGAAAAAGGGTCTCTTCATAATTTCAAGACCTTTGAAGTCCTCACCAAAAGCCCTGCTGTGGAGTCCCATGGCAGCAAATAAGTCACAAAAAAGCAGTGACCAGGAAAAGCACAGAAAGGGGAGATCCCACAAGACAGCAGCAGTGCAGTCATCTTCCACTCTTAACCTCTCCTTGCTCAACTGGGAGAAGTCCAGTTCTCTCCTAAAAGCACTTAAGGCAGCCTGGCTTATATGCAAAGCACACCATTTATCCTGCAGTACCTTTGCTTTCCAGCATTCAGTGAAAAGTCATCGACTGCTTTGTCATATATTGTCCTGATGTCGTCCAGGCACCCGTTGTCCCCGAACGCTCCCCACTCCGTGTTCACACACATCCGCCCTTGCTCACCATCCACCATCTCTATGTTTCTCATCTCCTCCATGTAACAGGCATTGCTGCCCGTTCCTGAAAGAAAGAAACACTGAAGTTACTCTTTGGTTGGAACAAAACAACACTAAAGCCAGCACCACAGCCCTGACAAACCTTCTGGGGGATCTTGAATGTGTTTTTTTTCTGAAAGAAGTAGTTGAATCATCATTTGAAACATCAGGAAAAAACCCAAACCCCCACTCTTCAACAATCCTAAAGTGAAGGAGAACATTACTCCTGCGGTGCATTGCTCAAGGTGGCTCATCCAGGCCAGCTGGGCTGAGGGTCCCACGCTGCAGGGAGGAAGAGCAGGGCAGCACTTTCAGCACACGAAACCTCACATGCTTCTGACCCCAAAACTGCAGGAAGAAGACAGCTGGATTTTGCAGTTGGGAACCACCTTCCACAAAGCCCAGAGACCTACAGAATTCAGGGGAAAATGTGCTGAACTGAATACCTCAGCAAGTTCTGAGGCAGCAGGGGTTTTACCAGTTGATTGCTTGGGGTGGTCTCTGATTTTAATTCCTTATTTTCTCCAGCAGGAAGGTTACTTCCATGTTGAGATGAGGCCATATCTGATATTTGTTAAAGGGGACCCTAAGGAGTGTGGCAAAGTGCTCCATGTACACAGAGGTCTTGGGGAGCAAAGCTTTATCAGCAAAGAGAGGCAGCTTTAGCTGCTACCCAGGGCAAAAGCTCTCCTGAAGTTACTTAACAAACTCTCATTTAATCCTGCATCCCAGATTCTGCACCAGTTGCTACAGCAAGTCTGTTTTCCTTTGCCATTTTTTTAGGGAATTATATCAATACAGTCTGAGCTAAACCAGATCCTCCCACAGTACTCCCCTGCTGCAGGAGAGCTGAGCCACAGCACAGGGTTTGGCAGGAGAAATGTCTGGGTTTGCAGACTGAGAGCCAGGTTTGCAGGACCAAACCAGATCAAATCCAACTGTGGATTGCCACCGTGTCCAACCTCCCTCAGATGCCATCAGCCAGGCAACCCAGACAGGGCAGAGAGAGCTCTCAGAGCCCTGGGGCTTTCATTCCCATTATCCCAGAGGTACCCAGGCCACCTCTGACCCCCTGCTCTGCACACAGGCATGCTGGCTGCACAGTATATCTCGCAGGGCTGCAGTGGATAGTCCCCAGGGGATGTTCTCAGCACCCCAAGGACACACTGTCCTTCCTGTAGGGAACTCTGGTTCCTGAAAACACACCACTGATGGAGCTGCGCAGACACGGCTTCCTACCCACACAGCACTGTGCTGACTCATCCTGGACATTTTCCAACTGTCTGGAGGAGAAATTGGTCGTGTTTTATTTTCCAACAAGCTACCTCACAACTGAAAGCATTCTTAAAGCTTGCAGGTGCCTTGTCCCCTTCTCTCCTATGGAAAACTCATTACTCTGGAGAGTTCTGGGAATTCACACCGCCCCATGACTCAGGCTCCCCAAGCGTGGTATTTGCAAAGGCAGCAGCAGTCGCCTGTAGAATTACCTCAGCTGTCTCACTGCTGGGAGGGGAGCTGTGTGTCACTGTACTCAGTCTATCAGAGCTCTCCACCACGTGCCATTTGGTAGTTGTGGCTGCCCTTTGCAAGTTTATTCTGAGAGACCACATGCTTGAGGGAAGCTGTGGGCCACTGGAACACCCCAGCAGGGAAACTCTTACAGGCTAAACTAACAGCAACTCCAGGAGCTGGTGAGGCTCCCTGAGCTCACATCTGCTCTCCTCCCAAGCAGCACCAAATAAAACAGGCAGGATTTACTGAGCATCACAGCCTCTGCTTATCTTGGCTGACTGTGGACAGAACTAAGCTGGCCGTTGAATTTTGCTCTCTTTTACTCCTAGATATCCTAGCTTTATTTTCAGTTAACCACAGGGATGCCACCAAGAGAATACAGACAGATGTGTGGACGTGCTGTTTAATAAGAAGCAGCTCTAATACATACCCACAATGAGCCCAATTTCACAGTTTGGATCTTCATAAGCACAAGTCATCATTGTGCCCACTGTATCATTCACCACAGCCACCACATCCAAGTCAAATTCCTTTGGGAGAGAGAAAATAGCAGTGAGAACTCTGGGCTAGGGACAGTCCCTAACACTAAAGGGCACATGAAAGGAGCACACCAAAGGGGATGCTGCCAAAACACACTGCAAACAAACAACTGAAATCACCAGCCTGATTTCACACATGAGAAAACAGGAACCTAATCTACCAGCAGGCAGCTAAGGCACATGCTCTACCTATGACAGACAGTCTTCAGAATGAAGTATATCCCTGCTGTTCTCCTTGGCTTAGGCATGTTTAAGCACAGACTTTTTACATAGGCACAAGGTATGAGCATTTGATATTACAGTAATTGTGTAGCAATTCCAGTAACAAAGGTCTTAAGACTTCCTTTTCGTTGGCTGATAAAAACTGTGCAAAATTATCATCCTCCTCAGGCTATTTTTCTTCCCTTCCTAGAGAGTTTTGGCTGAACTGGTTGAGGCTTTTTCAAGATCAAGAAGCTTTCTCCATGTGTGTAAAAATTGCCAAAGAGTTTGAAAGAAGCCTTGAAAGTTCTGGCAAATATGGACAGTTAGAAGCCTCTGGGGAAAAACAACCTTCTGTGCAAGACAGGAGCACACAAATCCTGTGAGAGGGAGCCAGCCTGACCCACAAGGTCTGTCAAGTCTGGAGAGGAGCAGAATGAGGAAGAAAAAAATGGAAATCACCTCTCTTCTTTTAATTCCTTCTCTAAGCAAATATACCACATCTTCTCCCTCACAGTCTGTAGCTTTGAAGCCTTTTGTCCAATTGAGAAGGATACCCTAAAAAGCAAGAAAATAGGTTATCAAGTTGCTAAGACTCAGATGTTACTCTGTACACGGAATATTTCAAATGCTTTAGTGTGATGTTTTACAGAAGAGTCTCTGTGAAAAGGAATTATCTCCTTAGAATGTGGAATCTGCATCTAAAACAACTAATTGTGATTGGGCTCTAAATTCCCAGAGCAATGCAACACACCCAAAAAAAAAAAAAAAGAAGTGTGACAGGAACAACAAACTCAAAACCCCAAAAAAGTGTTATAGAAAATATGCCTTTCTTAAAAGAAAACCCAGCTAAGTATACAGGAAACTATTAACAGCTGCAGAGGTTGGGCTGGTGTAAGTATGTGGCAGTGAAGAAGTTAAACACGTAAGTGCAAAGAACACAAGTCCATTTGTCAGGGATGTGCTGCAGGCCACACTGTCACCCTTAGGGTGACACAGTCCACAGATTCTGGTGCAACCACTCCATCCAGTGAGACAAGATAAGCTGGGAATAGGCACTGGCAGGAGGGATGGACTTTTGCTTACGGCTTGCAAAACCAGGGAAGCATCACAGATCAGCAGATTTACACAGTTGGAAAAAATATAATGCCTTAAAAAAGGGATATGACCACCATTGAAAATTTAAATACTCTTATCTGTCACAGCCACGAGCTGAGCAGCATTTGCATTACTACCCTTAAAGGAACTATTTATAGGAGCAGCTGTACAGGTCACGGTCAAAGCATGAACCTTCCCACTGTACGACCTTCCTGTAAGTGTCACGTGGATGACAAGAAGGCAGAGAAACCAGGCCTGGCATAAGCACAAAAGCAGATTCAAAAGATACCAAGGAACTTACAGCATCCAGACTGGTCTGCTTGCAAGGGAAGGAAAAGGTGAAGCCAAGAGGAAGACGTGCACCTTTTATCCCCATATAATCCAGGAAGTCAGAAATGCAGGTAACGATGTGATCAAACAGCTTTAAAGAGAAAAGTCATAATATTTGAAGTTGTACATGTTATGTGCTCTTAAGGAGTTATTTAAAAAGCAGCAGTGCAGCCAAAGAGAAACACAAATACCTCTTCTCCTGTTCCCTGCATCACTTCTATGGGAATGGCATAGATCTTGTTGTGCATCTCAACTGTTCTCCTTTTACCGCTGCGAATTTTCACCAGCAAAACTCTAAAGTTTGTCCCTCCAAGGTCAAGTGCCAGAAAGTCTCCATTCTCTGTAAAAGAATATGTATGTATATTTATTTCCAGAAGTAAAATCTGAAGAAGTGCTTCTCTCAAAAAGTATTTTGATAGAAAATCTCCTAGAAACTCAGTTGGGAAGATCTTCATGAAAGGAGGATTTTAGATGCTGCTCTGATAATTCCAGCTTGTTTGTTTGTTTTGTTTTCCTTTAAACCAGCAAGGGAAAAACGACCCACAGAACTGTTCCCTGAGAGAGAGCTGAAATTTGCCCAGCCACCCTGAAATGCAAAGTGCCCAAGTGAACAGGTTCGTATAGGTTTGGGTTTATGATCCCAGCTGTGGTTTTATGATCCCAGCTGTGGCCTTCTCCCCTCAAGCTGTGACTTTGCTTGCACCCAGAGGCAAGGACACACGGCCAGGCTGCCAGCAACCAGCACAGGCCCGCAGGGCCAGTGCTGAGATCTCCCACTTTGCACATCTCAGGTTCCTCTTTGGTCGCACCAGATCTGCTCACCCTCACCAAACCCCACACTGGGAGCCGGTTTTCGTGTCCTGTAGCCGAGCCAGTGTCCCCACTGCAGCGAGGGCACGCTCTACCTGTCCCATCCGGTGTGCTGCGGACAAAGGTGGGCAGCATTTTCACTTTGGCAGTCTCGTGAGTCTTCTTCTTCAGCCCTGCTTCCATCTCCGCCCTCATCCTCTTCTTCACCTGCAGCAGCTGCTCGTGGGTGAGCTTGAACTCGGCCAGGGTCTCGTCAATGAGCCGGTGCTGCTCCGACAGCCGGTACGCCACGGCCGTCACCATGGCCGCTCCCTTCCCGCTGCCGCTCTCCGACAGCAGGAACCGCACCTCCGAGTCGGGCACCAGGCGCCGCGTGGTTTTGTGCAAGCGCCGGGCGTACCTGCGGGGAGGGGAGGCTGCAAGCCCGGCCTCTGCACTGCCCACACCCCAAAATCTGCATTGCATCCCCCCAAAATCTGCACTGCCGACACCAACCCAATGCAAGGGGAGTGGGGAAACTCACCGTGCCCAAACTAGCTACAGCCTCCCAAGTAGGAAAACTGCTGGGGAAGAGCAGTTCTTCCCTACAGCCTCCTTCTTCCTGAATTTCTAAGCAAAGCCAGTAAAAAGCAGGGGAGGGCATCAGTCTCATCCCCTGAAACTGATCGTGGATGGGAGAAACTCCCTGGCTGCAATGCTGCTCCAGTTCTCTCTCCTGGGGTCCTCTCCTGAACTCACTAGTTTAGGTGGTGTGAGAAACAGTTAAGAAACCAAAATTGCCCATGTTTATCTTAATGATTCCCAGACCTTACCCAATCTGGAAAAGCTAGTCAAAACAGCATTCTTGGAATTTTTTTTGTTTGCTGAAATTCTATGGTTTTCTTTAACAAAGGAAAATATATTTTTCAACAAATAATGAGAAACTGGAAATGAAACATTAAGCATACTTCTCCTTTCAGAAGTTCCCCCATAAACATACTTTTCTGATTTCTACATAAATCTATACAGCTGTTTCACTGAAAATGTAACTTTCAAGATGGGGAAAAACAAGACAAAGCTGTTTTTTTAAAGGCCACAGAAATCTAAGCACCATTTCCCACCCCCTGGTTTCCAAGTGCATCTTCAGAAAAGACTGGCAAAAATAGGGTTTGGCATGGGCATTAAACTGGAAATGGAGATGAAGGTGAATTAATGCAGGTCTCCTCACAGCCCAATCAATGGGCACAAAGTAGTATTTCGTACAAAGAAACTCTCCTTCCAAGAGGTCTCTTGAGGATATCTTAAGGTATCTACTCAGATCACCATAGTTTTCCCTGACATTGCAGTATCCAGTTACTCAGGGTTTTGGTTCTTTTCTGTGAGGTTTTGTTGGGTTTTTAGAACCTCACACAACTTCTTCACTTAAAAGACATCCCTCCTTTCCCCTAGGCTCCCCATCTCAGACCTAAACCCCCATGCCCATGCTGTGGGTTCACCATCTCACAGCCTGTCTGGGTGATGTTTTGGGATGACCATGCTCACCCCTTTGCAAACCAGAGCCCGTGGCAGGAGAAGTGTTAGAGGCAGGACCAGAGGGACTCACTGTGGATGCATCTTGTAGAGGGAGCCATCCACCCCCACGGTGGTCCGGAGGCGGCCGACCCCCTTGTTATCCCGCAGCTGGTTGAGGATGGCGCCCAGGGTGGAGGCCACCAGGTTGGCCGAGCGGAAGGACACAATGGTGCAGACGTGCTGGACAGCGATGCAGTCCTCGTGGGACGGCTCCACCCCCAGCCGGGTCAGGATTTCTTTGGCTTTGTTCAAACCTTCTTTGCTCCTGCAAAGTAAAGGGGACTCCTTAGCGGGTATGTACTGGACTGCAGGACTGAGGCACATCCGAACATGGGTGTCCCTGCCTGGGGTTTGAGAAGGTTAGAAAGAAAATTTCTTTGAGGTCTGGACTAGATAGCTCCACGAGACTTGAAACCAAATGCTCTAAACAAGCACTCATTCACAGATGGAAAAAAGCTTTCCGTTAAAGCCTGGTGCAAACATGCCACCTACAAACAACAATCTGAGGTACTAAAGCAGGCACACTATGAGGAGGACTTAAAATGCTTTTTCATTACAATTATGCTTTAAACTGCAAACAGCTTCTCTCAAGCATGAAACACCAGCCCCACAATTCAACACTAAGCACACACCTAATCCCACACTCATTCCCTCGCATGCCTCAATAAATTAAGCCCAGTGTGAAAAACAAAACCCTAAGCAAAGGTTGCCTAAGCAATTTCATCCTAACAGGTCTCTTTTCAGGCTTTTACAACCCCTCTGAATCTCTGCCTCTTGAACTGCTTTTTTCCTCATTAGCATCCAGCCTGAGAGCAAAGCTTCTGGCAAAACTTCTCCTTGTCCAGCTCGGTCATTTCCCAGACAAAAACACAAGGAGTATATCTCGTCGTCCCTAACTACACTCCACACATCTTTTTAAGGACTCCAGTATCTTGCTAGCACCAGCTAGAAATTTGAAGCTGCACAGGGATGTGTCCCCTACTTATAACCAAAGTGGCTCTTCAGGAAGTAAGGTGGGATTTCATGGCAAATTTTTCCCCTTAATAACTGAATTTCTCAATAATTGCATTTTTCTCACTGCTGTTCAATATTACCTTGGTCCACAACACAGACCTGTGGTTAAGACAAATGAACACACACATTTAATGGAAAGCTGTTCAGATAACATGGTCTGCAGTAAAATGTGGGAAGAGGAACAGCCATTATAGAAGTTACTGGCTGTTCCCTTGGTGTCGTACTTGCCATTTCAAAAAGAAAATCCAGCCCAATGACTATGGTACAAACTATCCCAGTGATGTGAATTTTAAAAACACAGGGGGAAGAGCCTGTAAGTACTGACCAAAGGGGTGATGACACTGTAAGAAACCAACTGGCACATAGCTCAGAGGCAGCACTCGGTACTGCCTACGAGACTGAATGCTCTGCCTTGTCATGCTTGTTTTCTTTCTCCCCAGCAATCCCAAGGATACAGCAAGAACCAACACAAGTATTTGCTAGGAGGCACTAAGCCAACTCACTCCCATGTTTAGCTGCAGGGCAGCAACTCTGGAGATTTTGTGAGCAGCAAGAGAGGTACTACAGCTTGTACCCCAAAAGCTGCATGGACTGGCAGACTTTATAGTTCCTCCCAACACAGAAAGGAGGAATCTTGGGGAGGAGGGCACAGACTGTCTGCTGGCGGTCCTCACACGCCAGCTCTGCACAGGCAGTAGAGGATGGCAGCCACGCCCAATGCAGCACACCTCCCCAAAAAGCAAAAAGAGTAGGAAAATTAACATTCAGAGTCACTGTGAAGCCCAAAGAGTGAAAAGGAATAGATTACTCACTTTTCAATAGCAGAAACATGCTTTGTCTCAAACTTCCCTTTGGTGAGAAGCTCAGGGGTGATTCTTCCCTCAAAGAGCAGCCCCTCCTTGGCCATCTTCACCAGGATGAGCCTTACCAGCTCCCCCATGTACAGCCCACTGACCATCTTCTCAAACCTGCAGGGGAGGACAGCAGTCACCCACGAATCCATGGGCAACACTGGGAAGCGGAGCCCAGCTGTGCCACCGTAAGGCCTGGCCCAGCCAGAGGTTTGCCTCACCACAGGCAAAGCTTTACTGAACTGCAGAATTCCTAACACAAGTGGAAAATGGAGCACAGAGCAGAAAACAACGGAACAGTTCAAAAATGACTGCCTCACTCACAGCTGCTTCCCAGGATTAAGGGATCCACGGTCGATCTCTCGATCAAACTCGGTCCTGATGTCTTCCAGCGAGCCGTCATCTCCAAAGGCCCCCCACTCCGTGTTAATGCACATCCTGCCCTCATCCCCTTCCACCAGGTCGATGTGCCTCATCTCCTCCATGTAACAGGCATTGGTGCCGGTGCCTTGGGGTAAAGGACAGCAGAAGGTGCTGACCAAGCTGGCCAGGCACAGGCAGACCAGCCCCGCGCCCGCCGCAGCCACAATGAGCGTTACCAATGATCAAGCCAACTTCGCAGCGCTGGTCGTCAAAGCCGCAGGTCATCATGGTCCCCACGGTGTCGTTCACAACAGCCATGATATCCGCATCGTAGTCCTGAGGAGGAATAAATCATTAACTGGACCACAGGGCTCCTCTGGAAAACGCTGCTCCTGTTCGTCACCTTAGCAAATATTTGCTTTTAGCAAATAGTTTCACGAGGAACAGGAGACAAATAATCTGTCTGAATACCACAACTCATCTGCTTAAATATTCCCCGTTCTGTCTGCCAGTTCTCCATCCTACGTACCCAAGAAGGCAAGGAGAGCAGACTAATGCAAGCAATAAAGCAGCACTAGGATCACTCTAGAGAGCACAGGCCTGCTCTCACCTAAGCACACTTAGGCAGGAAAGAAAAGGGCTATACATGAGGGAGAAGGAACTTTGCACTGAAACGTCATGGAATGATTTGAAGCAGTTGCTTGAGGAGTCAATCTAGAAAGTATTTCTTACAGAATTCACTTAAACCATCTGTGTGTTTTATTTCAAGTGAAGATTTTAATACAAAAATAATGCAATTAAATAAATTACATGCAGCCATTCGTTTCCAGGTTCTTCAGCATGTGGTTCTACCAAGTCTAACAATAGTAACTGAGTCTAGTAATGTTGTTCGGTGATAGCAAAATTCAGGTTTGCTTAAGAGTCCACAACTGCCCAAACAAAGCAAATACTGCCCGGTTTCCAATGAATTTTTGGATGCTGAGTAATCAACATATCACCTGGCTGCAAGCATTATGCAAACCCAAAATCATTCCATCTCACGCTCAGTGCATTTTTATTTATTTAAATCAGCAACCTGGTCACCTTCACTCTCTATGAAGTCAGCACTGAGAAACTGCAGAGAACAACATCTCACTGAGGCTGAAATCCCCTTCTCTTCTAGTGAGCTCCTTTCCTGCTCCCACGCACAGCAGGTGCACAACTGAGCTGAGCCCAGTCCATGAGAAATAAGTTTCTCAGGAATAGGATGCGTTGGTATCACTGAAAAGCCACAGCACTGCCACACAGCACTTCTTCAGTTTTTGAAGAGTGATAAAATCGCTGAGGGTGGCCAGCAAAAAGCCACGACACAGCAACTCAGTTCTGTGCTGTGAGGAAAATCACAGCTTCCACACAACAACTCTGACACTGCTTCATTTTTCCAGCAAACACACACATTTTCATGCAAGAAAGCAGAGCTCCACCACCACTCAGACCACCTGCTCAAGTGAGTGACATGAAGAGTGGTCCCTGACAAAGTTGAGACGGAGCTAAAAAAGGAAAAGAAGTGCAATTTACCCCACGTTTCTTGATGGCCTTGTTAAGCAGCCTCACGACATCTGCTCCCTCCACTCCACTCGCTTTGAAGCGCTTTGTCCAGGTTATCAGAAAACCCTGATAAAACAAGACAGCAACATTCAACAGGATGCAACCATAAGACACACACTGATTATTTTTTTCCCTTAAAAATAAGACTTTATACTTCAAATGAATCTTCAGGTCTCTTTTCTTACATGACCTCTAACAATCCAACCTGAGACAATTGGTGGTCTTAGAGCCTAATTACACCGAGCTGAAAGATGGAAAATTCTTTTCCCCTCTCTTGCTACAAAATGGTGCGTTTGCATTTTGTATTTTCAGCCTACTCTTCTCCCTGCTACTCCTCGACAGTTTTTCTTGGAAAACCATTTAATCCTTTTGGGCCATGGAAATAGACTGCTTTCAGAAAAAGCTGAGTGTACAGGACTGACTACAGAGCAGGGATATGATATTGGTATGTCCAGGATTCGGCTGCAGAGGGGATCAGGCTGCCACACATTTACTGCCTGGAGTCCCATCTGTCTGGGCTTGTTTAACTGTGGGATTGTGTTTATGGGTTGAGGCAAATGAAAATACTGGAGATGTAACAATGCATGTCCCTATTTTACAGCACAGCTCAAAAAGGAAATCCTGGTATTGAATTCCTTGTCTGCAAACTGTCATAAAGAGCCTGCAAATCCCCCAAGGTAACAACTACACTGATTTTTTGCTATTTACATAATGCCTGGCTGAATCAGAGCATTCAGTGTACAGGTAAATAATAATAAAAGAAAGAAAAGAGCACTGACAGTAATCAACTGACAGAAAGACAACTGAAACCAGCTCAGCTTTCCACATTCACCACAATATTCACATCTGTCACGACCAGAGTCGAAGAAGCTAAAAATCAGAAAAGCTGAAGCCTGTAGGCACAAGCAGCCATTGCCCAGGTGTATGTTTGCCCACATCTCAGCAAAAATCAAATTTGCCCTCCAAACTGAGATAGCTACAGGAGACAGAGGGTCAGGGCAGCTCTTTCCAGACCAGGAGATACTCTCCTATCCCTAGACCACAAACTCAGTTTGTGTAAGTTTTGCCAATGTGCTGCCCTTGTGGGCATCATTTATAAACCCAGCAAAGCCCCGTGCTGCTGTGCAAGGAAACTGTGGGCAAAGCCCACTCTGCTGGCACAGCTTTCATGGGCAAAAGAGCACCTTATTCACAAAACTTCTATAAGAAACTGGTCAAACCACACTGGCAAAGAGCAGCTCTTCTCAGCATGACTGGCCACTGTGCTGGAAGGAGTTTTTCCTTCACAAGGCCTTGGCAGCAGGAAAGAGCCCTTGGAATGCAGCAGGGTTGAGTGGGGCCCAATCATGCGGTGCCCATCTTACCACCCTTGAAGCAAACAGGGACCACCCTGCCGCCTTCTGCTCACCAAGGACAAGAAAATAGCACCCAGGCAAGCACAGCCTCACAGAAGCAGCAATCCAAGAACAAACCTGGCCCACAGAATCCAGAAAAAACATATTTTTGAAACACTCAAAACACCTCAGCAAAACTGTCAGTAATTTTTTTTGTTGTTGGCTTTTCTTTTTAAGAGACTTGTCTCTTTACTATCCCACTCCACTCTGCCACTGCTCAGGTGTCCCCACAGCACCCCACATGCCACCTGCCCCTGCCCCACACAAGCACAATTCCATCCCAGCTGGTTGGAGCAAACTAGCCCACAAAACAAGCACCTTTCACCATGCAGCTAAGCAAACCTTCCCAAGGGCAACTCAGCTTCACAACCACATCCCCAGCACAGCTCTGCTGTGGTCAGGAGCCTGAGCCTTACCATGCACCATGGCCAGACGGGAGAGCTGCCCCAAGATCAACTATCTCTTCTGATCTGATGCAAGTAAAGGCAGCTCTCTGCTCTGAACTGCTTTCAGACCCTGAGTTAGTCAGCACTCCTGGGTTCAGCTCTCAGCACTGCTCAAGAAGTACGAAATGTAATAAAAATCATGCCTCACCTGGCCCTCCTCAGCACCAGCATCTGGGGGGCTGTTGCACCAGGCTAACCTAGAGACCTGCAAGCTGGAAAAGCAGGTCGTGCTTTAACAGGGCAACCTCTGTGTATTTTCTGTAGATTTAACTCTCCTGCATTCATTTGCTATGCTGTTGCCATGGCAATGCTGTACCGGGAAGCTGCTGAGTCATTTGTGATATAAGGAGCAAAAGGAGGAAAATACCACAGCATCCTCATCATGGGAATCTCATCAGTCTCCGCACAAGGCTGGTTATCCCCATCCCTTGGTAAAGCAGGCTGCTTCCAGGTGACCTGTCTGATTGCCCTCCGTGCCCAGCCGGTGGCACAGCTCAGGACTGCTGCTTGGCAGGGACACCCGGATCTGGACCCCGGTGTACTTGCGAGGGTCAGCAAAACTTGAGCAAACCCTGCTGGGCTGGGTCCTTACCAATCACAGCCCGTGGAGAGGTGGAAAAGGCTGCACAGGAGACAGGGAAAATCACTGCCATGTTTAGAGGGTAAACCACAACACCGAGGAGCTCACGCAGAGGCAGCACAAAACATCAGATGCCTCCTCCTCTTTTGCTACCCAGCTCTTTCAGGCAGAAACATAAACACAAACACAGTCTGACAGTGAAATATAATATTCATGTATCCACAAAATGAGACCCATCTCGGATACTGCTTTCATGGCAGTGTTTTAATAACATGGCAGCTCTTCTGCGCATTAAGAAAATTGTGAAATCTTCTTACCTCATCTAGCTTGGATTGTCGACAGGGGAAGGAAAATGTAAACCCGACTGGCAGTTTCTTGTCTTTGATTTGTTGTTTCTCCATAAAGTCTCCCAGGCATTCAGCAACATGATCAAAAAGCTGTAAGAAAAGTATAAAACCACCATGATTAGAGATACAGCTTCAAGGAGAAAATGTTTCAAACCCCCTATGAAAACTGCTCTGAGTGAGAGGAAAGGGGAAAATAGCTCTCCAGATTTTAAAAGCTGTATAAATGGCATAGCTATGAAAATACTCTCAAGCAGAGTATATTAACACTTTAATAACTAATACATTATAAAAGACACTGTCCTTTTACACACCTAATTCTGCAGGCATCTTTTACACCCATATAAAAACACTTCCTGAAACAAGAGGCTTGCGGCTCTCGAGCCTGCTGTAACCCTTCCACTTAACATCTGCTGAGAACAAAAACGTTCTTTTAACCTTTCTATAACAGGAAGGAGCAAGTCAAAAGAACATTTGGGATCCAGTCCCACAGGAGGCTGAGCACTTTTACAGTGATGTAGAGAAGATAACATCTGCTTCACTCAAGCACTGCTGAGACCAGAGAACCCAGCAATTTGCAGGAGCCACCCAAAAGAACACCATCTCTCAAATCTATTCCTAAAACACACAACAAACAAACAAAAAGGAAACCCAAGGGATTCATCTAAATATTTTCCATGCTCTGAGAAACAAGCCAAAATGGGGACATTTTCTGCATTTTCTGAAAGGCTGAACTATGCAAGCAGCCTGCACCAGGCTTGTGGGTACCAACTCCCACCCAGATGCCTCAATGGCACCTGTGACCATGGCACCTCGTATCCCTGCCAGCCAGGCCAGGAACCAGGGAGGCACAAAGGCCTCTCACACTGAGCCATTTGGAAAACCCCTCAGGTAGACCGCAACATCCAAAGCTGAAATCAAGCCTGAGCAATTGAAATACACATTTGTGTTTAACAGCACCAGAAAGCCAGACATGCCTTCAACTGACTCATACCACAAATGGACGGCAAGCTATTAACAAGTCACTGCTTGCCCCAGGAGATAACAGTGCTTCACATTTTAACTCCCTGAAAAACAAAAACCCAAACAAAATAAACCCAATCCTATCTGCAGCACTGGTGGGATGAGAGCAGGTAATCTGCCTAGAAGACTGGGGATAACTGGGAGGGAGTACACAAAGACATCTGTTGGTTCCAATTAGCCCATACAGCTTTATTAAGAACAATTTAGAGTTTTGGAGAGACAGGAATGTATTACAGACAGACTGCAGCAATTACAAATGATGAATAGGAATATTTTGTCCTTCAAAGCGGGTCAAGAAGCAGTGTGTGTAATGTTACAATTAAGCTGAACACCTTAAACTCATGCCTTAAATGAGGTCAGATTTGATTAAGGAAAAGTACAGTGGTTTCCCAGGGAGAATGTTGCCATTCATTGTCCCGGGCAAATCAAGGACATTTTTCTGAGCCCACACAGAGAAACAACATGGGAATGCAATGTACACTGCTGCACTTCTGGAAGACAATTTTCAGCTGTCCAGATGAGGGACAGAGGAAGAGGAGTTATGAAAATAACTACCGTTAAGTAATAAAATACGGCAACTTCTTCAGGAGGAACACAGAAATAGCAGGAGTGTGTGTTTTGATTACGCTTTCCATTTGAGAGTATCTTGCTGAATACTCAATCCTACTAAACTTTCAGCTGCTTCCAGGATTACGAACAAAAACCAGGGGCCAATCTCAAACCCCTCGGGAGTTCAGAGAGCAGGAAGCACAAATGTTGACTGTGTATGTTGTTAGAAAAATCCCTCTCATGCAACGAACTACGAATGCATAGAGAAAAGATGGGATCTGCTTTGTAAGTCTAAACGTAAAAAATTCCTGGGCATTCTCAACAGACTCCAAAAAGTCCATGCACCTGCTGTGTTTGCCCACGCAGTCCTGGCAGGACCTGCTGAAGCCCACCTATGTGAGTTAGCAGTACACTGGGAGGGCAGGCAAATGTAGTTAACTATTAGCCACAATTTGGACACTACAGGAGTTGTGTCTAGTTAGTGATGCACGGTCTGGCTGTGCTACTGTTGTTCATAAACGACAGAGGGAAGGCATGGCTCAAAAGTAGAAAAGACAGGCATTTATTAGTTTTGCTACCACTGATGCTCGTAAGATTTTTCCTAAGGAGACTCAAGGAAACGTCTGTGTGTGCCTATGCCCATATTAACATCCAAACCTTACCGGGGCCAAATGACTCTGACTGGATAGTAGAGCCAACATTACAAAGTTCCAGTAGAATTTCATTGAAGTAGGGAAGGTGCACTGAGGAAAAATACAAGTCTTCTTTTACCCACAGATCTGCAGTAGGGAACAGTGTGAGCCAAGTATTTTATCATACGTCAAAGAGATGGACAGAGCGAATGCCATAGCCAAGAGGAAAGGACCAGTCTGACTTACAGACCTGAAGCAATACAGCCCGAGACCCTGAGCAACAGATCAGGCTTAATTCCCCTGACCATGAAGTTGCTTGCTCAAGTTGGGCTCCAAGAGGTCCCCACAATGATGTATTTGGCCAGCAGACAGGAGACTTTGACAAGCAACTGAAGATCCAAGCTCAGGCCCAAGCCCCTCAATGGGGATGATTTAAGGAGCAAGGAAACCACAGTTTCAGATCCAGAGAACAGCCACAAATCCATAAACTACCTCAGCAGTGGCAGAACACAAAAAGTAATGCCAAAGTCAAGTCTCAGGCACACTCCCATTCACCAAGCTGACACAGGAGACAGGTTTCTTACAAATTTTAGACCTGTTATTACACTGCTGAAGTCAACGAGAGTTTTGCCCTTGACTTTGATAGGAAACTGTCTCTGACTGGCAAAGCTGTCAGCCCATGGCTGACAGATAGACAAAAATGGATGTCTGAATGCCGTGAAGTAGACAATATCAAAACAAACCATGCTAGTGAGACGTGAAGCCATAAATCACAATCCTTCAATAAGCTGATTATGCACTAAGCTTTAGGAGTGTAACTCAGCAAAGTTAATGACACAGCTTGCTGGAAATCATTAGTAGCCTACCCCACACAGGCAGTTCAGTCCAAGTATTCCACCAATCTGGCTCAGACGTTTCAGAAAACCTCAAGCATAGACATCAGTCATAAGCACCAAATCAGCTGCCTGTCTGCCTCCTGGGCATCCTCCATGCTTCCCTGTGAAGTCACACAGTAAGCACTGGATATTGTCATGGAACAACTTCAAACCCAGGTGCTATTCTCATGATGCTTCCAAGTTCTCCTCTTATTTTCCTGGTTACTTAAATACTGTGCCCATGGAGACAGCAGAAGCCTTGCTCGCCTTTCTTTCAGCTTAAAAGCCATGACAAAGCCTATCAGCCTGAGCTCCACACTCCTGCTTCCTGACAGCCAAATGGCCTTTGGATATTGAAAAATTAAAACACAGATATGACAAAGACATGGAAAGAAAGCAGACCTGGCGTCTCCCTTCCTGGCTTCTTCTTACCACTCTTATCATGTCCCCATCTAGAATTCCCTTAAGCCAGCCTGCCTTGCCTCCCCAGGGCAGACACTTGGGCATGCAGACAGCCCTGCTGCCTGTCAGTCTCCAGCTTCTGGCACCATCCACGGACAAGCAACCTCTTGCTCCCAATCTGCCTCCGAGCAGCCCACCCAGATTCCCTGCCTCCGCCAGCCACGGGCAGTTCAGCTCAGCTCCCCTCCAAAAACATTCTTTGGGAAAGCCACTGCGTGACCTTTTGGCCCAAAACCAAAGCAATTAGGCTAGGAAAAGTCCTTACAAGAAGGTTATTTTACTGCTGTGGTTCAGGTATCACAGCAATGCTTTTATCAGTTCTACTGACAAGCCATGATTGCCATCTTATACTCACTGCTGCATGAGATGCAGAAACACTCATTACATACAGACAATAAAGGTATTAAGGTGACTACAGAAAATATATTAAAGGTAGAAATGCTGTTCCCATAATTTTTCTTTTTCTCGTCTTTTGCTTATTCTCCTGAAACAAACTTTAAGCTTCCTGCAGGTCTCATACTCCTAAACAGCACCTCATTCTAGTAAAACGTGTAAAAACCTTGCTGTTTCCAACAACGAAAATTACTTCTTTTGCCTTATGCTGACACGGAGACAAATCTGCCAGTGTAACCCACTTCCTGACCATTAAAAAAAAAAAAAATCCAAAGAACTGAATTTGAAATCCAAGTGAATGGATACAAATATTTTCTACCCTTGGAACAGGGAAGACTGAAAAAAACCCAATCCAATCCTTTCAATCATTCAGTAAAACTTAAGTTGAAGCTGTGCCAAAACATTCTATCAGCTTCCCATAATTTTTCTAATGTACTTGTACTTTTCATGAATGCTAAGTTGCTCAGATTGCCAGCACAGATACGTGGCTGTCATGGGGATTTCTATCCCTCATCTAACACTACAATTGCAGGGCTGGTCATGTTCGTTGCTTACAAAGACTAAGTTGTTTTCCTGCTCTCCGTTTGTACTCGTGGAACGTAAGTTCACTATAAAAGCCAGAATTTTTATTTCTAAGCCATTTTTTCCCTAACTTATCCAGAAGTCCAGCATGCTCTGTTACACTAAGTACAGCTTATTCATTTTCAGTATTGACACTGTCTGCATGCTGTTAAGACGTTAAGCTCATTCTTGTGGGGGTTTTCTAAAATCTAAGCAGCTAATCTTCATAGAGACATGCCAAGGAAGAGGTGCTTACCCGTGTTCCACTCCCGTGCATGATGTCTTCTGGGGTATTATAAATTTCACTTTCCATCTGCACCGTCTGCTTTTTTTCATGGGATACCTTTACACGAAGAATTCTGAAGTAAGAACCACCAAGATCCAGTGCAATGAAATCTCCTTTCTCTATGTGAAAAAACAAGACACATGTGATTAAAAATTGTATGTAACACAAATCTAGGAAACATCAAGCTTGGTTAAATGCACCACTGAAGCAAATGTCCAGTCCCTACAGCAAGGAAGTTCCAGCTGCAGGGCATCCACATGAACCTGATGCCATCAACCTGATTCCTACAATTTAACATGAAATTGGTGTAATGGCAATGCCAACCACCATTGATACACTGGCAACTGCAATGAGGATTTACCCAAAAAGAATCCAAAACAGTGGACAGTCTGTATCCAGATCTCATGATGAAGCTGGCAGAGCAAAGATCTCAGGAGGAAACCAAAAGAGATATTGAAAATAGAGACAGTAAAATGAAGGGATGCCAGACCACTGACAAGCAGCCTTTTGCTGTAAATAAACCTGTGTCATTTTGGCAAATAGCAGTGAATGGTGGCTGCTCTAAAATCAAAAAATTACACACAGATGTAATTAAAGTAGGAACCACCCCTCATCTCCTGTCCAGAAAAGCTGAGATTCACTGCAAACTGCAGACAGATAAGAGATGTCAGAGAAATGATAGCCTAAAAAACCAGCCCTGTACTGCTGCAGGAGTTACTCAGAAGTTGTGATGCCTTGCACGGAGCACCTAATATCTGCCCAGGAGGCAGGGAAAGAATTGGGGTACCTCCATCTCCCTCTGTGGTGGAGAGAGCTGAAGCCAATCCAGTACCCTCCAATCTCCACAGATTCCAGGGCGCAGCTCAGGCAACAGAGGCCATGGCCTGGCTATCTGAGGAATGACACTTTTGGCACCCCTGGAGAGCAAGGCAAACATATCTGACTGACCTGCTCGTGCTATCTCATGCCTTATCAGTGAGGGAGCAAAGACAGCGATTATCAGAGCCGGCAAACAGATAATATTTAGGGAAGCAGTGCGCACAACTTTCTCACACAGGAGTGTGTGTCCAGGCTGCAGTTAATCACCAGGACTCTTTGCAAGCATTTGTGTCTGTGCACGGCGTCCCCGGGCTCACCGAGGCTGCTCAGAGGGAAAGCAGAGGCACGTGGTGTTTTCTCATCCTGCTTCCTCATCAGCCATGACTTTCAGAAGGTCACTCCTAACATCGCCATTTTTCCACTTCTACCTAAATTCAAAGTGGAAAAACCTCTAGCAGCTGGGAAGATTGTTTTGACATGTTACTTCAAACACACTCAGCTCCCAGAGCCTTTTGACCCCAGACTGTCACCAAAATACCAGGTATGCAATTTATCCATGAGGATTTCCAGAGCCAGACTTGCCTCTGAGATTACTCTGTCCAATCTCATATCAAAACTCCTAAAGTCTGACCTAGTGAGCTGTTCCTCCTCATCACCCCATGCACCGCTGGGAGCCTCATCCCACTCAGAAAAGCTGATGAACTGGACAAGGTGTTCCTCAGGACAGGATCTTTAACAGAAACAGGCCAAGAGAGGCAAAACCACAGTGCAAATGTCCTTATGGTTTTCCAAGGTTGCAGTGTAATACAGAAACAAAACACCGTCATGTGAGAAACCACAAAAAACAATAAACTCCATACAGAAAAACATAGCAAAATGACAGTGGGAGCCCATAACTTCTAATATACCTCCTAATTTTACTGCACTGCAATGCAACTTCTCGTTCCTGCTGCTCAAGACATGGGCAAACTCAGTTTGCCAAAACACAGAAGGTTGCACTTGCAGTGCTTCCCTACCTGTTTCTGAGCAGTGTGGCTTTAAGCACTGCTTTGCACCAGTACAAATGTCATTTAAAGCATGAGCATACGCAAACTGGAGATGCAGTTCCCTTTATTTGGCTCAGCATAAAAAATTCATAACCCACTTCACCACAGCAAGTCTGGAAGTCAAACACTGACCACAAGTTTCTCATTAGGCCAAATACCCAAATAAGCTTTATCTTATGGGTATCATCTGTTGAGTGCAAGCCATTACCTCCAATAACTAATGGGAAAATCAACATTGGACCAGATGGCCGTTTCTCAAGCCTAAGTGCATACCTCAAACAAACACTACACTTCAGAAATATCTTCCCTGTAAATAAATTAACAGGTTAGGCTGTTTGATTTCCAGCACCATCAAGCTCATAGCAAGGTAAAAAATTAGGAATCATCCTTCACACTTTAAAATATCTCTGAACTAGAGTGTAAAGCTTTCTGCATGCAACTAGAGTTTTCTTTTAGTGTACTTGAGGAATTAAACCCAAGTAGCAGCATTTAATCTGTGCTTTGTAACATCAAGGTGCAATCAAACCTGCTGTGATTTTATTTAGCCTTTGAAAGCATTTTGAATTAGCTTGAGGTACCATTCTGGGCACTGTGGACAGAAAATCCTCATGGCTTCTGTAAATTAAACAACTCTGAATGAAGGGAGGAAAAAACCTGATAACACCAACACTTCCAGAGTATCCAGAATTATTGCTCAAAAACTCCTTGTTGAAAAAGTACACAAGCACAGATCTGAAACTAAACAACAGTATTTTTCTGAATAGTCAGCTCCAATAATAATAACTGGACTCAGAGGAAAGAGCTTACAAGGCAGTAATTAGAGACAGGCCAGAGAAAAGGGCAGGCTTTCAGCCTCTGGCTTTTACGGAGGGACAGCTGAAGGCAGAAATTGCCATCTTTGGGCACATCAACACAGCCACATCCGTGAGGGCCCCCCAGAACCTCATGGAGGAAGAGGGAAGGGGGCTCTGTGCCTGCCCTGGCTGCATCTGTGTGATGGCTGGGCCAGATGTGACAGGCACACATGGGTGAGTCAGGGAAATAAATGCCATGACACCCCCTCACAGCAAATATTGCTCATACCTGGGGTCAGAACACGCCCTTTCAGGGAAAGAATGGAATGGTTCTGCCTGCTTTTCTAACACCTATCCAAAGAGGCTCTCACCACCCACACATACAGATCACCACTGAGTTCTACAGATATTGTCCGGGGCAAAGCACTGCCTTGCTCTAATCCATGCTGCAAAGCACTGCCAGCAGTGTGCCCAACCTGGAGAGGCTGGCAGGAGCCAGGCGGGCACAGGATCAGGAACTGAGCGCCTTGTACACAATACACGAGGTTCTTCTTTAAGTAGGTGAGTAATGCATTATCTGAAATTAATGCCTTGACATACAGACACGCCTATGCCCAACCAGGGCTACTCACTGCTCTGGCTCGTCCTCGGTCCCAGCAGCGTTCAGCAATCTCTCACACCTCTTCTGGCCATGTGCAGATCCCCTTTTTCCTGTGCCATCTCTAAGTCTTCCCAGTTTGTACAATGGAACAATTTTCAAAATTACTTGACTCGCTGCAAGCAGCTCAGATTTGATACTGTGCAGTGTCTGACAAAGCAAGGAACTGGGGACAAGTCACTACTCAGCTGAACTCAAAACAAATATGAATAAAAAACCAGGGATTTTGGAGCCAGTAAAAATGGTGGGATTCCACACAAAAGCCCTCAAGTCACCTCACATGCAAACCCTCAGTGCAACCTCTGCCTGTGACCCAGCTGTGTGCAGCAGCTTCTGGCTTTCTCAATAGGCTGCAAATTTCAACACAACATTTCAACATAACAGCCAGCAATGCTAAATTGAGCGAAACACAGGGTTCAAATACATTCTCCCTTTGGTTTCTTTCAGACAGCAAATCACATCTCAACTAAAAAGCTTAAAATGGCAAAAAGCAACAGCAAAGCAGAGCTCTCTCAAAGAATTCCACCTGCCAGACAGCAGCACCAAGGTACACAAAGCACCTGGCTTCATGTTCTTTCACCAATAAATTCTCAATTTTAACTCAAAAAATAGCCTCAAAATAGGTAATAACTCTGTTATGCAGTTCTTGCAATTTCTGCACACAAGTAGGCACCGAACTAGTTAATTTTTGGTAGGACCACACTAGTTAACCAGCTCATGCTACTAGAGAGGGAAACCCAGTATTACTACTAAATAATAAACACTATTATATAATGTTTATAAATATATTTAGATACTCAATACATGGTATTTTTTACAAACACCTAGTAATTTGTAAGTAATACCAATAAGTAATAGAGTCAGTCTTGATCTCAATTACCAACACAACACCTTTTTGGTGTCTGATAGTAGCTTGTGCCACTTTTATCTGGTAAAGTGGGCATGGAAAAAACGAGTTCTGCATCTAGATGGAAAAAGCTTAGTACACCAGAGCAGCAGCTTTGGAGCCACATGCTACAGCCTCCTTGAGTTCTGTGAGTATTCCCCCAAGACAGTCTGGAAGAGGAAGCTACAAAATGCAAAATGAATGCCAGGAAACTCAAATTCAGCCTGTAATGATTCACACTTCCACCGGAGAAAAAGTAAGGAGAAGAGATGTTGACGGAAACAGCAACTGACTAAAAGGCACTGTATTTGTTAAGACTCTAGGTCACATGAGTGTGAATTACATGAATCAAAAATCATTCTGTGTGAAGTACTGACCACTGGCAGACAGGTCTCAGAGTAAATGTACTGACTGATAGAGAACTGACTGCTAGGAAGGGCCCTTCCACTGGCATCAAAATGGCTTTGACAAAGGAACCACAAAATCTTCCAGCATCTGCGGGAATAGACCTGCACACAGAGGAGAGGCTGCCTTCGAAATGCTGTCTGGGCTTGCCAGGAAGTAAATCCCTCTTGTTCTTGGTAGGACATCATGTATTTCTAACAGGTTTCCACAAATCACACCATGTTTATTATGGAAAACACTCAGCTCCTTACCTGAACCATCAGGAATGGACCTCACAAAGGTGGGAAGCATCTTCACTGCGGCCGTTGGGTTAAAATCCCGGGAGAGGCCGTTCTTCATCTCTCTCCTGAAGCGAGCCATAACGTCCAACAGTGTTTCATCAGAGAGCCTCATCGCGTAGAGGTACTTATCAATCTGGGAAAGACACACACCATCCTGGAGTAAAAGGCTGCCCTGAGGTGCCTCAGTGGGGCTACACCTCTCTTTAGTTGCAAGGATAGTGTATAGCCCCAGCATGGCCCCAGGGCTCTGGCCAAGCTGACAATACAGCCACACGCTTTGTGCCTCAAAATCATCTTCTGACTCAAAAGCATGGAAAATGTACAAAGTCTAGGGCCTACTGAGGTGAGCTCCATCCTGCTGTCTTCCCGAGGCACAACCCAGTCCCACATCACTTTGCCTCCTCTTTTCCACACAAAACCACCTGCTCACAGCCTCAGACCACTACCTCCAGCCCTTGCCCCACTTCTCAGCTCTCCTGACTGTCCATGAGCTAAACAGCTGGAGCTAAAAATCCCTCTTTTGGCACCTTGTCCCAGCTGGGGTGATGTGGGTGTCAGAAGTGCTTTGTGTTTAAAGCCTTATATTGGGAAGGACTTGCCACAGTAGCTTTGGAGCTACATCCCAAGCTGAGAAATTATCTTTGTGTAGCAGACCATTTTCCCTATCCCACTCCAAAGCTACAACAACAAGAGGGTCTGGAAAGACAGAACTTGATTGTGGGCAGGTGGCACCTTCCTTCTCAAGACAAAACATCAAATTAAAAGTTGTTGACTTCTCCCTTGTGGCTTCCAATGACAGGAGCTTTCTTTACCTCCCTGGAAAAAGAAGGCAGTTCGAGTTTTCCAACAATCTTGCTTTCCATAATATTACAACCACCTTCGCTGTCAGGAAGACTGAGAGACGCTTTGATGCCTGAAAAATACAACATGGCCTCAAGGGGTTCTTGCCAAACACACCTCCCACTTCTTTTACGTCGGTTGCCAGTCTATTCTTGCCTTGTTTCTTTACCTGCCTTGGAAATTTGGTTCCACAAATGGCCCAGATCGAAGCCACACCTTTGGGATCACTTTTGCTTGCAGCTTAGCAAGACTGAAAAAATAAAGCCCTGCCCATGTTTTCTGTCCTCAGCAAAACTGGAAAAGCCACCTCATTTTAAACCCCAGCCCAGCTGCGTGCCAAGGCTCTGTGTATCTCCTTGGCTGCTCTGGAAACCTTGAGAGCAGTTCATCTCCAAGCTGGCATAATGTCTTGCAAGACCAAGGCCACAATAAAACACTTTATGTGAAACATACATACGCAAGTGCTCCATATACCGAGGACTTTGAGATGGGAAGCGACGAATAATGTCCTTCACAAAGGAAATGCAATCAAAATGTCATTAAACCCTAAACTGACCGTTAAACTGGCACTAATTTAATTGCTCGTACAGAAAGTACTCCTGCCCATCCCACTCAAGGTCTCACCAAAGACAGCATCTCCCTGAGCCAAACAACCTCCTGCCATGACCCAGCACTTACACAGGCAAGGAGGAAGGCATGAAGAGTGCTGCGGGCACAGCTACCGAGCCTGATCCCGAACCACAGGGCTGCAGGCCAGGCAAGCCTGGGCCACAGGAGACACAGCCGGAGACTGCACAAGCTGTGAACTTTTCAATGTCATTGCTTGCAGAGGAACAATACCATGATTGATAATACCACGATGAAATGAGACCATGCATTTTCCCCACAAACCGGTGACGTGACAGTGCAAGCGTACAGCTGAAGGGTAGAAGAGCTGAGCTCAGGTTCTCTGTAACAGAGGCCAAACACAAGACCCCAGGGCATCATCCCCACATCCCAGCTGTGTGCTGTGCCGCCCTCATGGGCTAACAGCCCCTTCACAGCAACAACCACAGTCAGTCACCGGCATCATTTCCCTCCAAGAATAAAAACCTGGATGGGATGTGCCCTCTCCGCAGCCCCAAACGCTGACCGCTGTGGGGATGGATGCAGAGGCTGGTGTCTGGCTAAGCAAGAAGGTCTCTCCTTCATGGCAAACCCTGCCATGGTTTTTTTTTAGCAGAGTGTGTAAAGCCATGATGTCAGAGCATGAGGATACTCCCTTTTAAAGGAGGGGGAGAACCAACCTCCATTTCTGGCTGAGCTTTCAGCAGCCCACGCTGCCGCTCAGAGGGATGACTCCCCAGATCTCTCAGTGAAAGCTACAGTAAACATCATTCACAGTCAGACCTCACCGTGCAATTAATACACCCCTCTACAAAGCCCCACTGCTGCATCCTCCTCCCAAAACCAGGGCGGAAGGATTCCCGCTCACCGAAAGCCCTGTTGCGAACGCAGGTTGTGGCGTTTGCACAGTCAGGACTGACGAGCCCATTCTCCCCACCTCTGCCCCTGCGCTGCCCTCAGCAGCGAGGGAAAACGGGAGGGAGGGCTCTTTTTGCTGCCGTGAAAGACCAATGAGCGCTGTCAGCGCTCTTACATAATTGGGCTGGACCCTCCTGCACGCAGGGAGCATCGCGTGTCATTGCACCGAGGCCATCCATCTCCACCGCCGAGATTCCCGGGGCGGGGACACTGAGGCTCTGCTCGAAAAAAACCCCACTCCTATGTGTTACAGCTTCCAAAACCACGAAAAAGAAAAAGGAGAAAAAAAAAAAAAGGGGAAAAAAAAGGAAAAAAAAAAGGCAAGTTTTTTCCTCCCAGGCGGGAAAAGGGTTAGTCGTTCCAACAGTGTGGCAGCAAGGGAGTAAGTGCAGCCCTCCAAGGGAAAACTCCCAGCAAATAGCCATAAATAACTTGAGGCGGGGGGAGCCGGAGGCTGGATTATGGGATGGAGGTTTAATAACTCCCTGCTCTGCCTGCAATAAAAGCCGATCACGAAGCAAATCTCAAGCCGTGTGCACAGGGAAGCTGTGGAAAGCCTGCCCAGGACAGACAGGAGCTGCCGGCAGCACCCAAGCAGACCCACAGCCCCACTGACGCTCCCATGGCAGACAGGTGCCAGCCCTTCCCAGGGGATAGCAGAGGGCAGGAACAATTTCAGACAGACAGTTGTGGGCAAGGAGCAGAAAACCCTCCTTTATTTAGCTGCCACCTCAGCGTCACCCCCCGGAGGAAGGGCATCTTCCCAGAGTGCCACTACGGGAGTCCTCCAAGAGCTCAATCACTTTTTTCTCTCTTTTTCTTAAAAAAAAAGAAACAAAAACAAACCAGAGACAGAATCTGTGAGCTGTTTTTTAAAAATAGGATTTCATAATCTGAACAACATTCACGTAATTTTTCCTGGTCACATAGGAAAGACGTCGTTTGTACTTGCGGAAAAGAAGTTTCTGAAAATCCAGCCACTGCAGCAGTTGTGAGTAATTATAATGAAACAGGCAGCACTAAAGGCTTAAACCTAAGGGGCATTCCTTAAACACATGGCTCATTCCCCGGACACTGGGAACAGTCAGTGGTATCCAAGAATAGAGCACTCCCACAACAATTTCAGAAATCATTAGCACCTGTTTTACTGACACAGCCTTCATACCAAAACCCTTCACCATAAAAACATTTTTCTGCAGAGCTAATCATACTCCTTTCAGCATGAGGAAGACTCAGCAGGAGCCAAAGCATGTTAAAACAAGTAGTTTAGACATTTTGAAATTGTTTGTGCTTACTTATCATTTATCAGATTGGTTCCTAAAAAGCCTTTATAGGGGTGGGTCACCAATACAGGTGTCTTCTTGATACCAGTTGTTACATTTTATACTCCATTCCATCACGCTTTTTCCAAGGTTAAACAACATCTAAATGTCACTCCTGGACTAAAAGATCTTTCTCTTCACCCAGGTAGGACAACAAAAACATATTGTTCCCCCGACAGACAGAAACCAGGCAACACCTAAGGCTCCCTTTGCTGGGGCCAGCTACTGCAGGTACAAACCTGTTGGAAACAAAAGGCAGTTTTATAAAGCTCTCCTGCACACAGGCCAGTGACACAGATGCCAGAGATGCTCCATGACTCCCTTATCCCTCAGGATGGGAGTCAGCTCTTCAGAGAAATCGGGGCCTCAGTTCAGTTTGGGCCAAGTCCCCTATCTGAGCGAGGATGCTGAGCTCCTGCTGCTGTCCCCAGAATGCCACAAACATTCAGGCAACAGACGTTTGCAAAAACATCTAGATAATCTAAGCTGCTTGGATCACATGTGTATTCATACAGTACAGGGCACCACACACTGCCAGCTTGCTGCTGCACACTAAGGTGACATGGAAGTGTCATTACAAATAGTTTCACTGGAAAACGCTCCCTTGTAGGGGCCACAAGGTTCATGCCATGAACAACCCCTTCCTTCAGTGCTACACATTCGTCCTGCCTGTTCCTCCTGCTTGCCACAACTCATCTTGAAAAACATTCCAAAAATGACAAATTTGAAAAAAATCCACACTGAAACTGAAGGGGGTACGTACAAATCCAGCAGAACCAGTACAGAAGCACTAGTTCTTAGATGCAGGGTCTCCACAGGGCTTGAAACCAACAGCCCCATCCATGCCCCTCGACAGGCTTCCCTCTCTAGAAAAGCAGCTGCAGAGCATTAGTGTTACACAGAGATGGGAATTCAAAAAAAAGAAGAACAAGGTCACAAGAGAAGAAGAACGTTCAGCCTTGGCTCGTCGGTACTTTTAACCTGTTCACACCCCTCCTGTGACCCACAGCAGCATCCTGAAGGTGACCTGCCACCCGTGCCACCAAACACTGAGCCAATGGCTGCGATGGACCAGCGAGGCAGAGGAGCAGCCACAGCATCCAGGAGCCCCACGGGGCAGCATGGAGAGCAGGGACAACACCTTGGTTGGCAGCCCTCAGCCACAGGCACGTACCAGCAGAAAGTGCTGCTCTTCCGGAAGCGGAGAGGAGAGGGAGGGACCTGAAATGAAGCCGTGCAGGCACGTATCCCTAGAAGCAGCACAAACCTCACAAGCAGCACGCTGAGATGGAGCAAGAGCACTTCTGCCCCACGGGGAACCAGGGAGTGGAGCCCACCAGCTCCCAGCAGCCGCGGGGCAAGCAGAGCCTCTGGCTGCCACAGACACCCTCCTTCCCTACAGGACAGCCAAAAGCGAGGAGGCTCAATATCCGCTCCAAAAGGATACAAACAGGAAAAGATGTCTTACATCCTCTAAAAACAGTAGCCTGCTTTTTTGCCCTTTCAAATGGGTTTTATTTTTTTCTTTACTTTTCCAGACAAAACCAGATTGATGCATAAGAATGCTTTACAGCTCCCTGGCCAAACGGTTTCCCATGCTGTCAGACAATAGCAGCCCCATGGTGCCAAACCAGCCCGCAATAAATAACCCCCAGAACACCGCAGTTTTCCTGCGCCTGCATGCTCCCCCTGTGCCTTCCCCACAGCCTTTCTGCTGCTCCTTGGCCACCACACACGCTAGTGCTTATCTTGGCTTTCTAAATATAACACACACAGCGAGACAGAGAAGGCCTCACCCAGGCATACACGCCTGGCACCAGCAGCGGTACTCCCAAATCCTCCAGGAAAAGGAACATAGTGGGCCTGGAGAACAGGGAGAGCCACGTACGTGGGGCCAGGAGGTGCAGAACCCTGCAGGCTGAGCGCAGCCTCCGGCTCCTCGCGAGAGCTGCTGGGCAGAAAAGCAAAAGACCTAAAACACGGAAGGAGACGTCGAAACCATGGGGAGCTGTCTCAGGTTTTCTCCGAGGGAGGAGTGGGCATGGGTGAGCGTGTCTCGAGTGGGGCAGGATGGGTCACCCGCACACTGGAGTTGAGGTCTCCCCTGGCACAGTCAGAAGCCCAAAGGGATGAGGTGCTCTCCTCCCACTAGGGAAATTCTCAAGCCCCAAGAACACTACAAATCAGTACTACTAATGCTGTCATTGAGGCTTTCCCAAAATATTCTAGGGATGCCTTCAGCCACACACCCAGGTGGGTCACAGGGCACCGCCGGAGGAGGTAGCAGAGGGGACGCCTCTGTTTCCTGACGTCAGCCCGGCTCATCGACATTTGCAATTATTTTCCCAATTTGTGTCCCCACATCCTAGCCCCAGGCTCCCCACTCCCTACAGCTCTACAATATGCTCAGCCAGGACCTAACTGCCATGTTTTTATTTATCCTGTGCTCCGCACCCTTTTCCTTGTGGCAGTGCTCGATCCCAGGGCTGTACCAACCACACAGCAGCAACCACCCAATGCTGAAGGAAAAGAAACCTATGGAAATGCTTCTTTTTAAGCACAACTGACAACCATTTCCTGTAAATTCCGATCCTGCAGCGGCACATAATTCAAAAACTACCTGCTCCTCGCCTGCTGGAGTGGCGATGCTCACAGACATCCTTGGAAAGAAGGGGAAATCTCCTTTCCAGCGATGCTGGTGCCTACGAAAACCAGGAAAAGCCATCATCCCCATCCCTCACTGCCAAAGCCTCCCAGGTCCTGCTTGACCGGCCGCTGTGCATCCATCACCCACAGCCTACTCCCATCTCCACGGGCGATGCTCTGGAGGGCTTAAACCCGGGGTTATCCCTCCTTTCTCCTGCAGCTGGGTCGCTCTGGGGACAAAGCAACAAAACCAACGCGCGGAGAAAAAAAAATTAAAATATTTTTATAAACAATTAAAGAAAAAAAAAAATCAAGCGGCGCGGGCGGGGGGCGGCCCTCGGCCGGGGGATGTCCATCTAACCTTTTTGACCTGGTCCTCCTTCAGCTCCGTGAAGTAGTAGGCCAGGAGCTGGGCGGCGATCATCCTGCCGGCTGCAGCAACGGCTCCGCGCACGCAGCGATGCAGGGCCCGGGGATGGCCGCGCCAAGCCCAGCCGAGCCGAGCGCCGCCCCTTCCTCCTCTTCCTCCTCCTCCGGGCCGGCCCCGGCCCCGGCCCCGGCCCCGGCCCCGGCCCCGGCCCCGCCCGGCGGGACGTGCCGGGCGCGCGGCGCGGAGTAGCTCGGTGTTATTCCCGGCCTAGAGGGGGGAGAGGGCAGTGCCCTGCCGTACCCCAGAGGGGCTCTACAGCAGCCATGGAGACGGGCTGCTGAAGGCTTCCCTGGGAAGAAAAAAAGAAGAAAAGGA
>VZTG01009179.1:173312-230463 GCA_013397845.1 Melanocharis versteri | reverse complement strand
GGGGTGGGCGACAGGGGGGTGGGCATCAGGTGACAGGACGAGAGGACATAGCTTTAAGCTGTGCCAGGGGAGGTTTAGATTGGACTTTAGAAGGAATTTCTTTACAGAAAGGGTGATTAGCTATTGGAATGGGCTGTCCAGGGAGGTGGTGGAGTCACCTTCCCCTGGAGGCATCTAAGGAAAGATTGGACATGGCACTTCATGCCATGGTTTAGTTGACATGGTGCTGTTAGGCCTAGGTGCTCTCAGGCATATCATGTGGTTCTTACAGCGATCCTGTGCAGGGCCAGGAATCACTCGATAACCATTGTGAGTCCCTTCCAACACAGGATATCCTACGATTCTATAAAGGCCTCTCCTTCTCATGTGTGCTGCCCATTATTTTGCCATGTTGGAGCGCATTCCCCAGCACCCCAAAGAGACATCCACCACCCTGGGGGCTCTGAGAGCCCACACACACATAAGCAAAGTGACACAGGGCCTCGCCAAAAGCTAAAGGCCAAATGCAGATATCAAGTCACACGTCAGCAGCCCATAGGGCTCTTGCCTGCACCCCGTCCATCCACAGGGACAGACACCCATGCAAAGGGTGGTGATGCTGGAGGCGTGATTTGCATACAGATTGTCTACCACAGTGTAAGTGATTAAAAATCTGCTTCTTGAGTTTCCGGCTTCCTTTTCAGTGCTGCTTTAATTAAATCGTTTCACTGGCCAAAATCAAAAGCTGCTTTGGCAGACACATCCTCCTTCAGACTGCCCTAGTCACTGCAGGCAGGGTGGGCAGGATTTCCTTCTGTGGCTCCAAGCTCAGAGGGATGTTCGTCAAACATTTCACTGCTCTGCATGTGTTACTCCCGTTCGTTTGCTTGGCAAGCTAAGGAGCAAACCCGCCCGTGCTCCCCGGCGCAGCCAGGCTGCCTTGCTGCAGGCACAGCGGTAGTGCCCTGCCACCAGCACAGCTGGAGCTCACGGGTGGCACAGGGACATGGGGCTGAGCTGAATCATCCCCGTGTCCAGCAACGTCACCCAATCCCTTACACAGACGGACCAAGCTCTCCGTCAGATATAATTCACTGCTCCGTCACGCTCCTCCTCTTCTGCTGGTCAGAAACTAATTCCCAGCCAGGCTTGCTCCTGTTTTCAATCCATCTGTCATCTGCTAAGCCTTGTCTTTCGTCTGAAATCACTCTCCTCACTCTCGGGTGTTCGCTTTCTATAAATACACTGAAAGTAATGCTACACATTCTCAGCTTTTGCTTCACTAGGTAAGGCAGACTTACCTCTTTTTGGTCTGAATGCTGCCTGATACTGCTCAATTCCCACAGGTTTTGTGTTAGTGAAGCTGCCTCTACATGAGATTTACAAGTGCTACTATCTATCCCCTCCAGCTCAGACACCCTGAGCACCACCTACGTACACAACACTCCCCTCAGTTACCTTGCTGCAGGAATGCTTATTCATTTAAAACACTTGGACACAAGCTCGAGTTGCTTTCACCTAATCTTTGACCAAATGAAAGGAATTCAAAGCGTCCCCTCTGGCTCTCGAGGAGTTTGAATCACACAACTAAGATATTCACAGTGCCCTTGTCTTTAACATGACACCTGTTATAAGAACATGCAAGAGGAGGACATTTGTTTTCTTTGTCTGCCAAAATTGTGACTTGGAAGTGAATTGAGAATGTCATAGATCACTAAAGTGGCCTTTGGCTCCCCAATTGTTTGTATTATAACGTATTTCCAAACTCAGAAACAACAATCTCAGGTTTCCTTTAAGCTACAAGAAGCAAAAAGTAAGTTTAAAACATTACTAGACAAGCCCTCTTAGTTCTGTGCAGTGAAAATAAAACATGCACATATCACAACCCCCCAAATAAAGAATTAAATCTGCACTGGAGAAGGAGGGGGTTCATGTGACAGAGTCGAAAGCAATTAGGGGATGGTTAAAAAAGCATTGCAAATAATTGGGTTTGTCTTCAGTTGTTGAGCATAGCATTCAGGAACAATGAATTTGACAGAGTAAAAGTCACTAGAGAAAATGTAACAGTCCATCCAAGGCAAAAACAACTGCAATATTTAGATGTGTGGTATTTTTAAACTGCTCCGTGCAAGGATAAGAGCTCATGACCAGCTTTGATGCTGTAACCAGCACTGGGATGAATGAGCTTTCCCCCGGCCAGAGAACTGGAAGGGCAGCCAAATATCGCTATGGACACCCCAACCCTTGGCAAGCCCTCCTTGCACTGCCAGGCCAGCAGTGAGGCAGAGGTGTTATTTTTGGGAGGTCTGGGAGGAGCTATGCACAGACTGCCAGGCAGGAACAACAATAGCTCCTCACCTCTGCCTCCGTGAGTTTCGTACTGCCTTAGCACCGAGCCCTGGGTTTTCCCTTCTGCTTTACTGGAAGGGATCAATTCAGCAGCCAATTAATTACCAGCACCTCACGTACTCTGCCAGGCATCCAGCAGGCTATTTTGAAAGCCACTGTCCTTTAAGACAAAGTACTGGAGGCTGAACGTGACACCTGATAAGTTGCAGCTATTTTGATTGTGCTCTAATCTTATTGGCCCCATTTAACGCTACCCAAGTGTTTCAACTGACTGAAGTAATTCTGTGAATCAGCTCTCTTGGATGCGGGTTAGATTTTTCCCCCTCCTTTGCCTATTTCTTCATTAAATGTTCACTGCTTTATGCAAGTCTGCATCCCTATTGAACTATACAATGAGGGGATTTTTTTTTTAATCTTATCACATAGTTTTGATGTACGTAGGTGATAGATGCTTCTTACTACTGTAAGAAAAGAATAAAATTGTAGTTGTGTTTGCTGGGGTTTTTTTAAGTGTCTGGAAAATGCTCAATCCCCTTTTCTCCCACATTGCATTTTCCTTTTACAGTTCTCAAAGCAAAGAAAGCAGCATCTATAATAAACAGTAAGTTCCCAGTTTGTGACAGCAGTTCTCACTAATGAGGGAAAGCTCTCATTCCAGGGTAGGAAACCAAGTGCTTGCACAGAAGAAATCACCATTCATTTGTGCTGAACTTAGTGCAGAAGCTACTAAGAAAATCTAAAAGCAGCAGAGGTATCAGATTGATGAGCAATTCAGTCAAACAAGGTTAAACACATTATGCAATTTCACTTTGCCAGGAGGCACAGCAAGCAGGCACTACCACACAGCAGCCAGGAGGCTTTCTCTCATGTTTTCCCTATGAAGAAACCAAATTAGCTAGGAATGCCTTGAGGGGAGCTCATTCCATGCACAGGAAAGGCCACTCCATGTGCGGACAGAGCGATGCACGCTTAGAAAGTGATTTTTATGCTCCTGGTACAGCATTCCAGGAGTATGTTTCCAGAAGATGTTTTAGGCACAAAATCTAATGAGGGGTTCTGGCCTGAGTTTGGCCTATTCTTCTGGAGATGCTGCAGGGGAAGGGTGAGCTACTTCTTAATGAGGTCGCTTTGGAAAGGTTTTAGCACTATTCACCACACTGAGCATTTGAGGGCTGAAGACACTACACAGGCCAGTGGGTTTTGAGACTTAAATCCCTCCAAAGACACGGCACTATTTCTGTAAGGTGTGTACTAAGCAATTAAGGATCACAAACAGCCATGTTTAGACTCTAGACTGTGGCCATGATGAGAGGACAGTGGAGAAGGAAGCATATCCAGCAAAGGAGGGGTGTTGTCTACTGCTTCACATGGGAACAGACACTCCTGGGGCAGATGGAGATGCTCCATGCCTCAACTCCCCATACCTGAGCATCAGTCAGCTGTGTTGGCTTTTATTTCTTTAAACCAGTTGCTGTTTTTCAGCATCAGAGGGATGCAAAGAACATGACCCCCACAAAACCAAAAAAACCAGAAAGCAGATAAACACAAGCCTCAAACTCATGGCTTACAATAAAGCCCCATTATTTGGGAGGCCTGGATGATGATTTCTTTCTCAACCTCTTAGTGATTGCAAGGTTCATTAAGCTGGTGACAAACCCAGTTACTCCATCTTTAGTTAACTGCTACTTCCAAAAGCCATGGGCTGCGTGAGCAATCCTGCAAAGGACTTCCCACATCTGCATGTATGTGGCGAAAAGAGGAAACTGCTCCCTGGAGTGACACCACCACAAAACTTAACCTCTAGCTCATGTGTTGCACAGCAGAGCTACTCTATGCTGCTTTCCAACCCACTGAGGTTTTCCAACACAGGTCCAACCTGCTGACATCCCTTGGCACTTTGCATGCAAGTCCACTCACTTTGCTCTTCCCTTACACACCAAAAGTGAAACAAAAGTGCAATCCATCCAAACTCATGTCTTTTTTCCCCTCCTGTCCTAGACATTCACCACTCTTTCTTCACCACTCTTTCTCTCCAGTGTCAGAAATACATCTGATTTTACATTTCTGCGAAGGAAAGCAGAAACAATTCCAGTTTTCTGATTCAGCTTGGGCCCTGCAGTAGTTAAACATTTTTTCCCTTGAGGTGAGAACTGCTGCATCAAGCAAGCATTTTTTATAGTGCGTTGTTACCAAGTCATTATTGCAGCTCATATACCTATAAAGCAGACCATACACACACACCTATTTATATGCACACAGAAACATAGCAATAAACACAGTTTGTAAGGCAGTGCAAGGGCGTTGGTGTCAGGGGGATGAACCCAATGTCAATGAACTGCCTTTCCTGACCAGAAGGTGAAATATTTGTTTCATTTCATAAAACATCTGACTCCAGCAAACTGAAATGAGCACAACTGCAGATGTCTTATATCTACTAAATGTCTAATGCTAGTAAACAACGTTAAAAGAAATGACGTTGAAAAAAAGGCAAAATATGGAGTGCAAACTGGTTTGAAAATTCAAAAGGGGTAAGTTTAAAGTATTTTCAGTTGTTCGATTCAAAGCTGTTAGCTTCAGAGGAGGCAGTTCAATACCAGTTAAAGGATGGCTGCATAACCAGCAACTCACTTAAGTGATAAGGCAGTTACAATGATTTAAACAAAGGACAATATAACCTAATTTACTGTACTGTATGGAGACAGCCTTCCTAAATCTGCTTTCAGCTCCTCACAGATCATTGAGTTCATTTGTCAAAGTTTAGCTCTAACACACCCACTGTGTGGGAAGACTTATAAAAACAAAGCCAGTCCTTCAGCCCTGCAAAAAGCAGTTAACCATAGCAAACATCTGGTTTCTGTGCACGGCTGTGCACTATCCCTAGAAGATTTGAATGGCAGATTCCAAATCAGTGCCCTTTAACGACAGTGCACCTTTGCTGTGTGAGCAGTAAATCCATAACCAAGAGCTTGGATTTTCAGCATAGGGAACAGAACCTGCCTCTCTTTTTTGGCTTTCCACTAATACCAAACAAGGTGACGCACCTCTCAACCCAGGCTAAGAGGCCAGTTTCCACTAAGGATACACATTGCTCCTTGATCCAGCATTTGATGCTAACAAAAATCAATTCGTATCAAAAGTCCCAGACCCACAAGTCCCAGCCTTAATCGCCGAGGCTTCAGGTTTGTGCTCCTTTCCCGGCAAGACCCAGTGTAAGGGACTCTCCTCCAAGGCCAGCTAATATTCTCACAACATGGGGCTCTCCCCAGCATGTCAAGGCCCTCCACCCTTTAGCCCAGAAGGGGTGTAAAGCAGGTACTTACTTGACACAATGGGGAGCAGCAGGAGCCAGGTTCATCCACAGCATTCGGCTCCTTCCATGCAGCCATAGCAAGAGCACCACTTGCTACATCACATGGCCATCACAGGGGACTGTCAACAAAAAAAGAGGCAGAATTGTAGGTTTTCACATCTCCCTCCACAGCCTCAAGATGTCTCTGGAAGCCATACACCCCACAGACAGATGCTCTCTTAAAAGCCCGTCCAGCGGCTGGGATACAGCAGATGCACACTCACTGTTAGCATCACCCCAAGAGAGAGAGGAAATTGGGGACATATGGGCTATGGACCACAAGTGTGACCCAGGAGAGTGGTGGAAATGGGGAACATATTGGCTAAGCACTGGCCCTCGCATAGCCCCAAGATACAGCGGTGCCCTGAGATTCCTGCTGCACACAGAGAAGGAGAGCTTAACAAGCAAATGTGCAATAAATCACCTGAGTAGTGTTAACAGTTTGTTATTCTAATTAAAAGAACCCACAAAGCCTTGAAAAAAACAGAACATTCACGTTAAAAATCAGTACAGGAAGATAGTCACAGATGCTGGGCTTGCAGCTAAGTATCATCCAGGAGCAACCACAGACTTTGAGCTGCTTTGTCATAATCTTGTGGTTTGTTTTTTTTTTTTGGTAAAGTCCAAAGCTGTCTTACCAGAGGCTAGAGGCAGATGCAAAGAGCACTGCTGAGCAAAATTTTGGCTTCTTCAACTTTACAGGCTGCTGTCATTAAACATTTCCATTAGAGTGGAATCAGAAACCCGGTGGGGTCAGCCCCAGCCAGGTCCTTGGGCATCTACGTGACCTGTTTGGGGCTGTCCTCTCTCCCCACCCCAACATTTCTTCCCTCGAGCCACTCTGGCTCTCTCAGGTTTTTTAGGGTGGCAGTGGAACTGAAGGCTCTCTTTGAGGGAAAGTGGGAACTGCCCCAATCTGGACTCTCCTGCTGCTGGAGTCCCATGGGAAGACTGTGGTGGCAGAGATATCCACACTGATGGATACTGGTGCACACTAATAACACTTCTACACTGGGGAAGATGTTGCAAAAATTTTGTCTTTGTTTCTCACCATCCAAATCCATTTTAATTAATATTCCCCAAGTGGAATCACTTTTTCCCGTGGTGAAGATTGGTGACCCATCTGCCATCCTTATATCCACCCATGAGCTTCCTCCTCCTATTTTGTCCTCCGTCTTGCTCAGGACGAGACTGCAGGCTGGCTGGGTGGGTGTCAGGCAGCCACAGCAGGTAAAATACAAATCCAGAAGGGATTCTGGACCCCATCTTCATTCTCAGATTTTCAGACACAAAAAGAAAAGTAGTGGTGGAATAAACCATTTTCAATAAACAAAAACTCATGTGTGTGTCAGAAAGTAAGTTCTTGTTTTAATTGAATAGGTTTCTCCATCCCTCTGACCCATTCCTGGTAGGAAACCTGAGAGTCTGGCTTCACAGTATAGTTACAAAAGATGGGTGATGGAGACTTTTTTTTTCAATATAAAAAAATAAGCTTTTCTTGTCATCTTAGTGCTTTAAATGGGGAACCCAGCTCTACTGAGTCCCTGGTCAACAGCTCTGCCCCCAGATTTCAGCTGCGGTCCCAGTACTTGCTGCAGCAAGAGATAACCCTGTCCTGCTTGTCTTTCCCTTCCTTTCTCGAAGATGCAATTTTTAGGAAAGCAGTGTCCTCACAAGAGCTCCTATATCTTAGGCCACTATAACTCATCCCTGCTGGCTGCTTTGGCAGCTGCTGAGTTCACTGGTGCCATCTGGGACCTGACCCAGCATCGACTGACCCATGGGCATCTCTGTCTCCCAGCAGGATATTTCTACTCTGACATTTGACATAGATACAAACAAATGTTTTAATCACAAGTTTTATCTATAACCTTGTTTTGGACAGATAACAGCAACAACAGCCTGTGGCTATCAGTCAACATTCAGACCCAGAAAATACCCCCCAGCTGTTTTATCACCTGCCCTCAGTATCAGGTGCTGCAGATTCAGATTGCCAGCATGAAGCTGGCGGGACGCAGGTGTGGCACAGGTGAGGAGATCTCATGCTTTACAGTATCAGCCTGGTCAGCCCCTTCCCTCCCCTCACAGCAGTGTCATTGCACGTGGTTTAACAGATGCTCCCCTGGCTGGTGGGATGAGCACTCTCCTTGCAGAGATCTGTCAGTGCCCTAAGTACCCTGAGGAGACTTTTTCCTCACTCTGCAGCACTGCATATTCAGAACAGCAGGGTTTGACTTGGGCTCTTAAATTTTGACCAGAGCTTGGACAATAAATCCAAATGACTTCCAACTGCACAAGAGGAATTTGCTTTAAAAAAACCCCGAATTTTTCACATACCCTTGGCTTTATCTGGAGAGCAGTCTGGACAGTAAGACACAACCACCTGCACAAACGGGATCTCAAATATATTTGAAAAGCAAAAGAGCCTCTCTGCAGTCAAATGATAATGGTGCTTCATTTGGATCTGCTTTCCAAACACTTCCACAGCACGCCCTTCCAATTACAACATGCCACTTTGAAATGCCAGTACCACTTAGCTCCTGAGCCTATTAGACCATGAAGCAATAAACCCAGAGAAACAAAAATAACCCAGATACCTACTTTAGCAGCCAGTTGAGTAGACAGGTGTTATCCCGAGGGCTCCGTGGCAAAAGCATCCTCAGAAATGCCATACTTTGACCTTTGCACAACAGGCAGCATGCAGCTGGTCTCCAAAAACCGTGGTGTCTTCCCAAGAGGTGCTAATATTAACTATAGCCCTTTGTTTCTTTGCACTCAAGGTTTCTCCCCGTCAGCTTTCTGGCATTTGCCAGTGTGGTGCACGCTTTACTGGGCAGATATTGAGCTGCAAATTCCTTCATACTTCTCTATCCACAGCATTCTGCAGCTAAAGCTCTAGCTGGCCAGCAGATGAAAATGCCACTTACTGCTTATTCCTGCTGCAGTTTGTTGAATTAAAACCTCTTTGTTTGCAAGCTGTAAACAAATTCTTCTTAATCTTTCAATAAAAAATGTCAATTATGCTCTCTAACAATGTACCTTCATTGTGCTGAAAGAAGGCCTTGCTATTGCTCTAATCGTGATAACATATCAGCTGCTTTTAGAGTCAATTCTTTTTTGTGCAAAATTTAATGACCGTGCAATTATTCAAATTTCAGACTAACAGACTGGGCTTTAGATCTACAGCTCTGAAAACCCTTTAGACCTTGCTCTGAAAACACACTTGAAAGCAACAGAAAAGGCTCCAGAGCAGAATTTCTGAGTTCAGAACACAAAACACCTTTACAATTCCTTCAGCACAGCCAGACTCGGCCCACGTTGAACACAGCTACTTCATTGGAGAGCCAGGGAAAGAAAGCCAAATTCTCAGCACGCTATCACAGGCACTTCCCAGGGCCTTGGCTTTCATTTGGCTTCACTGGGAACTGTGTTTATGCCCGGTTTCCTCGACTCTCTCTGGTTTCAGTGCATTTCCTGCAGAATCGCTGGCCACAGCAGATGTGCCCTTCAGGCATTTCAACTTTTTTTTTTTTTTTTCATGCCAGTATTTATCCCATTTGTTTCCAGAATCAGCTGCTGCTCCCAAATCAGCGTCCGTAACTTTCCACTTTGAAGTATTCAGGATGTGCCTGCTGGGAAAGCACCTTCCTTGTTTACCTGCTCAGACCCTCACAGGCTTTCCCTCCATGCCTTTCTGCCATCCATTTTCTCCTCCTGCAGAGAGCTCCCCTCTATGACCAAGTTGCCCATCACCAGCTGGTCTGCTCCATTAACCACTTCCATCCCAACCCTAGTCGTGCTTTATTTATGCTTCTGTGCAGCCACGGCCAGAGGTGGCTGCTGCCCCAGGATCTCAGCTCATTCCACAGGTGAGCACAGAGGGGAATGCCTGGGCTAAGCTCAGCCCCACGGGTCTCATCTCCTCCACGTCTCCCTGCTCTCCGACTCTTGTGGCAACACAGAACAGCTTTTTTTTAGCTCCCAGTAGGGGACAAAGCCTGACACGATGAGGACTGTCTTCTACAATGGCCTGGCGGGCAGCGGTCCCAGTCCCACAGCTAAACAGATGGCTCAGCATCCCTGGCCAAGCCAGCCCTATGGGAACGGGGGCTTCCCAGGTGCACAGAAACCTTTGGCAAGCTGAACAATCAAACAGAAAATTGAGAACAGAAACAGCCCTCGGAAAAGCAAATTAAATCAGTAACGCGGTGGGTTTGAGAACAGAACCCTGTTCTGAAATGCCTGAGGCTGGGAGATACATCTCACCTCCAAGTCCAAATAAAATGGATGCCAGTGAGGTAACAACCCCACTGCCTCCCCCCCTGAACTGAACAATAAACACATTAACCACTTAACTCAGTTAACTCCCTTGACCAGTCCTTGTAATTAACAGCTCTTAACGTTTCCCACCTTGCATTGCTGTCATCCCTTTTCTCCACTATTAAGACTTACTTTAAAGTTGTTCTGATATGCAGTAACGAATTTATGGGGAAGCTTTAACTGTTGACGTGGCATACTCTTCACACATCTCTCCCCTCTTCTCCAAACAGCCTTTCTCCTTTCCAGCAGCAGAAGAAAATAAAATATAGTGGCAGTGAAACAGACTCAGTCTCCCCTCGTCTCTTTTGATTTTTTTTTTTCATATATAGCTTTGGTTTGGTTTTTGTCTGGTTTTAACTTAAACTTTTCTACATAAAAATAAGAATTTGGGTTGTTTTGGGAGGGTTGGGTTGTTTTGGGTTTGGGATTTTTTTTTAATAACCAGTCAGGAAAGATCAAGACTGAAAGGACCTTATTCCACTCCTCCCAGTAAGTTCCTGCTTGCCAAGGTTCCCCAACATTTGGTTCTTCAACTCCTCCACAGGAATCCTCACATCTTTGTCCATTTTCCTGTAGCCAGTTCCTTGTTCCACTTGGGAAGGGCTTTCTGGAGGAACCCATGCTTACCAGGTTTCTTACCAAATCTGTTCTCTCTCTTCACAGAACTCAGCTTTCATTGATTCTAGAGGTGCCAGGGCTGTGCAAGGCACCTGGACACAGAGTGCAGATGAAGTGTAATGCTGAGTAGGGATGGGGCTGGCATCTGGAGGGTGTTAACAAAGCGCACAACAAGATCAGAATTATTTTGGCATTCCCCTCTCAGACAGACATGACACATCACATTTACAGCACCTTCAGCGTGCACCTGCAAGGTGATAGTATCAATGAGAGAAAGGAAAACATTAATTAAAATGTTGGCGGTTTTATATCTTGCTTTCCACATCAGCTTTACAGAGTGGATTCAGTGCTGGGACAAAGAAGATACCTGCCTTATTTCCCTTCCTCCTCTCACCTCAACAGGCCACCTGTGTACAGGAATAGGTCCCTTATATTATTATTTTATATCTATATATGTATTTATCACTTGACAAGCTACTGACTTCATAAGTTGCTCTGGATAAGCCCCCAATGACAGTTCAAGGCAGTGGCGGGTCCTTTCTAGAGACTCTGTAAGTTTACCTAGAACAGGACAACATTCACCAAGTCTCATTCCCCCTCCACCTAATTCCTATGGGACCTCAAACCAAAGCCAGCTCATTTCACCAAACACAAAGAAACAAATCTAGAAAGATCGAAGAAACAATACTTTCATTTTGGTATTACCTACATTTCAGCCTCAAACTCCTTTACACTAATCTGCTAATCCTATATAATATTGACTTCTCAAGAAGGGAGATCATGCTAATCAGGATCTCTGAAGGATTTGGACATAGGACACGATCCTATATTTACTTTTGAACTTTGTCAGAGTGACAAAGGGAATATGTCACCACCGAGCTTCTACTACATTTTCTCTGGATTACGAGTCAAGGGCCAGTGCTGTCCAAATCTACAGCCACCAAAATATGTCTCTAGCAGGCAAAACAACATATTTAGGATTATTTTTTCCCCACAGATGAAAGGGTAAATGCAACCATCTACTGGGAGTTTCTGAAAGGCACAAACCTGACTTCCTCCACCCAGTAATACTTCTATCACACCTGTGATTTCGACTTTCCAAACCACATGTGTGACCTAGATGTGAAAAAGGATGTCTTCAAGAAGCATCAAAACAAAATTGATAAATTCAAGCACTAAATGTATTAACTGGAGAGAAAGCAGGCAGAAATGAAGCATAACAAAGCTATCCAAGAAGCACTAGAAAAGTAAAAGTAGAAAAATAAAAATCTAAGGTGTGAAACCAGAACAATCCCATTTTATTTCATATTGCTTAACAATGTCATGCGATGAACTGCAGCACGTACTATTCAGCATAGGATATGCTGTGTTACATTTAATAGAAGGCCTCTACTTTTATTGTGAGCTAGGGCTTTAAGCTGAATCACCACATATGATGGTAGAGATGGCAGAGAAGTGTTTTGCTTCAGCAGTTTAATATCTATACAAGGGAGATTGCAAGTTTGCACCAGTCGTTGAGTTTCCACATGTTGACATAATCAGGAACTTGATGCTGCATCATTACCCAGATGGAGAAAGTTCTGGTTTAGAGAAAGCCAAAGCATCATGTTGTTTATGGGACGCCTGCGAAACCACAAGTGAAGTTTGTATCCCTGGTAAAATCCCACAGTGGCCAATCCTGCCCTTCTCCAGGGCTGCCCAGCACACCTGTGCTCATTCCCTTTCAGACAGCAGCCGCCCTCCCAGCTCAGATGCCATCTCCCTGCCCAGCAGATGTGTATTGGAGCCGTGTGGGAGCTGCCTGGCTCCAGAGCAAGCCAGCTACCTGCAGGAAAAGCAGGAGCATGCATGGCCTGGGCCTCAGGGACCTCGGCAAGAGCTGCTGAGCACTTTGTGAGCAGTTTCAGGTCCATGTGATCAGATTCCATGACACCCACAGACTCACTGGAAAAAAAACTGCACATGCAAAAAAATATTATTGTGTGGGCCTAATCTACTGCAGAGAAGGAGTAACTGCAGCTGAGGTGTAAACTGACTTCCTGTGAGTATTTCATTTCCCAAAGAGACTAAAAAGAAAAATCAAAGCAAGATAGGATTTCTTTCTAAATGTGAGGGGTTTACCTTGTTTTGTTACTGATTTGCATTCCAATTGTGCAGAACAGGCTTCAGAATAAAAGTACAAAATGTATTCTGCACCATACTCACATGGCCATTCCGAGGCAAGTGTGCATCACCTCATTCCAGATGTACAGGGCCATACTTCATTCACAGGTGCACTTCTGCAGATTAGCAGAATCCACTCCCGAAAAAGGCCCAAAACCACACAGATAGTACAAGATTTCAGGTGCTGAAATCCCTGTTTCTCCCTTTGGGGCCTAAAACAGCCTAGAAGAGCTGTTCTAGGCCCCACATAGCCTCAACACCTGTTTTTTTTTTTCTACACCCAGCCCCTCCAAATTTAACCTGTTCATCACCAGCAACAAACTTCCATTCCATATAACTGCCCTTACTACATAGGAAGCTTTGGTCTCTGCAGCTCTGTGGATTCTGTAATATAAAGAAAAAGCAATATACTAAGTTTCTTGACAAAAGGAGAAAAACATTAAATGTAATATGACGTCACAACTTGTCTCTTCCCAACTGCTCGGCACAGTGAGCTCAGCATCATGAGGAATTCCTTCAGAAGTGAAAATTATTTGCAAGTATCTTCTACTCATCCAGTAACTCCAACACAGACACAGAGCTGTTGACACATTTTGGTTGTTTTTTTTTTTTAACTACAAAACAGCAAAAGACTGTAGCTTCCAATTTTGCATTTGTGATTGCTGAATTTAAACCCAGCAGCAGCCTTGTTACAGATTATTACATAAACCCAACTGCTTATCCCCATGTACCACAGTTACTTTTGACCTAACTAGGCTGAAAGCACATTTCTTGGCCTCACTTTCTGCTGCCAACCCGCAAGGAAGCAAATACCCACAAAGAGAGGATTAAAGGAGATACAGGAATACTTGAGAACAGAGAACAGGCAGGATTTGCTGCTTCTCTGTACCATACTATTGTTTTGGTTTGTTCTGGGTAAATCAGGTGAGGGACATTTGGTCACACAAGGCCATGAGCTCTGTCTACAAACCACCTTCACAATCACTGAAGTGCTGCTGAGTACTGTTACAGATTTAGATTTAAAGAAAGGTTTAGGTTTAAAGATTTATGTTTTAAGAAAGCTCCCACTTGCCTGCATGTTCTTCCCACAACTCAGAAGATGCACTAGACAGAGAAGCAAAGGCTCACAGCACCACGGATTTATTTACAAACAGACTACAAACAGGCAGAGCAGCAGGGAACAGAAAATGAAAACCAAGGATAAACTACTTTGCACAAAATGGAATCAATTCTCTCAGGACCAGGCAAGAAGATAACAGAGGGAAAACAAAGAGGAGACTTTCAGAAATTCAGGTGATTTTTTTTTCTCTCTACACAGCTATTATGATGGCCTGTTTGATACCCTCTATGTAGCCCTGACATAGACATGGCAGACACTGTAGCTCCTTCTACATTCTCTCTTTCCTTCAGTATCAAAAGAATCAGTCACAGTCAGAATCCATCCAGCATTGGTTTAGCTTTATGTGACTCAGATGCACTGACATATTTTGACACAAGCTGATATTCTGTGGAATCATATCTTTTTCCTTTACATTCATCTATTAAACATGCCTCCTGTACTCAGGGAAGTATTACATTACACTTGCAACCAGTGCAGCGGGAGGGGAGCATCACTGACTGAAGTCCATTAATTTACTTCACCTGCAAATTTATTGTAAAACCTGTGAACCATTGAACAAATATGTCCACTAGATAAGATGCAACATCAGAACCTCAATATTCTTTAAGCCAGGCCAAGACAAAATTAAGCACACAAATCCTAAGAAACTGGTGATAAACTCAGTTGTGGTGCAGTAGCTTAATTAAGATGTTGTAAAGACACATTTGAGTTGATTTTGTTTGTTTGTTTGGTTTGTTTTGTTTTCACTCTCCCATGTGCATTATAGATGCATTACAGGAAGTACAGAACTGAGTAGACTGTGGTATGCCAAGACATAATGCCAGTGGAGAGCAGAAACACCTAATCCAAATTACCAGAGGACAGAAATCCACAATCCTGGTTGGTCAAAAGCAGCTGCTCCCCAAAAACAGGTACCTGTGTACTGGTGTCTGGCAAAGCTATCTTGAATCACCACTCAGCAAATCCCTACTGCACACACCTGGCAGCGCTGAAATTACTTGACTGCTCATTTCTACTTCTGCCCGACATTATGCAATCTTTTTGCAACTGCAGTAATGAGGGCAGCTCCCTTCCCACTTCCATCTTCAGAAAGCATGAAAGTCACATCACACTGAGGTGCCAGTTCCTTCACTGTTTCCCGCAGGACTCTAGAAAAACTGGAAGGGAAGGGAGAGAAGAACAAAACATTTTAGCAGCTGCTTTCTGATCTGAGATCTTTGTATTTACCTGTAAGCAAGGAACCATAACCTCAGCCAACATCTTCTACAGCATTGCTTTCTTTTGCTTTTCCTCCTATTCATGAAAGATACAAATTTCTGTACACAGATTCTAATTTTTATTTCTCCACTTGAATTTTGTTCAGCATGATGCCACACACTGCCCACATCTTTAAAGATCATGAAGGAGGTTCTCTTCTCCCAACTCAAAAGCTAATGCATCTATTTCTAAGGCTTTGCTCACAAAATATTGACCCAACTCCAAAAACTCAAGACAGCTTTCCATCTGGGACACTCAGATATTGCAGAAATCTGCCAAAACACTGGAAAATAAAGTATTAGGTTCACTGAACATCCTAGAGAAAAGAGCCTCCCAGTGGTAACTGGACTTGACTTTGCAATTTTTGATCCTTTGGCTAGGCAAGGGAAATTACAAAATGCAGGGAAACGTGTTAGATCCTTATCCCCTCTCAGGTTTTTAATCAACTCAGCAGAAAGGTGGTACAGCTTGGTATGTTTTCACAGTGAAAACGAGCAAACAGCAAAGGGAAGTGGTACCAAGTTACTCACTGTGGATGGAGCTTGTACAGAGTCCCATCTACTCCAACAGTGATTTGCAAGCGCTCCACACCTCGGTTCTCCCTCTTCTTCTCCACAATAGCAGCCAGCCCTGCCCCACAGAGCTGGGCAGCTCTTCTTGAAACCACTCCACACACCTCCTTGACAATGATGCTGTCGTCACATGTGCTGTCCAGGCCGAGCTGCTGCAGGATTCGCCGCACTTGGAGGAGGGCGAGCCGGTCACTGCGCACAGGGAAGCACACAGAGCAGCAGGGCATTAGGGAGAGCTCCAGCAGCTGAGACAGATGTGATTCAAAGGAAATGGGACCACTTCAACTCTAACACTCTCCAGTTCTTTTAAGGCAGATTTCTGCCTGAATTCAGATTGAAAACTTGCTCCTGCCATGCCCTTTGCCATATTAGGCTGCATCTCCAGAAGGCACAAACAGTAGTCATTCATCTAACTCCTAAAGCCATGAGGGAGCAGAGCCAGATCAGCCACCTGACTGTTACTTTAGATCTCAAGGCTGAGACACTTCTTGCAAGGCATTCCACAGCAGAAAGAGTTTCAAATAGCTTGGAGACCATTGCAATCATGCACAGATATATAGGTAAGCACATATTCCTGTATCACTGACTTCTTACTTTCTTAAATCAGTACTATTTTAAGTCCCACAAGAAACACTTAGCTTGATGGCTAAGGCATCTAAGAAACCCAGTTGTGTGGAGAGGAAATGATAATTCATATAATACAGAATAATTCTGTAACTCCTCCAGTTTCTCATTTTTAACTTTTATTCTGGAGGTGGGGGATGCACAAAGAAGAAAACTATAACTGACTTAATTGACTTCTTGAAGGCAAGGGCACCACACACTTGCAAAAGACTGTTTTCTAGGTGTCCCAGAAGACTTTAAGGATTTAAACCATGTAAATCTAACAACTTTACCTCTCAATCTGAGACAGGAATTTTGTTTCAAATATGCCTCTTTTCCTGAGTGATTCTGAAATGTGTCCTCTGAACAGCAGCCCTTGTTTGGTTAAGTCGATCAAAATTTCCCTTACTATTTCACCTAGGTACATTCCACTGGTCATTTTTTCATACCTGTTGGGTCAAAAGAGGAATAAAAATGTTCATTTAAAGAGATGACTCTGTTTAGCCTAAGTGGTATGTACATGCCCTATGAACTCCAAAAAAAGCAGTCCAAGCTTGAAGAGCAATAGCCATTGAACTCCATCTTTCAATCATCAAAAATCCGCTGCAGTGACTTCAAGTGCAAACATTAATTACAATATATTTACCTATGCCAAATGGTAACAGAAGTAGAAAAAAACCCCTTGCAATATTAAACAGAATATAGTGTTAAAGCCAGAGTCCACAGTGAAGTGAAACTCTTCCCTGTCCCCACATGCATCCACCAGTGAGTCACACCTAATCAATACTGTCTTTACCCAACAAAGAATAGTCAAGTTCTGCTTATCCTCTTGCTTGAGTTGTATTTTACCTTTGAAGAACCATCCTAAGAGGAGGAACAAAGCATGGCCTAGACTTTGCAGGGAAATCTTAAATCTGCACTGTTTGGTAATGCTTTAAGATGAAAATGGTGCTGTGGTAACAATGTATGTCTTTGGTTTTTTCTTTGGGTTTTTTTTTTTTGATATCTAGGTTACTTACCAAGCAACAAAAGAAATGCAATATTAAAATTCCCTTTCAGATTATTCATTGATTAAAAACATATTAAAAAGCAGCCAGTGTCTGTCGAAGACTGACTTCATCAGGCTCTTGGCATCAGGACCATCACATTTACCTCTGTTTCCCTGGGTTTAGTGAGCCTTCATCTACTTCTTTATCATATTTTGTCCTGAGGTGGTCAATGCAGCCGTTGTCACCAAATGCTCCCCATTCTGTATTAATGCACATTTTTCCCTCATTCCCTTCCACTATTTCTATATTTTTCATGTCCTCCATGTAGCAAACATTGCTGCCTGTTCCTAGAAGGAAAGAAATGACGAGACTTCAGCTGGAAAAGTGAAGCAGCACCAGAAACTCATGGAAGATCATTGGAGTGTTCACCTTAAAGGTGTCTTTGTCATATCTCAAATGTCAAGGTCCCTTCCAACACAGGCCATTCTATGACTCTGTGCTTAGATATATTTCTGCATCAAAACTTGGAAGAACCTATTGGGGGAATCATCTAAAAAGCCCAATTCATTCAGATTTTAAAAAATATTTGCTTGTTCCATAGTCTATGACCTGGCTACACAGTAACTACGAATACACTTGTCAAAACAAGAATTCATGCTCTATCTGCTTATATTCTTTTACCCAGCATACACTTGTTAGGCACCATCAGAGATATGATCAAAAGTCCAACAGGTTCAGGAACTTATCTGCTACAGGCGTTGTTACGTTTCCTGCTGAATAACATACAAAGACATGCCAAGAACCCCAAGCAACTAAGAACACCATATATCAAACTCCAATAAAAGATGCTGGTTTACAGATTCCAAAGCCCAGCACTACATAGGTGCTTTCTTCTCACAGTGGTCACTTGACCATCACTGTACCTGCAATAAGGCCAATCTCACAGTTTGGATCCTCATATCCACAAGTCATCATGGTCCCAACAGTGTCATTCACCACTGCTACAATGTCCAAGTCAAACTCCTAAAACACAAGCCACAATCAGTAGTGGAATGCCAGAGGAAGAGTGAGGGTGCATTAAATACACCAAAACGAACAGAAAAGAATAGCTCACATTTCTTCTCCTGATGGCCTCTCTCAGCATATCAACAACATCTTCCCCCTCACAGTCTGTTGCCTTGAATCCTTTTGTCCATCCCACAAGTGTTCCCTGAAACAGAAGGGAAAGAAAGTCATAAGTGAAGACAAAGAGCAGACTGTACATTGCAAGCATCAGCTTTTTCTTGCCTCCCACCCCAAAGCTTTTTCTGTTTGGTTTTTTTTTTTTCAAATAACATATTTCCCTGGACAGCTTAATGTGAGCGTCTAGTGCAGCCTGTGCACGTGTATCTTTGTTATTAAACTGGTGATGGCAATGGCTCCAAGTTTACTCAGCTATTTATCAAGGCTCTGCACTCAGTGCCTTCTAAATCTCACTTAGAAAACCTCATCTCACCTCTTGAGCACACAGCCATTGTATTACCTGTGAGGGAAAGACTGCAAGAAATACTTTTGCTGTAAATCATTAAACACCCATCAAACATTAATGAACATCTATCGTTAATTTTTGGGTTGTTTACTGAAGGACATTTGGTATGATTCCACAACTCCTGGCAACACTAATTTGTTTCTTTTCAGACAATGACCTGGCCTGACAGAAGCTGATTTCCAGGTTACATGAAGTAATTAGCCTTACACTTCCGAGGTGACTCTGGACTGTCTGTCCAAATAAGAACAAAGAAAAAAAGCACAGACAGCAACTGGGAGAAAAAGCTGCTATTACGAAACACACTCAAGTTCTACCATCAGTAAAAGACCAAACACACAGAGCAACATATTATGGGACCTTGACACAGACATGTTTCACTCAGTTTGCCACCAATACTGTGGGATTTGCTTCCTAATCATTTGTCAAGACCTAGGTGCTATGCTATAGGTTTGGAAGGCACGTGGATTCATGTCTCCACAAAAGGCCAAGTCCTATTGCTATACTCTCAACTGTGAGCTGAAAATTGAGAAAGAGCAGACTAGCTTCAAGGCTTAGAAGCTATTGTGAAACCCACCAGGACATAAAAACATTCAATAAAATAGCAGTCTCTCATTTCACCAATATCCTACATATTTGACGAGAACTAATCAGCACAACATCCCCTACCCCTCTTGGAAATTCATAAAAATAATATTTTCTTACATAAGATCTGAAAAGATAACAGATATGATGTCTGTCAAAAAGCCAACTCATCCAAGCTGAACAAGAAAACCCAGGTCTGTCCACTGACACCCAACAAAAAGAAGCTAATGTAGTGCAGAAGTTACACAGTCAGACCTGTGCAGCACAGCTTGGAAAACAGCATGGGACTGTAGCTGAGCAAGCAGAAGGAGCCATTTGTTATCTCTTGTCATTGAAGGTTTAAGGCAGTGTAAGGAGATCCCTGGGTTATTAAAAATATGCAGTTCACTTTGCTGTTATGAGGGCTTAATCTTTATAGAACAAAAGCAAGTCATGTCCACCACTTACCAGAGATAAGAAGAAATGAAAGTTCTGCCTCCTATAGGCAGATGGATAACACAGGATGATAACTTTCTCATGAAACACAACTAATTTGCAAAGTAAAGTAATAACATTCTCCAAACCAACAAGTCACCCTTGCCCAAAATGATGTCATTTACCAAGCAGGTGCAGAGCTGCCATTTGACCCATGCTGTGCTGCAGTTCTTACCTTGTCAATGCTGGCTTGCCTACAGGGGAAGGAGAAGGTGAAGCCCAGAGGAAGCCGAGCACCTTTAATCCCCATATACTCCAGAAAGTCTGCTATGCACTGGACAATATGGTCAAAGAGCTGGAAGGAAAGAAAAAGCATATAAATCTCACAAGTAATCCCATACAATGGGCCTTGGCTGGATCAGTTAAACATTCAGTTACAATTACCTCTTCTCCTGTCCCTTGCATGATCTCCAAAGGAATGGCAAAGATTTTGTTATACATTTGCACTGATCTTCTTCTCCCGCTTTTGATTTTGACCAGCAGAACCCTGAAATTTGTGCCACCAAGATCAAGGGCCAGGAACTTTCCTTTCTCTGAAGGAGAAGAAAGGTATTTCATTTTGGTACTTCTCGTAGCACATTTGCCAGTCAGAATAACATACCAATGATAGCACACTGTTCCCTACAGCACTTATCCCATCAAGTCTACTAGGATGGGGCTGAAGATAACAGATAACATAGCAGGAAGCACTGGTTTGACAACATAAATCCCCCTGGCATTTGCCAGATAAATTAGCATATTCCCTCCCCCCAGAAAACAGACAAGCAGCTTTCCTGAACCGCCTCCAGGTGATCAGGAACTAACTTCACCTGTTCCATCTGGTGTCCCACAGACGTACGTGGGCAGCATCTTCACTGTGGCGTTGGCTTGCGTCTCTCTCTTCAGCCCATACTCCAGCTCAGCCCTCATTTTGTCCTTAACTTCTCTGAGGATGCCCAGGGGCAGCAAGAAGGGTGCGAGCGTGGCGTCGATGCACTGGCGCTGGGCGGCCAGTCTGCGCGCCACCGCTGTGACCATGGCAGCCCCCCGGCCGCTGCCGCTCTCCGACAGCAGGAACCGCACGTCGCAGGTGGGCACCAGCCTCCTCACCACCTTGTGCAGACGTTTGGCGTATCTAGCAGGGACAGAGATTTTCTTTAGGCTCTCACAGGCCCTTCAGGCATGGTTTACTCCATCTCCATCTGCAATCAGACCTCCAACCAGTTTGGGAGAATAGTTGGAGAAAGTTTCCAGTTTGGGAAAGCAAAGGTTCAAAAACAGGGAAGTAGTGGAGAAAGAGAGAGAGAGAGAGAATGAAAGAAAGAACGAAAGAACGAAAGAACGAATGAAAGAACTAAAGAAAAAAAACTCACAGTGAACTGCGAGTGTCCTGGAGGCCCAGGAGTCACTTGAGAAATCAATTGCATTTCCTCCAATACCATTATTCCAGGTGTCACGTTTTTCCCACCCCACCCCAAATTCTAAAGCTCCTGAGACAGCTTTGCCATAGCTAGGCCAGTTAGATCTCACCCCAAAGCTGAAGAAAAACCGGCAGTTCTCTGGAAAGCCACACACACGCAGATGGAGACTCTTGGCAACATCAACATGCGGCCAGCAATCATCAAATCCTCTTCAGTTACTTACTGCGGGTGGGTTTTATAGAGTCCCCCATCAATCCCAACAGTGGTTCGCATCCTCAGAAGCTTTTTATTCTCCCTGAGCCGGGTCAGGATGGCTGCCAAGGCAGCGGCACAAAGGTTGGCTGAGCGGAAGGAAACAATGGTGCAGACATGCTGAACAGCAACACAGTCCTCCTCAGAGGGAAACAGGTTCAGCTCTGTAAGGATCTCTTTCGTGTTGCTCAGACCTTCCTTGTACCTAACCCAAAACCAAAAGAATACATCACCAAATGCAAAGGCGACACATAAATCAATACCTTGGCTCAAAAAGAAATGAGAGGAGGCCACGACAGCATCATAATTGGTTCCCATAAACCAGTAATGTCTTTGCCACAGCATTCCCAACAGCACCCAGCAGAGAGGGGCTGCTTCCTGAGGTTCAGCATTTGGTGAGACCAATCAGCTAGTCAAGAAGAGAATGGGATAAAACAGTCCAAAGAAGGAGAGCACAAGAACGGATATACAGCTTCACTCAATACAACAAAGAAAGTAATTCCTGGAGTGACAGTGAGGACCAGGATTCCTCTTCAAAATACCAGAATCCAAGTTTTCCATGTAGTCATCCATTAGCTGATCTAGAATCTGTACTACATCTCCACAGCCCCAGTATTCCCACATCAGAGAAACTGAAAACTGCAGCAATCATCCCACACACTCAGGTCTCCAGAGAGGTAATTTAAACAACCTGTATCTGTGATGTTTAGCAATACATTTGCTACTGTGGTACTTTCCTAAAACTATCTTACACCAATTCCTACTTACAGAAAGGTCAACTTTTCTCCTAGGCAAAAGCAAAATCACATTGAACAGTTCAGGATTGTTCCCAGCACTCACAGATTTTAACTACACATTCATTATCATTGCTGTGCTTGTGAAAGACTCACTTTGAGAGTGGCTGCTCTCAAAGAGCGTATTACAGGTTCTTACTTTTCCATTGCAGACACGTGTTTCATTTCAATCTTGCCCTTAGTAAGCAGAGCTGTTGAAACTTTCCCATTGAAGAGCAGGCCTTCCTTTGTCATTTTTAGGAGAATGAGTCTTACAAGTTCCCCTAAATACAGGCTGCTGATCATCTTCTCAAACCTGGAATGGAGCACAGGAAGGATTAAAGGTGTTCACCAGCTCCTCTCTTTAGCCCTTCACAGCATCATACCAGAGCAACCACCTAGTTTTAACAACACATGAGCAACTGTAGCAGCAATCCCTTGGCCTGAAGCAGGGAGGTGTGACAGGTACCCACCCTTCCCAGAAAGGAAAGATCTGGATAAGACAGAACCAGGATCAAATCATCTGAGGTTCACTTAAGCCAATTCCTGTTCCAAAAGGGCTCTTGGCATACACTGGAAAAGCACTCTGAGAACTCAGACTGCAAGTCAGCCAGGGAACCACTTACAATTGTTTTCCAGGATTGAGAGATCCCAGATCCAGCTCCTGATCAAACTCTGTGCGGAGGTTGTCCAAAGCACCATCATCTCCAAAGGCCCCCCACTCCGTGTTAATGCACATCCTCCCTTCATCCCCTTCCACCAAGTCGATGTGCCTCATCTCCTCCATGTAGCATGCGTTCGTGCCAGTCCCTGTGAGTATTGGATACACTGCTGTTTGTTCCAGGTGTGCTTTTTGTTTAAGTCCACATGTTTGGGAATAAGTCAGTATATTGTCTTTGGAAGAGAATACAAACACATAACCCTGTGGCATAGGATGCTAATATAGGCCACCTGCACCTGTGAAATCATCATTTCACAGTGAATGAAAAAAACCTGAAATTATTCTAAGGCTTGACCTGTTTAAAAACATTTTTTTCTTTTTCAAATGTGCTTCTGTATGCCTAATAAAAGCCATGGTGCATGAAATGGAGAATCTGTGGAAAGCATAGCTGGTACTAACTACCAGACGTGAGGGGAATTCAGCTTTGTCTGGATAGACACAGTAATTTTCTATACAGTCAGCAGAAAAGTTTAGTATGCTGGTCACAACTGAGCCCAGACAAAATGAGCACTGTGGTATTTGATGGCAATGTGATCAGCATAAAAACAGCTGCTTTACAGAAGACAGCCAGGCTTGAAAATCCAACCATTGTTTTTTCCATTTTCTTTCTGCTCTTTCATGTATTGTGAAACTCCCTCCTACTTCAGATTTGTAGTAATTCAACAAATGGGAAGGAAAAAACCCTTCATGGTGAACAGAAAATATTACCAATTATGAGTCCAACTTCACAGCGCTGGTCATCATATCCACAAGTCATCATGGTTCCCACGGTGTCATTGACCAGTGCCAAAACATCAACATCTATGTCCTAATAGCATAAAGATGAGTGATTAACAGGGAAAAAAAGCTTAGAAAGCCTCCCATGTGACAAAGCACCAGCATGCAGACATACTTCCTGGGTTGCACTTTGAAGGCCTCATTCAGGAAAACTCCTCAGTTGAAAGACACTACTTCCTTTTACAGCACTCATCCCACAACCCTGTAAAGTTACAAGTATCTCTGAATTCTCAAGTGTTTCACCAGCCTCTTTGCTTGAAGGATTTGTTTTTCTCCAATCCCACCTCATTTGCCAGAAAAGTTACATGATATTGGTATGAATGTTGTGATACTGTGCTTATGGACTGTGTGAAAGGATAACATCCTACCAGCTGAGCAGATCCCACCAAATGGGACAGAAAACACACATAAATGCAGCTATGGCTGTGCAGCAATACCACACTCAAATGGAAAGTCCTTCCATCAAGGCTGTGCAGTTTTCCTTTCACACTTATCAAAGGAGTGTTGTAACTCAGATGCCAATTCCAGGAGGAGGCCACACTTCACTCAGGAAGCCTCAGATCCTTTGTTACTACTAACTACAAGTTTGATGCAGAAGAAGTGAACCAAAATCAAGGCTGGATTTTTACCACATGAGGAAACAGAAGAATTTTGTCTTTCCTACTAAGTCATCAACGTATGGAAAGATGCCTTGTATTTGTTAGCTGGTGATACCAATAGCACCAAATGTGAAAAGCAAGGCTTTCCAAAATATTAAAACACAGTGTTATTCAGAGGCTATATGCTAGTTCAAGGGCAGATTCAATCATGTCTTACTGCTGACTTCAAAAATCGCAATCAGTCACTCCATCCCACAGACTGAAGTGGACAGGCAAGCCTTGGTAGAGTTAGATGTGTCAATTTGAGATATTTCCCCCCACCAACCTTCATCCCACAAGCCAGGCTATGAAACACAGTGTGTGGAACTATTGAGTGTTTTATAGCTCGCTCAGTAGTTTCACAAGAGATTCCCTTGGGCTTACGCAGTGGGGCCATACTGGTGAGCTGTCACAGCCAGCCTGGGTTATCAGCGTGCGGCTGCCCTTGCTGTTACTGGGGCAGCCTGAGTTACAGCTGCGAGAGAGATTCAGATCTACCAGATGTACAGCCATGCTGGACACTTGCTACTGACCATCCCTGAAGGATGTCTGACAACTCTCAAAAGAACCCACACCCCAAGAGCTGATTTCCCAGGAGGACATTCTGAGGCCACTCAGGTTCAGCTCCTGCAGGTACAAAACTTGCCTTATGCTTCTGGAGGGCCTTGCGCAGAGAGCTGACCACGTCTGTGTCCTGAACTCCTCGGACCTTGAAGTGTTTTGTCCATGCAAGAAGAACACCCTGAAAAGTAACAGTGTAGTGACCCAAAAGCACACAAATTTTAGCATACAAACCACAAAGCCAGTTAAGACTAAATTGTGTGGGGAAGTCCACTATGACTCTCCAAACATTAAAACTGAGCCAAAATAAGTCAGAGCAGAACATCTGACAGGGGTGCCTGTCAGTACCAACACAACCAAACAAGTACAGTCATAAAGTCTCAATTCTGTAAATGTTTCTCCCTGTGCTTCATTTAAAGCCCATGTGGCATTCCTATGCTGATCACAATCTAATAGCATTAAGCGAAAAGCATTTGCAGGACTGGAACCCAAAGTACAGACCCCTAGAAATAAGAGAAGCTAGAATGAGAGAGCACAAAATAATTGCAACTAGGCCTTCATTTCCCCAAGAGGTGTCTCAAACAGCTCAGCTACAGGTATTTCCTATTCAGAATCAACTGTAAATAAAAAAAACTGAGAGTGATTAAAAAAATAAAGATGCTTCAAGACACAAAAGTACATGTCTATTTCTAACAGTATTAATACAAGGGCACATGGTTCCTGTGCAATTGGGTACTGATTAAGCAATAGAATAGCTTTAGCTTTAAGATCATGCTGCCTTGAGATGAGAAATGAATGGCTGAATGGTAGTCAAGTCCAGTTAAATGCCAGAAGTCATCCATGCCTTCTTCAGAGAGCTATGTAATCATGACCCCACATAAAAGCCACAGGGTAACACCCCCATTCAACAGATTCTCCAGATTCTGAAAGGAGCTCAGCTTGACAGTAATATTTCTTTATACATCTTACCTCTTCCAATTTGGTCTGTTTGCATGGAAAAGAAAACGTAAAGCCAAGAGGTAACTTCTTATGCTTCAGGTTTTTGGTATCCATGAAGTCTAACAGGCAGTCGGCAATGTAATCAAAGAGCTGCACAGAAAGAGAGGACAGTTGGGCTGTGTCCCATAGGCAGGCGCTCCAGCACGGCAGCACCACAGCAGCGCCCTACCTCGGCTCCGTTCCCCTGTATGACCTCCTTGGGTGTGGGGTAAAACTTGCTCTCCAGCTGGCTGCTCTGCTTCCCATCATCAAACACCTTCACCTGGTGGGCACGAAACTGGGAGCCACCCAGGTCAACAGCAAGGAAGTCACCCTTCTCTGCAACACAAGAGGGCAACCATCACTGGGGATGGCCACGAAGCGTGGCTCAGATGCCGTGCTGAAGGCCACAGCCCAGGGCCCTCCCTCTCCACAGCCACAGGCTCTCCTGCCCCATCATGGCAGATCCTTATCCTACGGGCCTGGGAGCATCAGAAAGACTGAGAGTTGGAAACCCTAAGCAAGGCTATCAGGTCCCTCCTTTTAGCTTGCTATGTAATAGCTAATTTAATTTTTATTTGGCATTTTGGATTTGTCCACCCTGCTCTTTCCACAGCAGCATATTTTTAAGCTGCAGAAGGATGAGCTTTTCAGCAAGAAAGGCCCAAAGCAACTGCAAAGCCAACCAGAGCACAGAGGGGCTGCAAAACTATCATCTGAAATGTGGGACAATCAGAATGTGAGATCATTACCTGTATCCAGTAGAGGATGCACGATTTGCAGGCATATGTTAAGACTCAGCGCTAGTGCAGAAGTCAAATTCCAAGTGGGGCAAAGCTAACTTGCTACCCAAAGTCAACCAACACAATCCTTTTCAAATGTCTTTTGGTGTTTCTGTAAAAGTACCATTTTGTTTCACAGGTTTGCTCAAACACATACTTCTCCAGCAGCAGACCTCAGATGGAAGGACAGTTTGGCCTCACTGCTACAATAAAACAATTGTTTGTCCCACACACAGGAAAAGGCCCTTCCCAATAGGAAAACACAGTGGTATGTGCCTAGCCTTGCATGATCTTTGTTCCACAGTCCAAACACCTGATTAAATTGTACCAAATCTGGTCCTGAAAGGGAAGGAAGCAGGAAATTCTACCTGTAATACCATGGTCATCTATCAAAGGTGACGAGGCAGATTGGCTTATTCGGTAAACTGTGACATTAGTCAGACCATTAATCCATAAACAGTGAAAAACTGGTGATGCTCCACATGAGTCATTTCAGGCAGCAACACTGAGGGCACCAAAAAAATCTTAAAGTTCAATGCTATTGCAAATGGGAAATAACCATCCAAGTTTGAGCTGCTTAAAACTGCTGGAAGTTTTGTCTGGAAGCAAAATAACCAACAAGGGTTTTACAAGAGAGCAAAAACAGAAAAATCAATGTGATACTTAGAGTAGGCAGCATGTCAATAAGATGCTGCAGCATGTCCTTGACACGTTGGAAAGGCCACACAGGCCAGGAGAGTACTGTCCAACCTTGGCTTTGAGGAACATGAACTCCTGCAACAGTGATGACACTACATGCAATTTTCCAAGTCTCCTGGCCTCAGGGGCTCCCTGCTGTTTCAGGATAGCATCAGAGACGTGTGAGACTTCAGGACCAGTGACTGTCACTGAGATTGCAAGGGTTAAGAAAGTACTTCTTTCTCTCTAACAAAGCAAGCAGCAAAGGAAGAGTGCCCCCTTCCATCCAGGCACCTTGTGTATAATTTCTCTCAGACATGCCTCATTTCAAGGGACTTGCCTTCAAATACCTTCTTTATGCCATTAAAGCCGTTATTCCTCATTTAACTGCAGGGAAATTACCTTCAGAAGGAATAAAGTTGCATAGAAATAAGGTGCAAAAGTAACATTTCTTTTCAGTTTTCTGCACAGCTGGTTTACACTGAGTCCTGACCTAGGCCAGACACAGAGTCCTGCACAAATTTACTTGGTTAAACCTGGGGAAAATGTAGTTTTCTCTAAGCCTGCACTGCCAGGACCCAGCTAAGGAGTTATTTCGAATGTGCATACTTCTCCAAACAAGATGGGCTTTTAGTTCTTATCTCACATCACATCCTCCCAGAGGACACTACTGCACTTTCTCCCTCTCTGTTCAAGTCTCAGCTGAAGAGGCAGAGCAGACAGTTTCCTGGTAGACCCCATCCAGAAGCAGATTTTCCCAATGCAGAAGGCAAGGAAGGGCAGAGGGGATTGCTTTTTGGGGAATTGGAAAAAGCAGTGCAGAGTTTTGGGATCACAGGTCTGAGGATGCCATGTTGCTGTCACTTGGCAATTTGAGGGGTTTCACTGCAGCATCCCGCCCTCCCTGTAGCTCCAAGAAGGCCAGGCCACACATCCCACAGCCGCAGTACACTGCACTGCAGGCTCTGAGCTGTAGAGGCTGCCCTTGCCATGTCCAGCCACAGCTCCTACAGCAAGGCCTGCACTAGGAACAGATGGGAGAGGCTGTTCCTGAGCACTTACTAGCTCCTTTCCTCAAACAAGCAGCTCTAGGTCAAAATCTACCTGGTGCAAGGAAAGAAACTCTCTGCCAGCATTCCCCCAGGCTCAATATACACAGCTGCTTTCTCAATGAGATAGGCAGTAACCCCAAGCCACTGGCTGCCCTGTGTCTCTGCTGTGCTATCCTGGAGTACTGGCAGCAACTCATCTTGCTAAAGCAGCAGTGCTGTGCTGGAGCAGGGGGACTCACCTGAGCCATCGGGCAGCGAGCGCACGAACGACGGCAGCATTTTCACTGTTGCCGTGGGGTTCGTGTCTCTGCCCAGGCCCTTCGCCATCTCGGCCTGGAATCGAGCCATCACATCCAGCAAGACATCGTCGGAGAGGCGCAGGTGGTACAGGTACCTGTCAACCTGCAAGAATGGAAGGTGTTAGTCGGAGGCATGCAGGCCCCTTGGTGCTCAGCAGCTGCTGATTGTTCATTTCATTTTTGACCTCAGCACATAAGTTCTCATTATTGTCAGTGCAAGCAAGCTCCAGGTCATCATCAGGACATTCACTCTTCTAAAAAATTTGGTTTTGAAAATATTTAATGCAGCCTTGGTGAATTACTGCCCAAAAGTTGGCCATCTTTTCTGATGGCTCAGTAACTTGACCATCTATGTAAGCCCATGAGATTTGCTTGAGACCCTTAGAAGCTGTTTTCACACCATCCTCTCCTCCTACAGATGTAATAAACTAGAACTGCAAAGTATCTTGATGTGGTGAGAATTTGACCTCTGTGAAGCAGGTCCAGAAAATGCCATCAGTACCTAAGCGTGTCAGCCACAACCCGAAAACATCTATTCAGCTACTGCTTCACTCCACAGACAATTAACTCTGTTGGCATGCCAGGCTGGAACTCAAAGCCTTTTTCTCACTCCAGCTCTGCTCTCCATTCTCTTGTGATTCTAGGATTACATCTAAAACACATTTTTGGGTGCAATCAATACCCTTTGTTAAAGGTCTGTAACTGACAGAATACATCCAAATAGAACCCAGTTGAATATAAAGGAATTCAAAAGTATCTATGAAGCAGCTCATTCAGATAAACTGGCAGAGAAGCTAATCAGTGTTTTTATACAGCTTAATCAGGGCAAAGTGAAAAGTTTTTTCCTTGAGGACCATGCGCTGCTGGGACTGACACGTACCTGCAGGGCTATAAGTAGTGTGGCCTAGAAACTACATAGTTGGATATAACTAAGGATTAACACAGGAAAATAAGAATCTGTCAACATCCAGAAGCTTTTCCACTGGGGAGCCAGACTTTGGTGCTGTATGAACATGATGCAGGCATAATAATTGTGTGCTCCAAATAGCTGGATGTCCCCTGAAGGGTAATTTGTGTTCACATCCCACTGCCCACCACATAAGACTCGAGGCCAGAGGAGGTGGGCAGGGGAGAGAGGTGGGACAGTTTCCAGTGCCTTGCTACTACAGACACTCAGCTCTTGCACCATGGGCTATGTTGCTGTATCTGTTCAGAGCATTTCATTAGTCCCATTTACATAGGGAGGTCTGGAAGGGCACAGGGCAAGGCAGGTTGCAGATAAATTGGTCTCTGCTGCAGTTTGGACTGGCCACCTATTTTAATGAGGCACAAACTAGTTACCTATTCACAGTCCCATTTTAAACTGACAGTCAGCAATGACCCACCCGAAAGAGCCAGGACCCTGAAAGTCACTCCAGCACTTTCTTAACACACACAGAGAAGAAAGTGTAAAACTACAAGATACAATTGTCCTAGATCAGCAGCTGCCTTTGGATACAGCTATGCCTTGAAAAGGCCATTATTCAAATTGGTCTTTGTACCCCTTATTTGCACAGGCACTTGATTTCCTCCAAGGGTGTTTTGAGGCCTCACCACTATGTAGGATCCATCATTTCAGCCCATGCACCTGTACTGCTTTTTTGGAGAAAATACAATGACTGGAGACATACAGCACTCATGCACTCTGACACAGACCCAAACAACCTTGTGACAGAAATCCCTGTGGGGCAAAAAACCCTCAAGAGTAATAAAAATTACCATGTCTGTTTGCAGAGAACATGCACTAGGCTCCCTGCTGCACACAGACATTGCATTCCCCACCCTGTTTACCTACAACCATAGGAGCAGATAGGGCTCTCCAAGGAACTAGATAAGGCAGAGCCCAGGAAAGCCTGCTGGCTCTCCAGCCTGACTTACAACCAGAGCAAGGCCCTGCTCACATAACCATTTACTTGTAAACACAGGAATGGCCAGGCTGTGCTAAACCAAACTCATTGCCTCCCTCCCATGACACAGGAACAGCGCCTTGCCTCATTTATGGAAACAGCACTGTTTTCATGGCAGGCAGGCTCTTGGTTTTGGCACCAAAGAGTAAATAAGCCTGAGGAGGGAGAGGTGGGAAGACATTCCTTATCTCTAATTAGGGAGAAATCAATTCTGTTCTGTACAGCTTACCCTAGACTACTTAAAAGAGAAGTCTGAAGAGCATGTGGTTTCTTGCCTTCAGGAAGTGCTAGTTTGCACCTAGCAGAAAGACTCTGATTTTTTTATTGGCTTTGCCAGAATTCCTCTGCCCCTCATCTCCACTGTCCTCACTCAACTACAAGCTGGAAGTTTCTCTGAAAAGCCCACTACACCCAAGCACCGCTCCACAAGGTCTCTCTCTTAGTAAAAAGAAAGAAGTAATAGTACTGTCTAGATGCAGGGGAGGGGCATCGAGGCCTTTTTCTGATCACATTAAATCCTAGGGATAAAAGGGCTATGACTGAGTCAGAGACAGCTGATTGTTGAGATACCAGTACCTCTCTTGGAATGCCTCTCTCCAAAACAGAATTAATGGAAGAAATCCTCCTTGGAACAAGCCACTCCATGTTTCGGGCACAGAGAGGAGAACCCAGAGTTGCTCACTTTGCTGATGAGCTCAGTGATACAAGCAGATCTATGCACCAGGACCTTGGATCTCTCACCATGCATCTGCAGACAGCCCCACCTCCCACTGGCTGGAAAACCAGAGGACAGAGCCTGGCAGCAATGGCCCCCTGACAGCACTCAATGAAGACACCAGGAATACAGAGGACCCACAGGGGACATGCCCACAAACCAGAAGACCTCTGACCCATGAAGCTTACAGGTCTCACATGGTCTTACGATGGACATAAGCCCAAAAACCCATTTCAGCATGGCCATGAAAGTAGATTAGGGAAAAGCAACCATTAGGCAGCTCACTCCCAGTATTGATAGCTTCAGATCTGAGCCATCTCAAGCTTTTCCAACTGTATATAAAGGTCACACCTATAAAGTCACATCAGGGTGATTAGCCAGTTCTGGACAACCAGAGAGGAGGCACAGGCACACCAACACCAGTTGGAAATCTCTCCTGAATCTCAGCAGACCCAGACCAAAGACCACAGGGATTTTCCCTATCCCTGCTAGGTGACTGGCTCCTGATTCCTACTCAGACTGAGAAATCACATCATTCATGCTACAGTTGCAAAGCGACTCAGGAAGAGTCATCCTTTCTGTCCCCTGGGCTCTACCACACCATGCCAGGTAAAGCTTAAGCGCTTTCCCTTACTGAAGAGAATTTGCTCCATTACTGGGAGAGCACTTACGACTGTGCAGGGAAAACCACTAACCAGATGTATTTTCACACTTGTCAGGTGGTTTAGGGTCTAAATACCTCTTACCCCATTTGGCTAAATGGCTTTAGTGGATAATGCCATTATATGGTCTGCATTACATACTGCAGCCTCCTCTGTATCTGGGTAACACAGTTCTCAAAATAGCAATCAGCTAATGCTGCATCTTACCTTTTTTATTTGATCCTCTTTTAGCTTTGTGAAATGGAAAGCTAGCAAGTGGACAGCAAACATTTTCTTGAAGCAGATGGATGAGTCAGTAGTGTCAGAGCTGCTGTGAGTAACTCCAAAGCGACAGGTCTTTATTCACAAAGCTGGAGCTAGCAAAACTTCAGCAGAGGCATTTTCCCCAGCGTGGAATAGTGGAGTTCCTGGGAAATTGAGTCCAGAAATAAATCCATCCAGTGTGATTGGGTCAGTGATTAAACTTCTGCCTCTTTGCATCACTCCCCTCCACATCAACCCAAAGTCCCTCCCTCCCCAGCTACGCACTTCATTGTGCCAGAGCAGGCACCTGGAGAGCTGCCAAGCTGAAGGGGAGAAAAATCGATTTTGTTACTGCCCCACTTGGGAATTGTTACCACTTCTCAATGCAGTTGCTACGCAGCCTTCCCCACTTCATTCCAGAGGCTGACAGGCTCCCACTGCTGCTGCATGCAGCAGAGTGCTGCCAGGAATCTGGAAAGTTAGGTTTTAGGAAGTTTCTTCCCTCTGCTCAGTGCTTCCACTTGTGAGACAAGCTCTTCTGCATGAATTAACTTCACTCTAGTTCTGCACAGTGCACCCTTATCTGCAGCTTTGTACCAATTAAGCTTCAGCTGTGTAAAAGCAAAGAAACACACAGACCCCTGCCCCCAGCTGGAATACCTCTTGCGCAATTCCCAGCAGAGAGGTTTTGGACTGATTCTTCTCTCTCCACCCAAAGTTTCAGACCAGTGAAGATCCTCAGTACTGCAAAACCTGGGGAGAGGACAAATTTACCTGGCAGGCAGCAGTGTAGGTATCGGACTGCCCCACTGGAAGGATGCCTTTAACTGGCAGTAGAGAGCACCTACAGCAAGAGCAGCTTCCTTACACCATCAGATTTTGACACAGCCTTTAACCATTACTCTTCAAATTCATTCTGAATACACAAGTGTTTCCAGGATTTTGTCACTGTATCAAGTGATATGGACTATGGAAACGTCATCCAAAGAAAACTCGGTGAAATACTGACATGAAGGAGAGGAAGAAAAAAAAGGCATTCTCATGGGGTAATTAGAGGCTCACTCTCAAACTACACCTATATGCAGTGTGTTTCCCCCAAGTCACTGTTCAGCTGAACTGAGCATAGCTACTGACAATTGTCACCCTAAATTTTGCAGAACAAGGTAACAATTAAAAATTATTTTGATAGATTAGAAAAACAGCAGGGGGAGAAGAGGAAAGGGGGAGGGGAATGCCAAGTAATGTGAGGAAACACAAAGAACTACTGAGCAGTAGAAAACTGTCTAGAGATCCAGAGAAGGGCAGAGACAGTCAGTCAGTAGAAAGGATGTCTGGCTACATCAGTTCATAGCCTAGAGTGGACCCAACAATCTCCTGCTATTGTAAAAACAAAAAAAGTACAGCTGATCATGGTGAGCTGTATATACAGGAATATAATCCACAGACACACAAACCAACACTCAACTCCATACTCAGCACCAGTCTCGGAAAGAGGACTCTGCTCAGTCCTGTCAGCTATGGCACATCAAGAAGGCATAGATCAGAAGGATTTAGCTCTGCTGAACATCAGGAGCAGTCACAGGTCACATTTTTTCAGCTTCTGATCACGAGGAAAGACTGAAAGAGCTGAGGGAGGGGAACTCGCTCTGCAGAGACAAATTATACAGAACCACTGCTAGGAAAGGTTCCTCCTGCCTTGCATCAGAGATGAGCTCTGGACACTGGGAGATCCTGCCAGCTCTATTTATTTTCCATTATTCTAGAACAAGAGTACAGCAGACAGAGTGTCTGAACAGTCCATAAATAGGGCTTGTTCTAAAATTAGGCCTTTGATCTTCGAGAGAAAGAGAGAAAAGAAAGAAGAAAATAAGCCACACTACCAGCCAGAAAGCACGGTTCACTTCTCCTCTATTCATCTTTTAATAACTGCTAGCTTGTTAAGTCAGACACTGACTCCCAAAGGGACTGTCTCTCTCCTCATTGTTTACCCATGCCATCCGAGTCACAACCCCTCTGGCCAGCAAAATTGAAAACATCACCTTTCAAGCTCCATCCCACTTTGATCCAGAGCTCATTGTGTCTGTAATACAGTAGATTTATTTTTCATTCTCTCTTTTCTTTCTTCCTCTGACAGACACCACAGAAAAAGGTCTCAAAGATCTAAACATTCCTAAACTGGCAGCAGGCTCTGTGAAATACCTGACATGTCAGAATCACTGCATAACTTGTTCGCTCATCCCTGGTGCATCCCAGCTTCCAACAGGCTGTTATGCAAGAAAAGACAAGACATTATCTCATTTCCACACAGACAGCAGTTCAATGTACCAAGGGCCCAACACCCAGAAGTATTACAGCCATTTTGTACTTATGCTGGCCAGGGCAGGAGAACCAATCCAGGCCCAAGTGAACAGATCAGCTCCAACTGCATGCAGCTTGGAAACTTGAGGCGATGTTGTTTTTCCCCTTTGTTAGAGCTGAACCCAATAAAAGTGATCCACAAACCTTCCCTCCCCGCTTCACAAGGGCCAACAAGACTTTAAAATTGTAATACCCCTCTCTCTACTTTCTTCTCCTTCAGTTTTGCCTCCAAACCCCATCTCAAGGCACAATGGAGAATCCTGAAGAGTCTGGTGCTCATCTGCCTCCCACAGACTTGCAGTCAAAGCCCTGCAGAGAAAAGGAGCTCATAGCTACAACGGGGAAACTCACAGAAATGTCTTGAATACATCAGCTAAATGTGCCCTGGTTACCTCCAGAAAGAGATACCGTATCAATAAGCATTTTATTGCGAGATAAACTCGTCTATCCTTGGTGAGTTATCAAAGGCAGTGGCGATGCTGGCTGCTGAATTTGGTACCCAGGTTAGCAAGGAGACAGCGGACAAGGCTACTAGTGAGTCATCAGGCAAAATCCTTCTTTGTTATAGCTTAAAGATTCCAAGACCAATCCTTAGGACACATTCTCCCTTCCCTGTAGTAGCAGCATGTTCATTCCCCATTATATTCCCACAAGTTCATCAAAGCTCAGAAGAGAAAGGGGTCCCCATATTCTTCCTGCACATGCCCCTCCTAGAGCAACATCAGGATGGCACAACACCTGAAAGGGCTGACCAGAAAAATCAGAAGAGATGGAAATAGCAGACAGAATAGAGCATGCTGGGCTTAAAAGACAGAAGGATTTTTACCAAGCAGCGCTGTTACAATCAGCATCTTACATTTGAAGGACAGCAAATAAACAATTAATGAATAAACTTCCAAACATCTCTAATTTCAATGCCTGAAGTTAATCTGGAAACCTGAACACCTGAAATAGTTTTGCAAACACGATTCCCACATCAAGCGAACAGTGTTGTTGTTGCTGCTTAAAAATAAAGCTTCAGCACAGCCCCACAAGGCAGGTTAAAAATGGGTAGGTGGGGTAACTGTGCACCACACCAGTCCAGATTGTACCACATGGGACCAATGTGGCAGCCACTCTAATGGGAGTCAATGACAGCCACACCATTAGCTCAGAAGAAAAGAAAACTTTCATAAAGTCAGGCCTGGAAACGCCTGAATAAACTTCAGAGCTTCTAAAACAGTTACTATGGAGTCACTATAGAAACAAGCAATGAGTTAAGCAAAGTGCTAATCTCAGCAAAATACAGAAAAGAATGCTTATAGTCATTTAGCTTCTTTATTGCAAGGCTTGGTGCTGAAACACAAGGCTGGCTTACAGCCTGAAGTCCCAGACACTCTTTCCCTGCTCAAAAATATACACTAGTACTCAGCTTACTGTATGATTAAAGGATAAATTCAACCAAACAGACTAGAAGCAAAGCACGATAGAAATGTGGGTCTCCCACAACCCAACCCCACATACACTGGGCAGAGAAAACAGAGTTGTCCATGGTGGACAACCAAGGTGGTTTCAAACAGCGGTTTGCAGATCCATCCTGATCTGGGGTAAGCGCAGTCCCAGGGGTAAGTGGGACAACACATGTGGTCAAAATGTGCCTGCAGGCTTGAGCAACTACTGCTTCCCTTCCAGTGAGTGCCAAGGAACAAGGAGGCAATTGATACCACTCCATCACAGTCCACATCACACAAGCTGTGTGAATATTAGCAAATGCAACGCATCTGTAAGGGTTAATGCAAGCTCGCACTCTGTGCAAGTGGTGCTGCGGTTCAGCAGGACTCTGGGAAAGCAAAGCTGAACTACTCACCCACAAAGCAGAAAATCCACAACATTCACATGGCCTTTACCACACACATAGAGCTGCTTGGTTTTTCCTGGGGGAGGAAAAAAAGATGTGGCTTTGCAGGGGAAGGGCCTAAAACTTTCTCTTCGCACCAGTGCTGTACCAAAACCAGTGGGAGATCATGTAGACTAGAAATATTTACACACCGCTTGCTTTTTAGTAAACAATGTGGAAAGAGTACATGAACTACATTGAAAACAGCTGTAAAAACATTTTTCAAACTGCTGCAGATTTGTTTCAGAGGAGCAGCATAAAAGACTGATACCAGGAGAAACAAAAGGGGATTCAGAGCAAACTTTCAGGCTGCAGAGAAACACAGTTGACCACTTCAGAAAGTCAGGTATTTGATAGTGAAACTCAATCTGGATTTTAAAGGTTTCCCAACAGTAACAGAAGCAGGATCCATGCACTTGTACACAGCCAACCCCAAATGTATGGTCAGTGTAGCATTATTCTCCTCAGGCAGCCGGGCAACATGTCTAAGTGCTGAAACCCATTTCTGTAAATACACAGCAGTTTCAGCACCTGATTCTTTCCGCTCTCCAGTATCCACATTGGGAGCTCACAAGCACACCCTAAGCTGCTCACATGAAAACTAAATCACACAGCATCAGTAATTACCGCTCAGATTACAGAACTGAAATTTACTCATAAATTCTTGTGGCCAGAATTCCATCATTCCTGACATATTACCACAAATGCTTTTCACCTCCTTCCACATTTTCACAGGACACAAAGGTTAGAAGCACATGACTCCTATCACCAGTCTGAGCCAATTTTGTTCCAGACTGCTAATTACTTGTTTGTGGTCTGTTAAACTCTGCCCTTTGGGAAGGGGTGGAATGAGTAGCTAATTCATTACTAGTGAAATATCTGACATTTATTGATGATGAGAGGATATCTTGCAAGAAGACACCAAGTTCAAATTGTCACACAGCAGTAGATCATACACTTATGCTGAACACCATGATTGAAAGAGTGTACAGCTGAGTGGTAAAAGCAAACTTATGGCCTCTGAGCTTTTAAGCGTCCATTTCACATTACAGGTCACAGGAGAAGGAAAAACACCAAGGAGCTGCAGCAGTGTAAACATGAAATGCCAAAGAAGTTATTAAAATAGTATTTTATTTTATGAATAAAAACTAAAAATAATTAGGACGTGGTTCTATTTTCTCTTTTTCCCTGTTTCCTTTGAACTACGCTGATCATCTCTTTTTGAACCAAAGCCATATCTACCATTCCTGTGCTGATCCTGCCACTCACTCTCCAGCTGTCTCAGCATTTCCTGTGTCAGAAGTCCCTCCTGCAGCAATTTGTTGGCAAGAGATCCACGTCCATAGCTTTTCAGATCCTCCTGCCTGCTACCAAGGCGAGAGGGTCTCAAGTTCTTCGCTCTTCTCAGTCCCGCAGCCTCCACTGCAATGGACAGGGCCTCTGTGGAGGCTGCACTGTGCCGGTCTGAAACCACCCTGGCATCCTTCTTAGTCCCTGAGAGAGGAAAATCTTCTGACACAACTTCAGTTGTGCCAGAAGCAGCTGCAGACTGGGATGCTCGGATCAGCTTTGTGATGTTGCAGACACCAATTTGTATAATGTCGTCTAGTTTTTTCTGAATATCTCTTACAAGGACAGCGTCAGGGAACATATCCATGAAGCGGTAACTGAAGAGAGGCAAAAGAACACACAATTAAACCTCATTGGGAAAAAATGAGATAGATAGATAGATAGATATATATACAGTAAGTAAAAAGAATATTTATTACATGTTGCATGGAAAGGTCACCATATTTTAATTTGCATTTCAGCTGCTCCAGTCCAGGATCACCTCATTTCTACCTTTCTATCAGTCACAAACTGCTCTCTGCAGAACTCACTCCCTCAACATTGTTACACTTGCATTTGCCAAGATCCTCTGAAGGGCCAAAGGAGCCCATCCTGCACCACATACACATGGGCTTGAAGACACTGCGCTTCTACGACTGTAAGTCATAAATAATAGGAACAAACAAACAAACAACCCCCAAAAACAACAACAAGCCACCCCAAAACCAACCAACCAACCAACCATTTTCAAGCACAAAGACAATACCTTAGCCACAGATAGAGGTCAAAAACATCATGCACAGCTTCAAGGTGCACAAGTTCTTTGATGTTTTTTGGAGCAGCTAAGGGCCACTTGGTGTGCCGGCAGAGCCAGTCGAACGTCAGAGGCTCATTTCTACTGAACTGTCGTGCAAACTGAAAAACAGGCAGATTCAGTGAAGTCCTCAGTTAGTCAGGAAAGAAGAAAACCCCAAAGAGTTACATTCCCCAGAGTCTACATATATAGAACACTCCAGAAAACACCTGCTTTGTTTTACACAACCCAAATACCACACATTCTTTTACTTAATTACTCAACGGAAGGAGTCACCTCTCCTTTCCAGGGCCTCATTAACACAATTTGTCCATGGACCGTGCACAGAGTTAAGCAACAAAAGCACAGAGCTATCCAGAAAAGCCTAACACTGAAGGCATTTGATTTCATCCAGCAAAGCAGATGGACTGCGTGTCTTTTTTAATCCTCTTCCTCCTATTTGGTTAATTATCTTGTTCCAGGGTTGCCAGGGTTTAGAATATTAAAGGTATTCCCTGGTTTAGGAAACACACTACCCACAACCCAAACAGATTAATGTGCACTAGAAATCCACCCTTCTGAAACCCAGACACCTCAGCTTTTTAACAAACAAACTAACAAGTCAAGTAAGATTTAAATCTAAAATACTCAAGAGTACTGATGACTTGGAATAACTGCTTCCTAACTGGCTGATACTAAAGCGGTTTTTTTGGCCAAGGACTGGGGCTTAAATTCACACAAGCATTCACAACAGCCTACCCCCCTCTAACACCACATTATGCCTCTCTGCACCTTCACTACTTGGAATCCAAATGCTCTACATTTTCCTAATGAGGCACTTTTTTCAACTCTTTAATCAATCACTCATTTTTTAAAGAATATTATTAGGCATTTTTGAAAAGCAGGGTTCTAATATTTGTGACATGAGGGCACCACATCACTTTCATTTTTATACTATTTAATTTAAGAAGTTTAATGCAGTCTTTAAAAAGGGAACAATGGCAATACTGTCTAACAAAGTAACAGTCCCAAGTGACATTATTATTAACCCTGAAAAACTGAAAAATCAGCTGACTACAAATTCCTCAAAATAATCACTCTGGGGGCACAGCAAAAAACAATTCATCCAGGCCTGAAAAGTAAAGTGACTTAATTCTGAGAGCAACATACAGCTCTGTGTTTTCTGAGGTTTAAATTCTATGCAACTGTATTATAGCATCAGCAACCACCCTTAATCCCACATTCTCTTCTTTAGTTGACAAGCTAACAGCTCGAAGGAGCAGTAACTTGGTTTTTAATGACTGCTTTTAGAAACACTGTAGTGCAAAGCTTAACAGTGCACAACTGACTAGGGAACACAACCCTCATCTCTCCCAGTTCAGAGCTGACATAGAAGTACAAGCAGTAGGATTTTCTGACACAAACAGCAGAGGAGCCATCCAAACTTTAATTTACATCATGAGAACCAGTTCTCAGAAGTTTAAAGCTTTGGTCAATAAAAACAGCCAAGAATTAAATTAGGAAAAAGATACATGTCCAGCTATTTTATATATCTTATACTACCTGTGAGCACTTTAAGAATACTCTCAAATTATCTGATGGCAAAAGCCACAACAAATACAGCAGCTAGATACAGTCCCAGTGCACCAAGACCCACTTGGTCCAATAAAAACACCACATTTTTTGAGGGGAAAAAAATAGCTGACCTTCAGCAAAGTGGTACACACAAAAGGCTCTTTTCTGTTCAAGGGTGCAGTGCAGAAGACATATCGTGATCGCAGATTTAGTGGAATGTGCTGAATCATATCTGCTAGAAATTTAAAGTCATCAATATTGCAGACAAAGTACATCCCATCGACTTGTGAGAGGCTCACAAAAATATCCTGTGAAAATTAAACCAAATAGAAGAATGTTGTTACAGGAGAGGGTTGGTAAACTTTGTATTACAAAACCAAAAAATTATTTAGATTTTGAAAGGCTAGTTATACTAAAAGAACAATTAAAAACCATCAAATTGGACCACAGTAATAAAAAAGTGGGCAGGGGAGTTCCTCCTGCTCTTTTAGCAGAATTTGCATTAAATTCTCCAACACAGGGTCAGAGGAGAAGAGAATACATTACAATTTATTTAAACGCTTTCAGCAGTCTCCTAAATAACAAAGTTCTGGAAGGGTACATTTTAGTTACAAAGAACACAGGAACCAGTTTACTACTATGTTTAGAAATTTCTCCAGGTTTGTCACTTAGCATGACCCAAAAAGCTAACTTTACAGCACAAAATTCAATAATTGAGGTATTTTTAGCTCAATGGCAGGATCAGATCTATTTTAGGAAGAAAGAAAACACAAGCTAAATACAGTATTCCAATAGAGGAGTTCAAAGAAAACATGAGACATGCTCAAGGTTTGGAGAAACGGAAGATGCAGTGCACCCTGCAGGGGGAATTTTATGGGCCCCCAAAATTATTTCTCTAGTGTAAATCTTTGAAAGATTTTTTAAAAACATCTTTAAAGAAATGCTGAGCTTTTTAATTAAATATGTGACTGAATATTTACGAGATCAAAAACAATGCAAGGTTTTTATCTTAATACTTCTATGCCAACCCAGAAATTGCTAATTTCAAAATTTTGAAGATGCGCTGTTACCCTACCAGGCTAAGTCTTCCAGGAGGTCGCCAGGCATAATCTTTTATTCCAAGGTTAGAAATATATGTTTTGCTACATAACGGCACATCAGCAGAGAACAAAAATGCCCACTTAAAACCACGAAAGCTGCTAAGAATTTCTCAGTGTACTAAAAGCTGTGATACTATTCTTTAAATACAGTATTGGAAATTTAATTTCTACTTTAAAATGTTTAGGTACATCCAAAAGAACTAGTACCTATCTAAAGAGGAGATCAAATTGATCCCACAAAATCTGTTTTCTAAAAGTTAAAAACACATTGTTTTACCACAAAATCCACAGAAACAGGGAAAAAAAAAACAACAGGTAGCTCTCAGATATGTGGACATCTGATATGACCAGTCTAGTTTTCCAGGAATTTTCAAACAATTTATCTAAATTTTGATTTCTAATATCCTCAGCCTCAGACCAAAATGTCTACATTTAAAATTCAGAAAAGCTGGAATGAAAAAGCTGCTGCACAGTGTTAAACACGAGTAAAACTACCAACACATTTCAACAGCTTTCAAGTTTATTGTAACACAGAAAAGTTAAACATCCTAAACCTATCTGCAGTCACTGTGGAGTAGAGAGAAGAACTGAACTGATAAAAAAATACATGCAAGGCTGTCTGTCAGGTCTCCCAAGGGCAGGTTTGTACAAAGCAGTGACAACTAGTAATACTTCATTTTTAAAGCAGAAGCTAATATTTTGATCATTCTTACAATTAAGTTGGATAGAGTGGCATCAGGAAGATGATAAGCGAACATTTCTATCTGCTCAGGAGTAGGATGTAGGCCAGCTGCCTAAACAGAGAATAAAGAAAAAAACTTCCATTAATTCTCAGTATTGTTTTAAAGTTAATGCACCAGGAACAAAATATTGAAAGACAAAATGCAAGAAACCAAAGCACCCTGCAGAATCCAGTTTATTTAGCATACTTAGCTGAAACTTAAGAACTTCTGTGCTTGAGCTTTTAATTCTCAAAAGAGCAGATTCACTATAAAAGCAACACTGCAAGTCTCCAAATGGGCTGTCTATCCAAAGTCACTCTGGCACAACACAACCCATTTTTATTACTAAATTGTAAACAGACACAAGGAAGAGTAATTTGGGATCAGAATATCATAAGGCAGCCCCAGAGAACATCTGTACAGACTGGGTGCTGAGGCTCTCACCTTCACAGGGGGCACAGCCTCACTCAGAATTTCCTTCAGCTGCACGAGATCATCGCGATGCATTGTGGTGACTTCTCCCTGTTTGAAGGAGGAGCCGAAACGCCCAGCTCTGCCTGCGATCTGCAGAGCCTGGGACGTGGTAATGGAGTCTATTTCCTTCTCTCCCTTCTCATTGACAGTCGGCTTTACTATGGAGTTAAAAATTATTCTTCTTATACACCTGAAATATTTGAACAAAAACAAAGGGGAATCCTTTTTTGCAAATTACTTCCACTATGAACAATTAAAGTTTTTGCTTTTTTATAAGCTTTTTTCTCCTCTATAAATTCAGGTATCACAGATACTACTTATGGACACAGCCTATTCTAAAGGGCAGGATAAGACTACGGGCTAGTTGCAGGAGAATCATCATCCCTGCACACATCAATCATGTCCTAATAGCATCCCAATCCATTCATCACCACCTGCCTCAGTAGTTTGTAGCAATGTGACTGCATGTCCTTCACCAATGAAATACATCTGAAACTCGGCTGAACTTGTTCAGTATTTCAGAAATGCAAGAGAGTGACAATTCTGACAACCTAGCACATTTGACCCCAGTTGATCTAGTAGGCCCTGTCATCCACGGCCAACTATCACAGTGAATTATGCCAAGAAAGCCATTTAGTTCTTGGAATCAGTTTTAAAATTAAAGTCTAGTTCTGCGTAACCAAATTGATTGCTACTTCAAAATTGAAATGTATGTACTGTGTAATCTAGACACAGCAGATATTTAGATGAGTTAATCACTCTGGGGAGACAAAAAGCAAGGAAATTAATGTTGCCATCACACCTGAAGGAAAATAAAAGTACCATAACCTGCTGCAAGTACTTACAAATTGAGTCCCATTCCAATTGCATCTGTAGCAACTAAAATTTTACACGGATCATCAGGATCATTGAATTTCTTTGCCTGTTCAAGCTTTGTTCCTAAAACAGAATGACAGAACACTTCACATAGCAAACTTCATACAAAATAAAGACAACGCATCACTAAGTCCAATGTCATTTAGGCTGAGGAAAAAAAATTGATATTTGATTGGTATTTGGCTGCTGTTGGGGGGAGGCGGCAGGAGGGATTTAAATCATTCCTAGAGCTGTGGATAGAGCTCATTTAATTATATCTATCTGAAGATCTAAATTAAGTACATAATAAAGGTCTAATCCCAAGATTAAAACGCCAGTCAATGAAAGTTGATTACTTTCTCTAGCTGTATAGAAAAGCAAAACTAGGTAACTTGCACTGCTTTATTTTAAAATAAAGAAAGCAGTACAAGGGGGTTTTCTCCTAAGAAAAGCAGCAAGAAACAGAACACTCCCTTAACAATAAAAGCAAGAGTGCTTTACCTGGTGGCAGACTGCCATATATGACAGCACATTCTAATCCCCTGGCTTCAATCTGTCGGCTCACAGAGTAAATGTCATTCTTACTGAAACAGACAATGCAGTCCCCAGGACGGAGGTTATCCAAGGACTCTAAGGCATAATCCAGCAAAGTCAGAGGAGTCAGTCTCTTGTAGTTTCGGACCTAGAATCAAAGTTGTCAAAGACAGTATCTTTTTAAACTCAAATTCCATCATATGGAGAATAACTATCAACACATTCTGTAAAGTCAGCAAACTTGAGAGCACCGTGCTCTCCTGGAAGATCAGGACTGTAAAGAAAGTCTGTAAACAGCTGTAGCATCCCCTGAAGGGAACTCATCAAACCACTTATCTTCTTTCAGAAAAACAGTACCACTATTTAAAAAGAGAAAGAAAGAACTTTGCAACATCTTTGCTTTACAGAAATTGAGAAACATTTTAACAAGACCTCCTGCAGGATAACTTTGAGCAGCAATACCCCAAAAGACCTTACATTTTTCCCCATTTTACAGCAAAGAGAACCTGATGTTCTGTTCATAGATTCTCAGAATTACTTACTTCAACTTCCTCCCCTGTAGTGTACATGAGCTCTGTCACCAAGTCAATAGCAGCAGGCTCTCCACAAACATGGATTTCTTCTGCACAGAGGCCTGAACAAGGTCCAGTGAAATAAAAGGCAAAATGTTACTTGTTTATACACAACAGTAGCTTTATCTGGCTCTTAAGGTATCCAAAAATTGTATTTTGGTTGCCAAATACAATGAGGACTGTATTTCACCTCCTTCAACGACCCAAACCGGCACCTAAAGCCTCTCCCTCAATACACTATTTCCTTACAGCTGCTCTTGATCTCTTACCAGCAGGTGATATTGGACAATTCATTAGTGTGATACTCAGAGCAGCCAATACCTCACTGCACCCTCTTGGCCAAAACAAGAGGTGCCCTCAGCCACTGAACAAATGGAGCAAAGTTTTGAGGATGTTTCATTTACTACTCATGTTTACTAACTCCCAAACCATAGAAAAACTGAGGAGTTTTGTTTTCTGCATGAATTCACCTCTAATTCAGTCAGAAAAGAAAAGGGAAACACAGGAGGTAAAGGAAGTGCGACAAATCTGAATTTAGAATCAAAAGCAACGAAAGGAAGGGCCGAGAGGGAGTCATATTCCAAATTTCTGTTCCAAATATTAGGAAAAATGTTTCAAAAACTTCTCTTGCAAAATTCTAAAATTATGAAAGTAAGTGTTCTTCTAAGAATATAACAGAGTGATGCAGCTCTATAAACGAGCCGTTTGAAATTAACACTACAAAATATTTAAAGTTACCATTATATAGCAGTATCTCTACATAAGGCAGTCTCTTGAAAACTGGTGTTGTTTTAATTGAACAGAAAAGCACACTTTTGGAAACAGTCAATGTAAAAGGACAGCACAATGTAGTAGAGACTATTATCCAAGAAAGGAAAAATAAAAGAGGTATCTGAATAAAATTTTAAAAACCCATTTGTTAAGTAAAACAACAGGTAACTTGCTATCATGCAGACAAATCTTTTGAGGCAGAGTATCTCTCTAACTTGCTGTGAGAAGACATGAAGAACAAATACTTTTATTTTGCATCACATATTGTAACCACTTATGACTACACTGACTGCTAAGCTTGAATTTCATGTGCCATTAAGCACACTACCAACACAAACAAGCTTACCTAGAAGGGCTCTTGTCCAAGCCCAGCCTCTGGCAGGATCTCTGATCATCTGAATTTCATCAATCACAGCAACTTCGTCTTAAAACAAAAAAAGAAAAATACGATACACCAAGGAAGAGAATCTAGAACAGCAGTACAAGACACAAAGGAACTCACAGGTTTCCTAAAAAAGGTTGCTCAAGCAAAACTAATCCTCTATCACCAAAAAGCTATTCTGAGATGATCCAGGTTTCTTGAACTGCTCTGTCATAGTTCAGGAATTGTTCAAACAAGAGTGAAAAGGAAGAGCTTAGCTACTTTTGAGTGCAAGCAATAACACACACAACAATACCACAGATAGGACTGACAAAATTGTGTGTACTTACAAGGTGTATTAGTGCTGCACATTTCAATGGTACAAGCAACATGAGGAGCCTGTCTGGCATCTTCATTGGCAAACACACGCTCTTCTCCTGTCACCAGGTCACATGGCACATTCTAAAGGCATTCACAAATCTCAGGTTAAGTTTCTTTAATATAAAAGAATCCCCTTTCCAAAGAGGACAAAATCAGTTTCTTACAGTAGTTTCTAGGACAGTATAATAGAAGCTATCCAGGAAATAACTACTCAGCCTTGAGAGACTTGTGTTTAAGTCCTAGCAGAGCACAGGTTTAATTAAGAGGTAGTATCTGTAATTAGATGCCTTCCCCTACTCCTGCAGGAGGTTACATATTCCCCTGAGCACTTCAGAGCTGTCACATCTGCCACAAAAGAGCTGTTGGAAGAGTACAAGGGGCTCATAAAGCAAGGCCCAGCAGTGAAGGAGCCTTGCAAGCTCCAGCCTGCTCCAGCCCCTTTGACAACTGCCCTGCTGCCTTATAGTCACACAGCAAGAGCTCATGAGAATCAGCTGCGAGAGACAGCTGAGGCCACCACCCTGCTAGCCTACACTCCTTAGTGCTGATGGCTGCTCCATCCATACTTACAGCCCAGCAGAGCCCTGCTGGAAGCCCTATTTAAGCCCCAAGGGCCTAAACATGATCCAGGAACCACCAACTGAAAAGTTCTCACACACTGAACACAAGGGAGATAAGTTCAGCAACCACTAGCAAAGAACATCAATGCATGGTACCCACAGTCACTCTGTGAATACATGTGTTACATCACAACTATCTCCTAGGACAAGTCAATCTTTCTTACGTGTTGCTCGGTCAGACTGATAATAGGAGTTACAAATTCTACATCAAAAAAAGAGAAATCACAACATCACTACTGTACACACACACTGTGTTGTATTAACATGTGATACGTGGTTGTAATGTTTTAGGACTGGTCTGGTTCTCTGCAGCTGGAAACACACTGGTGAGGAGCCTCCAAAAATATGCCAGAAGCAATACAAAACACTAATAAAAATTTCCTCTAGGGACCTGATATATGGCACTGCTCTTCAACTCAACACATCTGAATCTGCAGAATTTTTCAAAGATGGTGAAGTGAAATATATTTAAACACTGAAGCAGAAGGTTGAGGGGAGTTAAGCAAGGGTAATTTTTTGTGTGCAAGCTATAATAAAGGTCATGGGCAAAACAAGGCATGGTCCCTATGCTTAGAAACCTAATAGTAGAACCTGGCTAACTAACCTAGGGAGCAACAAATTACAGAAGAGCAGAGGCAGGTTACAGGGATGACTGCACAGCACGTGCTTTGGGAACAGCACCGTTCCACTTGGAGAAATGATGTTCCATTCTGCTCCTAAAGCAGAAATGCACAACTGGTTTCACAGGAGCTGCCATCACTGCAAAGCAAAGGCACCTCTTCAAGCACAGGGCTCCAGGGACAACCTGGCACTGCTACAAGGCTTTACAGACATGCATGCATGAGACTCTTCCAGTACTAAGGATATGGGTAAGTAATATGACATACTGACAGCATCATTACTCTTTTGGAAGATCTCATGAGCCAGAAGTTTTAGTGGACCGCAGTATATTCCAGATTTGGCTGACAAAAACCTCTGGATAGCATGGTAAGTTTTTCCACTGTTTGTAGGACCGGCATGAAATATTATCTTTCTCTGAATAGCCCTGGCATCTGGATACCTAAAGCAAAGACAAAAAAAAGCAGATCTGTTGAACATTTATCTGGATACTGATTCAGGAGAAACTGGAAATTAGCTTAAGCATTTATTTATTAGTAGAGTTTAATGTGTGTTGAAAACAGAAATACCAAGTTCTTAAAGACAGTACAAAGAGGTTACTGTGTCTTACACATTGATCTTCTAAATCATACAATGCTTTCAAAAATTCAGAGTGAAATCCACACATTGTGTTCAAAATAATTCTCATTATTCCTCCAATTCTCTCTCCTTCAGTTTATCAATATTTTAATGTTTTGATGTGCTACCTCCCAAACATATTGTCAGAAAACATCTTCCAGGAAAAGCCACACCAACTCAGTGACTTTCACAGCTGATATAATCTTGTTTCCTTTTTAATTCATTGTGGTGTATCTTGTAAAAAATATAAAAGTTCCTGACACAAATTATTGTAAAAACAGAGAAATGGAACTGAAAAGGTAGCATAATTACAGTCAAGTCCACAGACTATGAAATTCTATGACACTAAGAAAAGAAAACAGTGCAGCCACTCCACCACACTGACCAGTTGGGCGGCAGCCTCAGATCGCTGATCTTGCGCAGATCATCCATGCAGTCCAGCATTGGAAAGATCTGCTTTGCATGCCTCAGGAAAAATGGAAACAGATCATCCACGTGACCTAGAAGGACAAATCCTTTTCAGAAAGTTTGTGTGCCTGTCTGATCATATACCTCCATAATAAACTTCAAAAAAAATTTTCTACTTCCACCCCACACTTACGTAATCCTTTCAACTTCTGGCTCTCTACAAGTTCAATAATTATCTCAGTGGCAGAAAGGGAAACTAATGTGAGTACATAGACTCATTTAGCAATGGAATACAAACACAGGAATATGGAAAAACACATCTCCATTTCAGTATATTCACTGTGGTCAGCCTACTTGCCTACGGAACTTCCAAGTAAAATGAGAAGCTGTGGAAAAGCTGGATGAGAAATAGCTTTTCTGTCCTAAGAAGATTTTAGCCCTTTCTTCCTAAATTCATGTGTTGCCTTAGAATAAAATAAAATAAAAGCTTTTAAAGTGCTTTTATGAATAAACAGAGAAAAACAGATTTGCAGCTTCTCTAAGCTACTGAGACTTAGGATGCTGGTTCCAAATTCTAAGTTTCCAATCACTAGGAGAGAAAATAAAAATACTAAAATCCACTCAGAAGACAAATCCAGGTTCATTCTTCTGAATGCTTGCAAAGTAGACATGTGGGCCTTAAAGGTCTCATTTCAGGTCACACTCTTACTGTCCAGCTCTCATAGAATTTCAAAGAACTATCTTGATCTAAAAAACTGTTATTATCAAACATACACACACAAAAAGAAAAAGCAGTGGTTTGGGGTTTGTTGGAGATTTTTTGTTTTGTTGGGGGGAGGGGGGAATGTTCTATTTTGGGGAAGGTTAAATTGAGAATTATTATTCAATGAACAAAAATTATTGTGGATTTTTTTTTAAACTGTAATATGTCATCTTTGGACAAGCAAAACTCAAACTTAAAAATTTCAGTATTTCCATATATGAGTTTTAAGGCATAATGCTCATATATAACCAAATAAGGAGCGGAAATGAGAAAATCCTGAGGAACATTTTATGCACAAGTAATATAATGAGACAATTTCCTAAGATGGCAAACATTTAAAATCTACACATTTACATTTTAAGACAAAACTAACGGCCACTGTAACCTCTAAATTCCCATCATTAAAACACACATGCTCTGCAGCTCAAACCCTGGAGAAAGCTGATTCTACTGTTCCCAGCTGGCATCACCTCAGTTAGGTGCTGTTAATTACAACACAGGATGCACTGAGCAGGCGAACACAACTCTGTGAGTGCCACAGGGAAACAGAGCACTGTCACAAAGCTGCCCCTAAAGCCACCCTGCCGGCCGGGAGAAAGCTCTCCAAGTGCCCCCTAGTGACTACTAAATTTTTAAGAGAGGAATAAACAGAACATCAATGTTTTCATTTCAGCTCTGAACAGATGCTGTAAAACAACAGGCTGCTTCTTGCTGACACCTCCACATCTTTCATTTCCACTTCAGGAGATTTAAGGGCAGAACATTCCCTAGGATGGGCACAAATGTTTCTGATAGGGAAGCAGGGATTTTTCATCTCTCTGACAGCATAGTAGGGGGTCCACATTTACGTAGGTAAGTACACAGGGCGAAAACAAGTACAAATGCACGTTTTATTCAACAAACACTCCAGATACTTGCCTGCATCACAGCATATATCATTGAGAATAATATGCAAATCAGCACTCACAGAACTGGATTCCATGATATACTTCCTAAAGCTTATAAATGCTTGGTGAAAGAGGGTAGCTGCAAAAAAAAAAAAAAAAAGAACAAAATGAATGTGGCCAGGATCATAAAACTCTATCTGGAAACACCCAAAAAAACTCTGAAGCAGTTCATCAAAAAATTGTGTCTTAATGTAAGCTATTAAAAGTAAATATAAAGGTTATTTGAACTAAGTGACAGAGACAAGGTAAGGAAGCAGTGTTGTGATAAAATTATCATATCTAATATCATATCTGAATTAAAACAGATTTCACATTAAATTAATATAAACTTGAAACATTTACTTACCATCCAGTCCATTTTCTGCTCCTAGTCTTTGAATTTCTTTTCTTTTATAGAACTTGTTTAAGTTTTTTAGAACTTCACCTGTAAAAAAAAAGTATACCTTTTTTTTTTTTTTTTGCTTCCTCAAAATTAAATCACATTCTCCTGGCTCAAAGATCCTGGTTTATAGTCTCCTTACTCTGGAGAGAGGGAATCTTTCCATGCTGAACAGACTCAATGAACTCTCCCTAAATCATATACAATCAATAAGTGAGATTGGGACTATTGTAGAGAAGGACAACCTTCAACTGCAGCAGAGTAGGAACTGCCATGAAGATGGTGCCAGCCATTTCCCCCTAGTACCTGATAGGAAAGCATAAAGATGGGAACATGCACCTAACAAGTAATGGAACAAACTAATTAATGTTTGGGGGTGGGTTTTTGTTTGCTTTTTATCAGCACCTATGAGGAGGTTTTAATATGAAAAGCAAATCTGCTTGAATTACTTGGTGATAGCTTTTAATAAACATCCTGAGGTATGTTCTTCCCTCCCCCCTGCTTCCAAGACAGATTCTTCAGAAAGATCAGGTAAACCAGACACAGTATTCTTTCTTTTCTCAGGTTAAATAAAAGGAGGGAAGGAAAAAAACAGAGTTTCTTCATATATATCACAAATTACTCAGCTTTGTGTGAATAAAATCTCTTACAAACTTATTAATAAACTCTTTCCCTCCCCTAAAAGGCAAGTTCAGTGTTGCAACAAAATTGTATTTACTCAAGTACACACTGTTTTTAGTTCATTAAATGTTAGTTAAATGACAGTGCAAAAAGATGTGTCCCCTTTCCATCTACAGCACATCAGGAATTCACAAAAAATCTAGCAAATTTAATGAACACCTATTCATGAGCTTACATTATTCTTAAAACTAAAGTCTATGAACCCTGCATTGTAAAATGCTAGGAGTGATCAATGTAGCACACCCCTGGTGCCAGCACAAGCCACTGGACACAACACTGCCAAGCTCTGCTCTCTGCAACTAACTCCATAACTGTCTGACATGACATGGAAAGCTTCCCATGAGATCAACCTTAAACTATGGAAAGATTTCCTCTCTAAAAAGCTGTAACAAAGATAGTCCACTAGGGACCATGAAAATCACCAGCTGACAAGAATATGGCAAATTTAAATGCACATCCCATACCCCGTGCCTGGCTACAGGAGTCTCTTAATGGATTAACTCACATTCTGAAACGTTCCCAAAGGCAAGGAAGGAAGGCCGCCAGCAAGATTACATTTCCTCCAAAGGCACCCACACTCATGTTTAAGGGCCCCGAAATCAAAGACAGACTGGAAAACAGTGCAGTAAAAGAAAGCACAGGGCTGAACGCTCTTAAGAGCTTCCCTAAGAAGCTCTAGCAATTAACACATCATCAGCCACGCAGCCAAATTCACAGCCCATTGGCCTTACTACAAGATCAAAAGGTCAGTGCCAAAACATGTTTCTATCCAAGGCAACATGACATTGGGACCATGCAGCCCCACAACCTAAGCACAAACACTTGTCTTAACAATTACGTAAATCAAAACAAAATCAAGCTGGCATTGCAGCCCATGAGAGCTTAATCCAGCTGCACATACAGGAAGCAACTGGGGTACACACTCAGGACATCTGTGTCCTGTCTCAATCACCACCCTTTCTACCATTCACTCCTGTTTTGAGATTTCCCTTTGTTTACCATTTCCTCATTCTAAAACTGTGTTTTAGCTCTTACTCCTCAATTAATTTAACTTCTCAGCAGCATTTTTAAGGTTCTCTGTAAAAAGCCCAACTGCAGAGAAGTTCAGAAATTATGCAGTTAGTCTCCAACGTATCAGACCCATTTAGATGTTTCAACTCTGTTTGCAGGAAGACTTTTGAGTCACTTCCCTGTATCTCTGATGACAACAATCCACTGCAGTCAGGCTGTGTGCTACCACTGGGACAGCTGAACTGCTTTATTTTAGAATTCCCCCCCAACTATTAGACTCCCATTGTCCACTCCAAGCAACCTTGTGCATCCAACCCCCCAGTTCAGGCATCTCCTGTTCTTGCCACGTGAATTGGTGCCAATACCTCGTCTTTCCTGATTTGCACTTCCCACAGTTAAGCACAGCCCCATGGTCTGACAGCTGAAGCCACAGAACCGACATTCAGTGGCAACCGATACAGAAGACACATACACCAAAGCTGAAAGCATTCATCAGCACTCACAGGGGTACGTTTCCTATGAAGTCGTGGAAAACAGAGAGTGAATTAATTCCAGGTTTGTTTTGAAGTTTTTACAAAACTGGCTTTACAAAAGTAAGCTTCTAAAAAGACCTTCAGTCTTCCTAACAGTGTTTGACTAGTGTGAAAACCACAATCACTCTCACTTGAGGAAGTAACAAGCTAACAAGATGATTCACACTGGAATTACGCTCACTAACAAAATTTCTTCCCAAGCTGTAACCAGAAAGCTCACAAATACATCTCTTCCTTTATTGAATCTAGTTCAGTACCTGGCAGCAGAATCTGACAAAGCATCTTCATTTAAAATATAAAAAAACCAGATGCATAATACTGTGTGTGGTCAGAACCTGAAGGGAGGAAGCAGAGGAAGACTATTCATTTCATTTTTTTTTAAATGGCAACATGTTAAGGAAAGTCTTGTCCAGTTTTCTCTAACATTACTGGGTTTCAAAATACCAATACTTTTAAAATACATTATTGTTTTTTCAGAATATTACTGACAGCAACAAAGACAGCACTAGAGGCCAACAAGCCAGACAAGCACCACACAGGTCACCTGGCTGCTATTCCTTGCCAGTCTCACAAGGAAGAACTTCAGGCTGTTTGAAGTAGTTAATTTTCACCTGTGGGAGCACACACAGTTTTAGCCAATCTGTTCTCACTCAACAACTTAGCAAAGTCCAAACAGAATCTATACTTATTTTCCCAGAGCATTTTAGTTGTACCTTTGAAGAAATCCAACATAATTGCTCCTCTAATAAATGAGACAACAGGTAATGTACAAGTAAGAAGCCATCATTCATCTTTATTGGCACCTGAGGAATGCACTATCCATAAAAACGACAAGTCTGACAACTTTTTAAATTAAGTTTTCATTAATTTAATTTTTAATTTAAGAATTTTGCATTACAGCTGTTCAGGATTCTTCTTCCTAACTAGGGTTTTTTTAGCTTTCAAGGCCAAATATTCTTTTCTCCACAGTTCTGAAAAATTATCTTAATTTTCCCATGCTTCCTATACTCTGGAGTTAATACAAAAAATATGCCACCAGAACACTTAATTAGAAGATATGAAAAAGATTTCCATTTGCACCCTTAACGCTTTTGGATCAGCAAACATCAAAAGAATCAAGAACTTGTCTCTTATTTAACAAATCTTTAAAGGTCACGGAGTCGTAAGATCACACAACTGTGTGGGTTGGAAGGCACCTTCAAGACCATCTCGTTCCAAACCCTCAGCCACAGGCAGGGACACCTTCCACTAGACCAGGCAGCTCCAAGCCCCATCCAACCTGGCCATGGACACTTCCAGGGACGGGGCAGCCACAGCTTCTCTGGGCAACCTCAGCCAGGGCCTCACCACCCTCACAGGGAAGAATTTCTTTCTAATACTCAATCTGAACCTACCCTTTGTCCATCTGAAGCCATTCCCCCTCATCCTATCACTTTGCCCACTTTTGATCTAGGCACATTCACACACAATCTCTTCCATCTGTAACACCAATATTCGAGGAAACTATGCCTTTTAAATTCAGAAACGGTTATGGTTCTGGAATGCGCAAGACTGCAGTTTGGCTGCAGGACCCGCCCAGGCCAAGCACCTTTACCCTGACCGTGCCAAAACAGAGAATGGAAGAAGCAAGCCAGAAGTTTCCTCCACACAAGGCACACCCCCTGGCCCTAGTCAACCGCAGAACATTCTAAGCTGGAAGGAACCCACACTGATCATGCCCTGCACAGGACAGCCCCACGAATCCCAGCACATGCCGGTGTCATCTCACCCAACAGCCTTTATCCCACTCCACCTTCACAGGCACGAGCAGCTACACCGGTCACACAACCTGCAGGGAAGGACACCCTGCTCTTAAGGGGGGGGTCTTTCTGACCCCAGGAAAGGACCCAAGAGCAGCAGGGGCCAGTTCCCTCAGCCTTCAGGAGGGTCACAGAATCAATTAAGTTGGAAAAGACCTCTACGATCATCGAGTCCAACCTATGACCGAACACCACCTTGTACACCAGAACAGAGCACTGAGTGTCACCTGCAGTCTTATCCTTAAACACCTCCAGGGACAGCGACTCCACCACCTCGCTGGGCAGCCCCTTCCAGTGTTTAATCACTCCTCCTGTCATGAAATTTATCCCAATGTCCAACCTAGATCTCCCCTAGCACAGCTTGAGGCCGTTTCCTCTCGTCCCGTTGCTGTTCCCTAGGAGCAGAGCCCGACCCCTACTTGGCTGCAGCCTCCTGTCAGGGAGTTGTAGAGAGCGAGAAGGTGCCGCTTGAGCCTCCTCTCCTCCGGGATGAGCCTTCCAGCTCCCTCAGCAGCTCTTCATCAGGTTTTTGCTCCAGCCCCTTCCCCAGCGCCGTTGCCCTGCTCTGGACTCGCTCGAGCTCCTCAACGTCCTTCGTGAATCGAGCGGCCCAGAGCTGGACACAGCGCTCGAGGTGCGGCCTCACCAGCCCGCCTCCGGTGCTCGCGGGCAGAGGGCGAGCGAGGACCCACGGTCGGTGCCCGAGGACCCGCCACCCGTCTCCTCACGGTCCCGCCCGCACCCACCCTTGTCGAGGGGCCGCGTGAGCTCGGCGCCCACGTCTTCTTCGGCGGCGCCACAGNCCCGCCCGGCCCCCTCAGGGAGGGCAGCGTCCCTCAAACACAGACAAGCCGGGTTTAGTGAGAATACAGCTGGTTTAATAATTCAAATAGCAGCTCAGGATGTTTTCCCCCCGCTCGTTATACATGGTTGCACAATCTGAGGCTAGTTAAGTACAATCAAGTTTTTGAAAATCATCGTTCCCAGGTTTACAACATGCAAGTGACCATGAAAATATTTGGCTTTTCTTTTCTTTAACTTTATTCTCTTAAGTTTCTGAACAGGCACTTACATGAGGGAGTTGGATTTGCTCTCAGCCGAAGATATCCGCATTAGGAGCATCCTAGCATAAAGTACACAGAGTCTTTGCTTTATCAAAGTGCCGCAGTAATAAGACAGTTCTTACAGAAATGTAATTTGATTAGTTACTTACTCATAAAGTAAGGTTACCAATGACACTTGCACCGGAGTTGAGAAGCCTTGGTTTAAAGGCGAAGTGAACTACAAGTGCAAGTTGCCTTCCTCACAGCAGGCTTCGATTTGTGCCCAAGCCACAGGTCTGATAACAGACTCCACACTCTGTGGTGAACAGATGAACACTAACTCCTTTAAGCTACTTCTTCAAACACTAAATGCCTACGAGATGATGCTAAAGACAAACAATCTGCCGTGCCAGACAAGCTTCTAAGTTTTACGGCTTGCCTGGCTTCAAATGCCTTTGCAGAAGACCACAAAAAGCTTGTTTGCCCTCTAACAGGCCCAGAAGGATGTCCTTTGAGAACGTTTTGCCTCTCCGTTTGTCAGGACAGTTAGAGACTGACTGTGAAGACAGAGGAATCATGAAGCCAAGAGGAAACACAGTTTCACAGATTTGCAAAATAATCAATGTTACCAGCATTTACTTCATCAATAAGATAACTATGTTCAAATACTTTACCTGCTCACCACCTGAAGGTGAACCCATGACAGCATCTCTACGGTCACGAATTACTGGGTAATGAGCCCCCAGAACTTAGGAGCAACTCATAAGAAAGGCTTAGAGAAGTTTGACAAAGAACTGGGGGAGAGAGGGCAAAGATGCTTCCCAACATTCTGTTACTGACAGACGCAAAGCCTCTTAGAACCACTGGTGAGGTGTCTGAAGGCTCCAGGCTCCACAGCTACCAACCATAGTGCACGTACATGCAGCTTCAGTTAAACCCTGCCTAATGTAGTAATTCGGAGATTTAGGACAAATGCACCATAAACCTTGATTTTTAGTGTGATTTAGTCAATTGTGTCTTAATGCAGTTTCAAAACAAAACAAAGCAAATAAGGAACATTGGAAACAAACATGCAATAAACAACATGAGAGACAGGAAATGCTTTAGTCTACACTGTAGAGCTGAGCAGCAAAAATCAAATATACCAGCCTACCATGCATGGAAATAACTAGATTTAAGCTTTTGCATACCCAAGTGCATATAACACTATCAAATAATAGCAAATGTGCAGTATAAAATAGTAGCTNGACTCGCTCGAGCTCCTCAACGTCCTACGTGAATCGAGCGGCCCAGAGCTGGACACAGCGCTCGAGGTGCGGCCTCACCAGCCCGCCTCCGGTGCTCGCGGGCAGAGGGCGAGCGAGGACCCACGGTCGGTGCCCGAGGACCCGCCACCCGTCTCCTCACGGTCCCGCCCGCACCCACCCTTGTCGAGGGGCCGCGTGAGCTCGGCGCCCACGTCTTCTTCGGCGGCGCCACAGAGGCCGGGCTTCAGCGGCACGGGCACGAAGAGCGAGGTGTCGGGGGCGCGGGAGGCACCGCCGTCCCCGGAGGAGGCCGATGACGACGACGATGCTGAGGACGCGGCGGGGCGCGCGCGGGAAGCGCCGCCGCCATGTCGGAGCGCGAGCCCCACGCGCGCCGGGAGCC
>VZTG01009179.1:112934-173114 GCA_013397845.1 Melanocharis versteri | reverse complement strand
TTGCACCGGAGTTGAGAAGCCTTGGTTTAAAGGCGAAGTGAACTACAAGTGCAAGTTGCCTTCCTCACAGCAGGCTTCGATTTGTGCCCAAGCCACAGGTCTGATAACAGACTCCACACTCTGTGGTGAACAGATGAACACTAACTCCTTTAAGCTACTTCTTCAAACACTAAATGCCTACGAGATGATGCTAAAGACAAACAATCTGCCGTGCCAGACAAGCTTCTAAGTTTTACGGCTTGCCTGGCTTCAAATGCCTTTGCAGAAGACCACAAAAAGCTTGTTTGCCCTCTAACAGGCCCAGAAGGATGTCCTTTGAGAACGTTTTGCCTCTCCGTTTGTCAGGACAGTTAGAGACTGACTGTGAAGACAGAGGAATCATGAAGCCAAGAGGAAACACAGTTTCACAGATTTGCAAAATAATCAATGTTACCAGCATTTACTTCATCAATAAGATAACTATGTTCAAATACTTTACCTGCTCACCACCTGAAGGTGAACCCATGACAGCATCTCTACGGTCACGAATTACTGGGTAATGAGCCCCCAGAACTTAGGAGCAACTCATAAGAAAGGCTTAGAGAAGTTTGACAAAGAACTGGGGGAGAGAGGGCAAAGATGCTTCCCAACATTCTGTTACTGACAGACGCAAAGCCTCTTAGAACCACTGGTGAGGTGTCTGAAGGCTCCAGGCTCCACAGCTACCAACCATAGTGCACGTACATGCAGCTTCAGTTAAACCCTGCCTAATGTAGTAATTCGGAGATTTAGGACAAATGCACCATAAACCTTGATTTTTAGTGTGATTTAGTCAATTGTGTCTTAATGCAGTTTCAAAACAAAACAAAGCAAATAAGGAACATTGGAAACAAACATGCAATAAACAACATGAGAGACAGGAAATGCTTTAGTCTACACTGTAGAGCTGAGCAGCAAAAATCAAATATACCAGCCTACCATGCATGGAAATAACTAGATTTAAGCTTTTGCATACCCAAGTGCATATAACACTATCAAATAATAGCAAATGTGCAGTATAAAATAGTAGCTTAAGAAAGTTCCAGTGTTTGAGAAAGCACTTTATTTTAAATGTATATACATACTTGAATGTTTAACTGAAGAACGCTTTAGTAGTATGGTAAATGCAGCACTGCAAGATGAAGGAAGACAGTCGTAATGGGAATTCTGGCCTTCTTTTCCCACAGGCTGCTGCCATCTTTAACCTGCTGAAGCACTGCAAAGTTTTTCACCTTAGACCAGTTCACATTTCAGGTTGCTCAGCAGATGCTTGTGACTCTGGAGATTCAAATCGCTGGTGGAAGTTTGTCCGTTGTTTCCTCAGCTTCTCAGGAGCTTTTCTCCATAAAATTATTTCCTATTTGAGGAAGAAAACACTCCTGAAACCAATACTTACCACTAAGGCAACAGCATCAAGTATTTTAAGTTCCTGACAAACTAAAGACTTTTGGGAAAATAAAGAAGATAACCAAACACAACAGCCCACAAAAAAATGCATCCCCACTGCTTACCAGTGCAGTTCATATGAAAGTAATAGAAAGACACCACCATTAAGTTTACATATTTAGTTACTGCTTGAATACTTGCACTCTTGAGCACTCATGTCTTCCTTCACTATCCCACCCTCAATTTCAATAGTATTAAAGAGTTAATGAAATTTTTCTTCCTTTTCTCAAAATCCAAAGCCTACCATAGCCACTGTATGCTCCAGCTACCTTGTTTTCCATGTTTAATTATACTGTCTTATCTACTTTGTAGTAGGAAAATTCTGATCTAATCCACACAACTTCTCCCAGTGACCCTTTTGGCTATACCTTTCCTCAGCATCACCTCATCTTTTCTAACATTTTCAGTCAAATGTCTTAGTCCTTATTAAAGCTTTGCAGTTTTGAACCCGGGCTAATGCAGGAGGAGAGATTTCTCTGCAGGAGTGTAAGAAAGCCAACAAATGCACCAGGAGCTAATTTTACCCACCCAGTGTTTTGTCTGGATATTCCCCATGCAAGTTCTATGGTACCGAGCATCCTATCCTTGCTGGAATTCATCAAGCATGCCCCTTGGCTCCTTTTCTGCAAGCTAACATCATCTACAGAGCTGTCAACACACTTTCCAGCAGAAATGCTTATGCCACACATGAAGCACAGGTGGCTTCTAACCTGCTGAAGGTTCAAAGCAGCATGTACAACAGCCCAGATAATTCTGCAACAAGACTGCAATAGACCGTACCTGCTGTTTGAAGTATCGTCTGTCTTCTTCATCCACAAGCACCAGATTTAAGAAGTACCTCACTGAAAATTTTTTGTTCACATCCCTCATTGTGGGAGTTGGGTCATAGCCTGCTAAGAACAGTCTTATAGGAATCGATTCACCTTAAAAAATGAGAAAGCTTAAATTAGTTCCTTAAAGCTGGAATAATTAATACAGTTTCAGAAGACATGCAAAATAAAAGCAGTTTCCCAAGCACTGTCTGTGCCTGTTCCTTGGTTAAAAAAAAACAAGCAAACACATACAAGATAAAAAAACACCCACCAAAAATCAGAGACTGAGCGCAGAGGCAAGTATGAAATGAAAAGTGAGAACTCTTTCTCAGTGCAAGCATGGTAGCCAGGAAAGCCAGAAGGATCAGTATTTTGAACTCTTTAGAGCTGGTATACACCATGGAGTCAGGTTTGATGAAAGAATCAGTCATAGAATTTCCAATGGTAAATAAGGGTAAAAGTTACTAGGATCCTGAGTGAAATGCCCTAAGTCCATAAAAATGTCTTCTCTGAATAGAAAATGCACCATCATTTCAGCAACCTAAGGAGAAGTGTGGTTTCGCCAGTTAAAAAAAATTGTGTAAGTCATCTCTTCTTCCCCAGATCTTTTAAATAGTATTTTAACACTAAATGCTCACCCTTTAAAACAATTACAGTTATTTACCTTTAACTGGTGCACCATCCATTATTTCGTACTTTGCAATAGTTTCAGTCTCTGTTGTGGTACTGGGGCCTGGTGAAACAAATTTTCACTGTGAGAACACACACTTCAGTTTTAAACATTTACAGAGCTTTATCACAATTTCCACTCTGCAGCATTTAAATTAACACAGCACTGCATTTTTGCCTTTGTCTTCCACATGAGTCAGACATGGCTAAAGCAAGCAAAACCCTCTCCCAAGGCAGGACATCTCTTCTTACTCTCCCCCTGCCACGCTGACACAGAAGAGGCAGTAGCCAGAGCTTCAAAGGAGCCCTGAACATGCAAGCTTTAAATAAGGGACAAGCAGGAGGGTCTGGAATCTTGAAACTGCTCTGTTTGGTGAACAGTGCTAGCAACTGATACTGCTAGGCTGTGCTCAGACTAGAAACCTGAAGAGTTATAAGCCAGCTCAAGAGCCAGAAATAAAGTAGAGCTTTCTGCCCTTCCTCTACTGGAAGCCTTCTCATTCTCCATACAAGAAGCTCCCAAGAACCCCAGCCATTGTGGAATGAAGTGTCACGAGCCACAGCCTCTTCCAGCCTTCCTTGTTCCAGCATGTACAAGCCCGATCTGCATTAATCAAGCTGTTCCTGCTTCAAAGCCGCTTGATATTTCCATCATGTCAACTTTTTTAGGATGACAGAAAATCACACATTTGTAGAATGTGATTGATTCATGCTAATGTTTACCAAGCCCCCTTAAGCAGTTAATCCCTGTAGAGGCAAGGGGGTCTTCAGAAAGCATTTTACACCTCTTCCCTTGTTCATTATCTATTAAGGCTGATTAAGCTACTGTATATTTATGCCCAAGTTCCATTTACAAGGGTTCACATTTGTGAAGTCACAAGAGTCACAACCTCAGAACAATTAAACAGACTGACAATGTTGACAACAAAGTATTATTGCCAAAGCACAAAACGCAAATGGTAGTCAAACACCAGTGAGAAAGAAGCTGGTGGAGCACTAGTTTAGCCAGAGCTGCAACTACTGACTTCACTCTCCAGGTCTCCATTAGGCTCAGCTGGCACACAAGTTGCCATTTCCTTTGGACTTTGTTTCTCTTACCAATTCCAGTAATCTCCTTTTTGATCAGCTGCAACTCCATGTGCTGAATTTTTATTCTCACTAAGAGGAAATAAATTTTTCCAACAATCACATCCTTTAAGTGATACCTTTAAAGGAACAAAAAGGGGGGGGGTTTGTAAAAGAATAAATACAAATTTTACACCTTCTTGAATACAAGTCACACAGGCAGTAATCTTATCTGCCTGGTAACTACTTGGAGCTTACTTCCCCACTGAACTAAGCACCTCAGCCAGAGCAACTACAATATTTCCATCATTCCATCAGTATCAGTAAAGGAACTGCTATTAGTCATACTGAAAAGGCATAAATGCAAAAATTAAGTCTTAAATATTTGCTAGTGACCTTCCTGTTAGTACTGAAGGCAGAACAGCCAACTATTTCCCAAAAAGGCCATTGTGTAATTAGTGCTTTATATTTTAAGTCTCCAGAAGCTGAAGTTGGTCACCATATATAACATACTGTACCGAAGTTATTTATTTGAATGCATTTTGCTCTGACACTTACTTTGACTTATTGTATTCAAACTCTATATGGAGACAGTCTTCAATGCCTACTTCCATTTTGATGGAGTTGTTTACATCCGGGTACGTAGCGAGCTGGTGAACAATCAGATCATACTCTTTCACCAAGTCTGACAGCCGTCTCACAATTGTCACTTTTAGAAAATACCTAGGAAGAAAGCCACTGAATTAGCCAGAATTATTCAGATTTACTGAGTAAGTGTGCTTGTGTTCTGAAGTACAGATATTCTCTGAAAGACCAGTGTACATTTTCATAAGACTGAGTAGAAAAGAGTAAGACACCAAAACACAAGACGAAACACTCACATGTGGGAGTGTTTTCTTCACTTGTGGGTATGTTGGTTTTTTTAAAGGAGAGACATGGACTGTCTTCACTTGATTGAACTGAAGGAATTTTGTTTATACAAACAGCATTGAGCAAATCCAAATTAAGTAGAAAAGACCACACTGTGTTACAATCTCAACAATTCCAATCCCGGCACACTAGCTGCTGGCTACATGTTCTATATAATAACCAAAAGGAGGAAGAGGGGGCAGCCTAATTGCTAAATTATGAATTTTCTGCAGGGGAGGAGAGGAAAAAAAAGATTTAACAATTACAAACCTCAGTCTGACGTTGGCACCAATGTAGGATTCATATGGCTTTTCAACCTGCATGAATTCAAAGTCATAGTTTCTGCTTTGGGTCAGTTCTCCAGGTAAGGCCAGTTCTTTCACTAAGTTTACAAATTCATGGGTATTGCTTTTGTCATTGAAGAGTTCTAAAGTTAGGAAGTTAAAGGAAAACATGTTTCAGTGTTTATTTTTAGGGAACAAAATTGTCTCTAATTTGGCAGGAGCAGGTGGGAGAGTATAACAGAAGCAATTAACTTAAAATACACATATTTGACCAAATGCTTTATTCAGGTTTTCAAATTACCTTCAGTTCTAGCAACCTACAGTTATCATCCCTAAAGAACTAACTGGAACGAAGAGAACACATTTAAAGCTGCACTAGCATGGCATTGTTTTTTAATGACAGTTTAGCTAGCTTTAATAAGTACTTCTTGCTTTGCATACTCTGTAATTAGCATTGCCTGGTTTTGGCTTCCAGCATTTATTGCTGCAGGGACAAAACCTAAGCAACGTTAGGACTGCCTTATTTATGACATGCCAGTGATCCTAATCTGGTCTGCAGATTAACAATATCTATCAAATAATTTATTATTACTACTAGTCTACAATGAAATGGCTTATTATGACCCCTGGTCTAAGTCAGTCATCTGGAAACAATTTGAAAAGCAGTTTCACAGCAACAGCATCTCCTGTCCCAAGAGCAGTATAAGTTATTCATTCCTAGATCTGCGTCGTGCAATTGTCACCAAAAATTACCCTAAAAATCAAAACCCAAACACTTCAATATCTAAGAATAAGTGTCTCTACCATTCAAAACTGAACATCAGCATTGGTAGCTGGTATTACATAGACTGAAGTTTTTCAGAAAAGAATAAATTAACTAAACACACCAACTCCACAGTTTATCACTGCCAGTTTGGCAGAAACTGACACTAACTAGTAACTCCCATTTTCTAATATGACCACAAATTATCTAAAAATGTACTTAGTTTGCTGTGAGAAACATCTATCTAATACATAGTTTATCTAATGCTGCATATCAAATACCTTTTGTGCCAGTCAGTCAGAAAAGCTGTACTCCGAAGAGTTGGTTTAAAATACAGCTTTGATATGGAGTTAGTCTGCAAATAGTGCAGAGAGATCATACTACTGGAATGTCTTCTGCATTTCTATACTAAAACTTGGAAGGATGCAAGAAAACATGGACAAGTACAAAGAGCAGTAGTGTAAACCACTTCTGCATAACTCTGTGGACTTCTAAACGTAGCATAACAAAGTCACAGAAATGCATGAAATTCAAGAAACACTGTATCAAATTAAATTCATCTAGAGAATAACATTTATAAGTAAAGAGTAAAAGAAAAACAATCTGTACAGCTATTAGAAGACAACAGACTAAATGAAGCTGACATACCTGAACTCTTTTTTTCCCTGTTGCCTGTATGCCTCACTCCCATCACAGTGCTGCTTTATTCTGAAAGTTTAATTTTACAGCCTTACTAATCAAAACCATAAAGCATAAAGCAGCAGGTGCCAGGTCTCAGTCATATCTGCTACACAACAGTTCAGACACAGACTACTGGAGCCTACTGACTGATCAGAAATAGGGAATTTGTGAAATTCCATTTAAAGTCAACTGTATGAGGCTGAAACTTGAGTAATTACTTCCAAGGGAGACAATAATGCAAATAGCTCTCTGAGAGGAAAGGAATTTTAGCATCAGCCTAACGGTGCAGAGAGTTTACCTGGACTGGTAAAAAGTTAGATATAATAAAGATTCCTCACAGTTCAACTCTAAGCAGACTTAGGTAGCTATAAGACATTTACATTTCTAGTAAGTTTTATAAAACCAACTACCATAGAATTTTCAAAGGTATATTGCTTTAGGCTGCCTCTAAATTACTTTTCTATGCCTCTTCTCTTTCAGAGAAGACCACAAGTTTAATTTTCCTAAATCTCTAATGGTTATCAATCAAACGTTTAGCTAGTCTGAGACAGACTGGATACTCACCAACCCAGTTCTCCCTCACATGTACATATCTTTCTCCCAAATGACTTTCTGAGTAGCACAAATTAGTACAACACTTGCTTTAAAGTAAGGAAGATATAACTTGCCTCTGGCCCTTATCATCCACTGATCAGAACAGTTTGCATTGTTTGAGCTGAACTGATGATAGTCCCAAGTGCCAAGTTCCATAAACCACAAGCACCTAAAAGCACCTTTATAGCTTACACTCACCAATTTGTCCTACAAATTCAATCCTAATTCCTTGGTGCTCTAGTCTCTTCCCATGCTTAAGGGAAACGTTCACCTACCAAGGTAAAAAAAAAAAACAAAAACCAAACACAAGTTAAATTTTTTCAACATTTTCACTCTAACATGATCTCAGCAAAAAGGAAAACGTGTTAGTACATGCCAATGAAAACCAAGATCTCTTCTCAACAGCCCTACCTGAGCTTGAAGGCAGCCAAATCAAACAGCTAATTATGAAATTAAGCATTTCCAACGCACCACTAAGACATTCAAGAAAAATCTAATAATCCATGAGACTGAATTTTATAACTAAAATTGAAACTTTCAAGTCCCAAAATTAAGTATCCTAGCCAGAGTTCAAGCAGAGCCAGTCGTGATGCTTCAAAGCATCTTCTGATAGTCACATTTGGAAGTTCAAAAACGAACTGCCATGAGATTGATTCCTTTCAAGTCAAGTGAGCTTCAGTCCCTTCCCTGGCAGATAGCTCAACATTGGTGTTGGTGAAGTCAGTGAAAAATAACAGATAATGAACAGACTTTCATTTTTGACTCTGATGCTCAGAAACAGACAAGAAAGGATTCCACAAGGTTACTCTGTATTGAAACATGTAAATATTAAGCATATAGAATATCTTCTTATAAAGCAGTGATGACCAGAGAAATTCCTGTACTTTAAAACCCAGTACACTGTCAATATCTGAGTAGGAAGTAAACCACTCGAACAATCCATCTTTGTGGTAAAAAAAAAGGACGGGGTAGAGGGATGCTGTCCAAAAAATTACTGGTCTCCCAGACCTCCTCATGCCACTGCTCTTGGGGTAGCCAGAACTCATCAGGCACCTCTCAAGCATCACCGATACAAGTGAGCAGTGCTCCAGCCAGTGATCATAAGCTTCTCCCTCACTTTCCTGGGTTTCAGGCCCATCTTGTGGCCTTTCACATCCCTGGAAGGATCTTTCTTAAGAAGCAGGATCTTTGTAAGGAAAGGTATCGCCAGAGCAGGAAGATGCCCAGTGATGTAGGTCAATCAAGATCAAAGAGGGCATTTAGAAGTCAATCTCAGACAAACCCAGCAATACCCAACTCAAGTCTTTTGAAGGAAAAGTGAATCATAAAAGAAATATTCAGAGAGTGAGAATGGCTCCAGTAAAACAGAGTGACGGCAAGGAGTTCCTAGGTGCAATACCGAATGCAGAGAAATCCTTCTTGCAATCTCAACTTCATTGTCTTTTTTCCCAGTAAGAAAAACTCTTGTTGACTCAGCAGTCAGCTGAACTTCATATATTGCTCCTTTGTTGGTCCTCTGATGCAATCCAGAAATCACTTCAGGGCATAGAACGCAAAGCTTATCTTCAGAGTATGCAAATTTTTGACTGCGCCAGCCAAAAATTACTGTTACTTGTGGATTTTGGAATTCAAAGGGAAGGGGAAGCAGGGGGATCCAGTTTGGGACAGTCTTCTCATCAGAAGCAACAGTAGGATTGCACATCATTGCACAAAATGCTTATTCATAAATACGAGATGACCGGAAATAAATAAAAAGCTACTATTCAAAAATGTTGAGTTTTATCAGCTGCCTGAATGACTTTGGTTAAAAAGACCACACACAGCAAAAGTTTCCTCTCTGAATAACAACACAGGCTGAAAATTCAGCTCTTACAGCAGTTTTTTATTTACCTTCCAATATGCATTTGCACGCCAGAATCAGTACAGTAATTAATAGTAACTTTCAAATAAAAATTTACCTTTCCTGAAACAGATTCTCCATCATAGAAGAGAAAATGCTTTTCTACTTTACCATCTTCTGTTTTGATTTCTGCCGGTTTTCGTGTTTCAGCATCATTAAGCACAACATCAATCTCACAAACAGGAACGAAAAGGTTTCCAAGAAAACTCTGGAATAACAAGAATTGGATAAGTTACTACACAGCGGACACTCCATTTTAAATGCGGTGTTTACTTGCAGCTGTACACTATCCACTGGGGAAAAAACGTTTGTGCTTCCACGAAGTTACAAAGCCATTATGTATCAGAGACCCAAGAAATAGTGATGACAAAGGACAGCTGTTCATCCAGCAAATAACTGAAATCAAGTCAGTAACGAGCAGTGACAGCCCTTACAAAATACAATGTTTATAAAAAGTACACAGCATAATTACCATTACTACTACTAAAAAACCCCCAAACACTAGAGTGAAGTAGGATGGACAGAAACAACAACAGGCAGGGGTATAACGCAAAGCGCAAAGCCTGCCCCTGGCTGGGGAAGGGGAATAAGGATTTTATTTTCTGCCTCTGCCTACACACCACAGTTGTCTTAGCAGAGAGCACCAGCAGTTTTGCGAGGCAGTGGTTCTTCACACAGCCCACCTCAGCTGTACCAGGCTGCCCTCAGAAAGAGTGGGTGTTACAAGTTTACCTGTAACACTGCTCCAGGCACAATGTTTGTCCTCACCTTCCCTCACTATTCTCTACGCTCGAGCTTTTGACCGGCACCAAACACAAGAACCCCAGAGATTATCCTTTGATCTTACACTTCTTACAAGAAGCTGCAAAACATGTTAATGGCTCTATTGGAAACTCAACAAGATTAGTACAAAAGCCAACATTTTCCTCCAAAGATTTAGGCACTAATCTGCTTTGATGTACTAAAGCAGATGACACTTCACTACTTCAGTGTGATTTTTGTGGTTTTTTGAGAAATTACACTATGTTCTCCATGAGAACATCTGCTTCAACCAGATGAATTTGCTATACATGAAACAGTCTGTCCTGGTTTCGGCTGGAGTTAAGTTCTTCTAGAGTTAATTTCTTCTCAGTAGCTGATACAGTGCTGTTTTTTGGATTCAGTCTGAGAATAACATCGATAACACACTGACATTTTAGTTGTTACTAAATCGGGTTCATTCTAAGTCAAGGACTTTTTTGTGCTTCATGCTCTGCCAGCAAGGAAATACACCAAAGAGCTGGGAGGGAGCATAGCCAGAATAGGTGACCCAAACCAGCCAAAGGGATATTCCACACCTTAGAATGTCCTACTCAGTGTATAAACTAGCGGAGTTACCTAGAAGGGGCTGACATCAGTCAGCAGGTGGTGAGCAATGGCATTGTGCATCAATTTTTTATTTTTCTTTTTATTGTTATTGTTATTATTTACCATTATTATTATATTTTACTTTGCTTCAATTATTAAACTGTTATCTCAACCTGCAAGCTTTACTTCTGCTTCTCCTCCCCATCCCACCAGGGTGGGGAGATGAGCAAGTGGCTGTGGTGGTGTTTTGTTGCCAGCTGGGGTTAAATGACACAATCATTCTCACCTCACCCATTTAACATAAAAAAAGGAGTAGGAACACTTTCCAAGACATTTTGGGGACCTGAAATTTGAAATGCAGCATAAAAAGCAATGGGCCTAGGGGAAGATTTGATCTAAATGCTACTGTTTAGCAGTAGGAACATCGAGTGACTTCGTGTTCACCCCTCCTAGTGAAGAGAAGACACAGAGCAAGCTGGAGCTACAGAACGGTAGTTCACACAAAACTCAATTGACTTTGTATGTGTTCAGCAATTGGCCCTAGTTTAATCCACAAAGAGGTATAAGACTGTAACTTAAACCCTGTTATATCTACTACACATTCTGAGGGGAAAGCAGCAGCAGATGACCAACAAGGCCACCAGATAGAATATCAAAAAGTCTTCCAAGTCTCTGCCAAGCACAGATTTGTACTGACTGCTGAAAAAATATTTTTGGTTTTTAAACAGTGCACACTAGAACCCTTACTGATTCTTGGCTTCTGGGAAAGGGCAAGAGAAAAAGAAGAAAGTTTCAACAAGAATTCCAAATTGTAGACTATTTAAAACACAAGATACTTTTGAGCATTTTTTCCTTGAAACTGTACTTGTTTTCCAATTAGTCTTATACTCCCCTCTAACTAAACAAGGAAGCACATTACCTTCAAGCAAACTGTACAAGATGCTCCCACAGTACCTTCTGAATTACAAGCTGACCATTTAAATGGTTAACCAGACCAAACATTGGTAACACACAATTTCTCAGGAGATTGCATGTAAATATTTCAACTGCATGCACCCCTTTGAGATTAGCTGTGATCTCCTCCAGAGAGAACAAGAACAAATGAAATAAAGAAGTCAACAGCTGGTATCTCCTCCAGTTGCTATCGAAGATACTGCTGTGGGGAAACTATGCAAAACAAGAAGTATTTTAGATAGCCATCATAGGGCTTATTATGTTACAGTTGAAGAGAATGCAGACAGAGAATTGGGGTTTTCAAAAACTGGCCAAATGCCAGGCTACACTCTTGCTTTTGTGCAAGAGATAGAGGCTGGAGATTCTGCTTCATCAGGACCAAAATCAACCTGCGTTCAGCCCTGAACTGTAATAGCTGCACTGAAGGACTTGTGGGACTGCCGGCGGCTGATAGAGGGTGCAGAAATTTCAGCTTCACACGGAGCCCTGAGCAGCTTCTGCACGCGCAACAGAGACACGTGTTAAGGAATCCGAACACCCCAGAACCACAAAGCCATCGATCCAGATAACTCCTTACGACACGTATTTTTTTTTAATTTCTTCATCAGAGCACACCGAGCACTTCGCCCAGCCTGCCAGGCACAAGGCGGCCGCCGTTTCCTGGAGGGTGTGCTCCTCAGGGATCACAGCCCACAGCTGCCAGCGCTGCCTCACGGCACTGCCGGAAGATCCACCTACAACCCCAGCTCCGTCCATGCGCCTTCCCCAACGGCAGCTGTGCGGGGCACACGGAACCCGAGTTTCACGCCCAAACCCCGCCCTACCGAGGTCATGCGTGCAGTTTTAAACCGCAAATAAAATTAATAACCCTCCAAATCCTTGTTTTCCGAAGGAAGGAGGGGGAGAGGAGGCACCGCCCTGCCCAGGCCGCCGCCGCCGCCTCAGGCGATGGCGGATCGGCGCTGTCCCCCCCCGCTCCGCGCTCGCCATGGTACGCGCCCCCTCCGCGGCCCGACACCGGCTCCGCGCGCACCACCACCAGCCACCCCAAGCTGCGCGCCCCTGGTCATGTGACCTTACGGGCCCCAGGCCACGCCCACCCCGCGCCGGGACCACGCCCCGCCTCACGTGACCGCCCTTCCAGCTCCGTGCCCGCCCTGGGAGGGCGCCGCCTGGCGGCCGGGCGGCGGCAGCGCTGGGTGGGGGTCTCCTCAGGAAATAACCGCGGTAATAAACCTTTTCTTTTCGCAGGATTTCGCGCTCTTTTTCGGGATACGCGATTGGCTGACTGCTGTAAAAGTGCAGGCGGCTCCCAGCGCATAAAGGGTTGGAATTTATCCCCTCAGAGCACGATGACTTCCCCACAGAGCTGGCTGCGCACCCATCACGGTTGTTCCCCCCATTGGGATGGCTGCTGTACACTCACACATAAAAAGGCAGTTCAGACTGAACAACAACGTTTTTAGTAAGTGAAAGCAGTAAAGGTCTTAAGGCAAACTTTTTATTGATGCTGGTTTAAAACCGCTTCATGGCTGTTGGGTCAGGCTCTGGGGAAGAGGCGAGGGAGCAGAACGTGAGGACAACGTCTCCAGCCCTACAGGAGCAAATCCTCCTCCGACAGCTTTTCCTTCAGCTCAGTGCCTCGCAGGCTCTCCAGGAAGACAGGCAGCTTCGCGTCAGAGAAATTGTCATTGTCGCCAAGCCCTGACCCAGAGGCTGGCTCTGCTTCCACTATGGTATTGGACCCAGAACCAGAATCCTCATCCGAGAGAGGGAATATGTCACCCAGCTCCTGGTATCTCTTCATCCTGAAATGCAGAGTGACATTTATTTCTCTCTTAGATGAACACATCAAAGCCTCACGTTACCGTGGGCGAACTGTGCTGTGACAGGACTGTCAAGGCAGGAATAATACATTTTTGGGTGCTAGCATTAATGACAAGCATGTGGCAAATGAACTTACAAGGACGGGTCTGCCATGGGAGGAAGGATCCTGTTGGCTCCACCAGTGGGCATGTAAAACCAGGGCCCCTTCTCTTCGATGCAGTTAGCGGACCAGGCATCAGGCCGGCACCTCACTCTCTTGTACCTTGCCTTCTGCATCGGAGCACCTGATGGAACCAGCCACACATTATCCAAGAGGACCAGGACATTATTCACGAGGTCCTGTTAACTTTGTGAGCACCTAATAAGGCTTAAAGGAGCAGATGAAAGTAATTTGTGTGGCCCTGATTGCTCAACCTCCGGAAGAGTAAAGTAACCCTGAAGACTTTTTTTTAAATGGCTACTGACACCCTAAGTGACATTTTTGCCATCGGAGACATCAGGCACATCTCGCACACAGCACCAGGAAGTCCATGAAAAATCCCAGGGAGTCCCCTCACACACACAGCACCAGGAAGTCCATAGGAAACCACTGCTGTCACAGCAAGGCTCATCCCCAGACCACGGTGTGGCACAACCACGGGGGACCTGAGGGCTCAGCCTCCTGCAGCTCTCCTTGAAGGTGGAGGTGTGTGAAAATACTGTGAAAATCTCTGAGGACTAGGCACCCAGGAGAGAGCTGGCTCCTGTGCTCTCCTTCTTCTGTTGGCTCCAGCTCTGCCCCTCCAAGTTCAGTGGGCTGAGTTTTGGTGGGGAGGTGAGAAACTCAAGGTGTGCCACGGGAGCAGGTTTGGGGTTTATGTAGGCTCTGGGAGCACTCACCAGAGGAGAGACAGTTCAGGTGTCTGCTAGACACAACAAAGTTTTGTAAACCCACATTTTCAGTTCTGGTGCTCCCCAGGCACCTGACTGGGGTTGTCACTGAAAATGTGGGTCTTCAAAAAATACCAAAACGACAAAATAAGGATCACATACTAAAGATAAGAGCAGTGGCATTTCATCCTTCCTCTTGGTCTCATGTAATTAATTTGTTCAGAAACCTCCTGGTGCATTCTCAACCTGCTGGCACTTCATCTATTTTTTTTCTCAGTTTCTTGGGAATATCTTTCTGTAATTACACTTCTCTATTGCCCTATATATTTCCATAACGTACTGGATGACTTTCAGCTACCTCCTACACTCTTCTGTAAAAGAAAAAAGATCTCATGGGTGTAATTTCCTGCTGCTTCTACAGTATATTCCTTTCTCATACTTATTTTCTTCTCCTCGCCTATTATTAAGAAGGTTTTTTATAATAACAGTGGCAACAAAATAAACAGCTGCAGCTGAAAAATTTGCAAATAAGCAACATAGAACAAGCAGGCCATAATCCCTCAAAGATCAGCCTCAGAATGGTAATGCATAATGAGAGCCTATTGCTATCACAGCTTTGGTTTGTGGACAAATTATACTCAACATGCTTGAAGAGCAGTTTTTCTCTCACAAGAAACAAATCCACAGGGCACGGCATCATGAATCAATATTTCCTTTTTGTCATTTTAGTGGTGTATGTTGCAATATTTTACCAAATAATCCGTTTAGTTTCCTCATACTTAAAACTAGTTTCCTTTCCTGCTCCCCCCCAGAAAGCAAACTGTAGGAGTTATGACATGGGAACTGTTACATACTATGTCTGTAACTCCATAACTGAGTAACAGCAGTAACCAGACCACTGTGAAAGGGACATTTAGAAAAATATATATTGAAATATGTAGACTGAAAACATACACACGTACAACAACATATTTTATGAAGTCTTTTCTCAAAAATTGAAATGCTCCAATTGCAAAAAGCACATTTTCTTGCCATTCCCCCTCCAGAAAAGGAAACGTTAGCAAAACAGACTTTCTGAATAGATCTCATTACCCCCAAATGAAGGCCAGTCTGTAAAATTCAGAGGCTGCTTACTTGGCCTACACTGCATAGCCCAGAAAGAGGATTACCGAGAGAACAACCGCCCCATTTTACCTTGTGCTGTGTATCCCACAAAGAGGATTAAACAAATAGCCAGGAAAATCCTCCTGTTACATCTGATAAGGAGCTGCATTTTGGCTGGCATCCCTTTGCTTGCAACCAGCCTTCACCACAGCTTCACACTTCAGAAATAAGACGGAGCGAGGAGATCGACTTTTAGAAAAAGTTTCCAAAACCTCAAACCCAACCCATAACCTGCGTCACCACTTCCTGACTGACAGGAATGAGACATGAACAGAAAAGCCCAGCACTGTGGCCTTCCTGCCTTCATCAATCCAAATTAAAAGTTCCTCTGCCTTCATCTTCTATTTTGCCCAGGGAGAAAAGCAAACCCAGGACCCACCAGCTGGACTGAAGGTGATGCTGCTGGCAGCTTGGGGTCAAGGCACGCATCCCACCCAGCCGCTACCCAATGCCAAGAGGCCTCCAGAGTGAAAAAGCAGTGCTTCATGATTTTCGGTGAACTGCATTTTTGTATTTGCACTAGAACTGCTTTTCCCTGCCTCAAGCCCACGCCAGTTCACCAGAAGGGTTAGAAGCCAGCTACTCACAGTTGGTACATGTTTCACCAACAGGGGAATCATCTTTTTCCACAGAAGTAAATTATCTCTGGAATCTCATGCCAGGCCTGGGTTTTTGGGGTTTTTTTGAAAGCAGAATCATAGGTATTTGTAGTAGAAGTGAAAAATATGTATTAAGTTAGAGAATATACTCTGGTAGAAACACATCAGCTCCTTTCTGGAAGGGCATAGAGTCAATTTGCTTGGCCAGATCATCACTGTGTGGTGCAAATGCCCCAGGGAATGTGGCAAAGGGTTTGGAGATCACATGTGGCTCCACAAGGAGCACATCTGAAAAGCCAAGAAAGCTCTTCTATAGACAGATAAATAGAAGCTGCCTTTCAGCTGGCTCATACCTTTTGCTTGCCTTTTGGCTGTGATTAAACCAGGCTTGAGTTCACTTAAGAAGAAATTACAAACAACAAGGTTATCAAAGCAGTGGAGGTTTTTCTCTACCGAGTGCTGCTGGATTAACTGGGGCACCGACATGTGCTGTGGCCTGACGTGCTGCAGCACCTTGTCGGTACCGGGGCTGATAGTGCAAGTTGTCTGTGATCTATTTTTACGTGCTGGAAAGTCCACGGAGGCCCCCAGTGGGGATCTGGGCTGAGCAATGACTTTCCCCAGGGCATGGTGTTCCACCAAAACCCCATGAAGCAGCAGAAAAGACTCCAGCAGTTCTCTCCCCTCTCCAGGCTGAGGGATCGTGTTGCATGTTCAGCCTTGTGAGCCTCTGCACCTGGGGTTTTTTCTCTGGCATGGGAAAAATGGAGGACTCAAACCAAGCAGGTGCGGAAGGACTCATGTGCAGTGGTTATTCTTACCACCCTCATTTCTACTTTGTATTTTTAGCATCAACTCTTTTTTCTTTTCTTTTTGTTTAAGGCAGTGCTCAGCATCAATAGGAAGCTGGGCAAACACGTGAGGGAGATGATTAGCCTCCACTTGCTGAAGGCTGTGGAAACCGTCACTGCAGTAACACCTCTCACTTTCCGCTGGTCACGGGTACACGCTGACCTGTTCCACACCGTTCCACTGTGCACAAACAACCCCCGTATGAGAAAGCAAAACTCCACTGGCTATTTTTGCCCTTCCCACCAGCCCAGGGCATTTTTCACCATGGCACTGGAAGCCCCATGGGATGCGGCATGCACCAGTGGGCATGGTCATGGGCAACTGGGGATTCTGCAGGAGCCGGGGGAGCTATTGTGGGTAGGGGAGCTGCAAATTCCCTGTATCTGGAATGGGATCTCGCAGAGCTGAGTTATCTGTCTTGTACCACCAGCTGATGGGGGAACTTGTAGCACTGTCAGTTTTGCCACACAGTTTTGTTTTTTTTTTTCTGTGTCTGCAGCATGCCTCAGGAAATGAGATTGCTTTACAATTGGTAGCTGTGGGAAGTCCAAAGCAAATGTTTCACCCCTATCTCATGTACATCTGTGTAACGGGTCCCTGAAGCCTGCAGGGAGGATCAGCCTTTGCCCATCTCCTGCCCCACTGCACTCTGCTGGTGCCCGCACCTCACTGCACTTGGCAAGTAAAGAGTTTTCTACCTTCCTACAAACATGGAAGTGACTGGAGACCTGGATCTGAAACAGTCTAGGATGTGCAGGTCTTAAAAGTAAAGCATGTACTTTGTGGAGTGTTGTGGGATGCCCAAGGAACACTGTAAACCACTCAAGACATACAATGAATATAATCAGCTCTAATTTAAAAAAATCTCATCTTGGGCTAGAGGCCACAAACTGCTGAAACTTAACAAACTTTTTCTTTTTTTAAACAGAGAACAGCACATGAGCTAAGCTATATTGGAACACTAACCTTGAAACATGCCATGGCGTGACTATCAGAGTTTAAGAGAAACAGGATTTTAAGTTAAATATTTTAAATCCGCAGAGGAGAGCACAGTCTCCACACGGAGGTCAGCTACCTCAAATTTACCTTCCATAAACTGTGAGGAAGATTCATAGGATAATATTCTTCCTGCATAGATCCTGTGAATGTAAACTGAAAGATTAAATATCCCAATAGAACAGGCCTACAAAAAGAAGCAAATAAATGAGGAGCAGGTATTTGAGAACATAGCTTGCTCCTGGAGCCTTGCTTACAGCTGCTGCACTGAAGTGCTGCCATTATTTTCAAATCACATGCAAAGCAGATTTCTTAATCTGCAAAGCTCTTGCTTTGCATTTTTGTAAGGCTTTAATTTGGGGAGCAGGGAGCAGGTGGAGGGAGAAGGCTGCCTCGGCACTGTGCAACCAGACCCCTGAGCAGATACCCAGGACTTTCCATTATGTGCCTGAAAAATCTGTGAGTAGTTTTAAACTATAATAAACACTTCAAAATCTCAAGTGTTGAACTGCTCCTTAGTCATAGCTTTCAGGGCTGTTGTATCTCCCAGCTGGTCTCAGGAGTAATCATTAATTGAGTAACATCACTAAATGTGGACCACACTGCAGGAGTGCCTGGCACGAGGACATCCACTCTGCTGACGAGGGCAGAATATAGGACAAAAGAAAATCCCAGCAGTAACCCAGAGAGGCATCATGGTGGTGTTTCAGCCAATACTTTGGACATCAACCCCTTCTCTGCTCTAGCCCAGGTAAAGCATTTACCTGCAGCAGATTGGTCCAGAGGAGTGGTCTGGCATAGCAGTGTCTGGCCACTCTCTGCTGCTTTTCCTCAGCGGGCAGCACAGGTCTACTTTGGAGCCTGTATTCCTGACAGGCAGCCAGATGGACAGATGGACTCCCATGGGTGCAGGGGCACCCACAGTCCCGGTGCTTATCAGCAAGACTCACAGGCAAGGCACTATCTGTCCAGGCAGGGTCCTGATAAAGAAGTTTCTCATGGACAACTGCTCAGAAATCAGATAAACCCTAACTGCTGCAGGGTCACTCTGCTCTGAGGGTCAGGTTTGCCCCTGCCCTAGCTGATGGGAGCTAGGCCCTGGCTTCCATGGGAATCCAGGCTGACACCTGCACCCCTCAAACACTCATCCCCATGGAGCAGCAAAGCCAGTAGACAGCTGGAGCAGCTGGGGGGGTCCTGAAGCGTTGGGCCCTGCCTGTGATGCTCAGCTCTTTCTTTGCTCTGCTGAGAAAGTGGAAATATGTATTTTGTACAGGTCACTGCTCTGGGGAGCAGCTGGTAGAGAAAAGGCTACATTTGTTAAAAGCAGAGATGGAAACAAGAATGAAGAGAGAATGATGGCAACAGAAAAAAAAAAATAGAGGACAGACAGGGCACAGGGGAGGGTGTCTGAATGGCAGCTGGCTTCAGCACAAGGAGCATTTGTTTTACCCATCTTGCCTTTTGGGAAAGCAGAACAGTTTTCTTACCTGACACTCACTGCTGAAGTGGGATGAGATTCATGACACCTGAACATCCAATGGGCCCTGAGCACATCGGTCCATCTCAGGGAGTACCCATGAGCTGCCCTGTTGAATGCCCAAAACCCAGATGCCCTTCAGAAGTGAGCTCTCCTCCAGGCAGGCAGTCCAGCTAAATTTAAGGATGCCTTTTGCCACCAGCTCATGTTCATCCAACCAACCTCTGGTGACTGAAAGTAAAAATCTCTCCTGCTTCAAAATAGCAAAGAGCTGGCAACCCAGAGAGAGACGTTTGGGTCCAGCTGGGGGGATTTCTAAATCCAGCCCTGAGTAAAAATTAATTCTTAACCTGGTTCACATCTGAGCTCAGCACTTGCCTCATGTTCACCCCTGCACCCAGAGCATCAAGGCCCAGGCAGCACATGGCATCCCTCAGCCTCTCGTGCCACCGCCTCTTTCCTCTGAGGGCAGTATCAGGCCCATGCAGATAAGATTCGGGTCTTCTAAGAAAGCACTGACATTTATCACAGAGAAATCAGACACTCACTGTCATCTAGATCTCACAGAAGAGCAACTCCTCCTTTCTTCCCATGGTGAAGATCAACAAGTGCAGGGGGAGATCTTTGCTGGAAAGCCACAGCTGCATCAAGATCAAGCACAGCTGCTGACAGACAGGAAGCTGCCAACGACCTTTCCCCATCAGCAATCTCTCTCCCAGAAACGTTAACCAAGCAACAGGCCTGTCCTTCAGGTGGAAAAAGAAGCTTTCCTTGCTGCTGGGAATGCTGATGCTTTCTGCTTCCACCTCCTGAAGCACAGTGCAGCAAGAGGTTTTGGCTGGCAAATTTGAGACTACAGTTTAAAAGCAACAACTTTTTAAGACATGACACAGCAGCCAAGCTCTGATTACTGATTAGGGAGGCAATTTCAGCAGCTGACTGTCCTTTAAAACCCCGTCCCAGAGCAGCACCAGCCCCACAGTGCAAGCAGGACCTGCACAGTGATGCAAAGGGTCACACAGCATTTGCTGGGAAAACGCTCCTAAACCCACGAGGAATTAACAAGGGAGAGAAGGATGGTGGGACAAAGATGTTTTCAAAGCAAGGCCTGGTACCCTGTTCCTCCACTGCTTCTCAGGGAATGTGTTTTCACTGCAAACCGGTTGGCATTGCTGCATACGTTACTGGTTCAAGCTCAGCTACCCAGGAATTAGACACAGCTATTTTTCCATCAGGTGGTTTCTCCAGCACAGGAAAACCTCACCCGAGTGAGCTACTATGCAGCTTTTAGATAGTTTTTGTCAGCCCTGGGCTCTTGCCCATAGATCCACCCCAAGCAGCTCACCTTGCCTCCACTGCCTGCACAAGTGCAAACTTATTTCTATGTACAAGCACCATTGGTGACGCAGACAAACTTCACACCATGTGTGGGGAGAAAGGATGTCCGTAAATTTGGGAAGATAAAGAGGAATGGGAAGCAGGGATGCTCCTGCAGAGGTCTCCCCATGAGCCAGACCTGCTTCTCCCATCCTGTGTGTAAGGTGCAGCAGAGCTGGTATTCGGGCTCCCATTAACCAGCCTGGAGTTGTAGCTTTGTGATCTTCACCGAGTTGTTGGGGAAAGAGGTGAATTTATGTTTACATTAAAAGAGAACAGGTTTGTTTTTTTTTTCCTATCAACCAATGGAACTGGGCATTTCTTAGCTAGTTTTAAGCACATTTGATTTAGTAGAAGCATCCTTTCATTTTGAAATGTGACAGAAGAGAAAAATGAGGAAAAGCATGAAAATCAGAGCTGTCACAGGAGCCTCTCTCCAATGGGACTGGCACTCCCCAGGCCTCCATGCCCCTTTTGAAGGATCTGCTCCGTGCTCTCTGGGTGGATGCTGCTGCAGCACGAAGCAACAGGCTCCAAACTGTTGTCCCTTAGGTTCAGAAACTGCAGTGCTGACAAAGCTGCTCTGCCCCCTTTCAAGATGAGCACATCCCTTTTGAAAACATAATTTGCATTTATTAGAAAAAAAGAGATTTTTTGTCTTTTCTTACTTCAAGGACTCAGACAAGGGGTCAGTCAGCAGGGAAAGCCAAAGCCTGGGGCAAGATTCATCTCATCCAACATTTCCAGCAAAAGGTGCAGCAGGGAGGCCAGGACAGGCTGGTCAGGGAGGTGAGAGTCACAAGACCCTTGCACTTGCAATACCTTATGCCTTTGCAGTGAGAAGCAAAATATGTTTTTCCATGAACCCTATGTAACATGGCAGCTCAGTACCATAAGAAAACATTAGGGCAAAGCACATGAAGAAATTAAAAAGTATTTGACACCTATTTGCCAAAAGTTCCAGATGTGGACAGGCAAGATGCACAGCAGTGTCTGACACTTACCAGGTGTCATGCACGAGCCATTGGCAAATATTTGATTTCAAAATAAACTTCACTAGCAGGGGATTACATTGTTCTTTATTGTCCCCTCCTTGCCTGCAGACCACGTGCTGGCCATCAGATGCAGCATCACAACATATGTCTCCTTGTCTGCGCTAGAAATCACTTCTAGGGCATCACTACCTCTATTATTTAAAAAGTCCCGGCGTTCTGGTGGAAGGAGGCTCTGGGCCCGCCCGACTGCATTCTCTAATGGGCTGCTGTGAAACTTCTCTGGCTATCCAGAGATAGCCTAAGAGTGGTTTGAGACCCTGCCTGGGAACTTCTTGCTCTTGCTCCACACCAAGACACTTAAGTACACAGAAAATCATCTTGTTAATTCCTTTTTTTTGTTTACCCCATGCATTTCACCCATGGATCTCAGAGTAACTTTCTGACACAAGAACTTTGTACTCCTCTGACAGTATTCAGTGACTAACACCAGCTCACTCATCACATGCCTATCCCAGTCTTTCACTGATCACTCATTCAATTCCTCTTCGTTTCTGCAAAAAATTGTGTTAAAAAAACCTCAGAGAGAGAAATCCTTATATCTTGGTCCAATGCCAATCAGTAAGTCTCTTTCACAGCAACAATGAGCACCTAAAAAGACTTTGCTGTATTTTGTGTGTACCAGATACCAAAAATTCAAGCCCTAGGTATTTAAAACATTGCTATAAACACCCAAATTATTAAAACCTTTGGTCTTAAGGCAAACTGACGTTATCAGTCACTTCTCCCTAAACAAACAGTCAGTATCACAGACATTTTCTGTTCTGAATGGAAGCAACACGTTTTCCAAGGTGTTGTGTTTCATATCACCACAGTCTGCCTGGCTCTTCAGCTGTAAAGACACAGCCAAACGATGGTTTTGGAAAAAAGGCAGCCAGGCAAATAGTCCTCGTCAAGAAACCGCTGTTTTTATGCCTACCCATGATGAAGAAGTGCTAGAAACCACCAAACTGCAAAATGAAAAAGCACTAGGAGGCACTTTGGACAGAGTTCCCAGGAAGTACGTAAAAGCACTTTTCAAACCAAAAATTAATCATTTGTAGCAAGCTCTAAAATAGCCATAGATTTTGCAATACAAGAGGAAAGAAAGTTGACAAACACTTCTTGCCACTGGCTTTAACATAACAGTCTTTAGTTCTGTAATTTCAAGACTACAGAAGGGTTTGCCTCGTGAGCTGCCAGACTAGCTACACCCTCCTTCGCAGGACTACGTCTGGGCATCTTATAATGAAAAGTGCCACAGAAAACATCCAGGTAACACCAACTATCTCAGTCTTTTAATAGAAACACACCAGTAAAGGTCATCTTTGCTCTCTCAGTAGTGAGCGAAAAGGAAACACCAAACAAAAGTGAGATGGGTGAAGCCACGTGTTAACAAGATCACTCGTGTTTCTCATCGTCTGGTGTCAAGGCTAGTCAGGGTCCCACAGTATTTCTGGCCGTGGAAGCGCAGCAGTCATCGCACCCCATGCAAGCACTGCACCATTACACTGACACATCTCCATGTGTACACAGAGAAGGAAAGCATCCACACCGAGCCTGTGCCAGACCCAAACACCCCACCTCAGAGCTTTCAGGAGCACAAACGAAGCGAACAGCCCCAGGAGCTTTTGCCACATGGAGGCAGTGACCAGCACCAGCAGCTCCCCTTGCAGCACAGGGGACCTGCCTTCCTGTGGCTAAGGGGAAGTGAGGGCTTGCTTCTGCCCACTGCCCTGGTGCTTCAGATGTCTTAAGAGCAACAGAGGACACAGCAGTCACCTCCTGCTGCTCTCCTCCAGTCCAGTCCCCTTGAGAAACAAAAAACAAGAGCCTGACAGACTGGTAGGGAGACTAAACAAGGCACTGGTTTCTTTCTCTCACAAAATACTGAAGCACAGCACAACCATCCCCATCACTCAATTTTACAACACCTACCATATCTCTAGCCAGCATGAGAATTAAGAGTGCTTCAATTAAACAAAAACTGGTTTTAATCAAACCAAATCACTTCTCCTGAGTGTTGCACACTATCTGAAGAAGTACACTGAGGTTATAGCTCTGAGGTCAGATCTCACACTTGACAGGAATTCGGCACAAACATGGACTTCTTGTAAATCTCGCTGCTTTATGCTGGCTAAGGAGAAAGAACTAGTAGAACAACAAAAAGGAGGTTTCAGTTCTAAGACTTTTTTGCTGTACAGAAAGGAATAGAAATGCAGGTTAAACAGAGTTCACAGGAACCTAATCTTCAATTAATCTTTGAAATAAATGCCTGACCTCACACATACTTTACAGTTAAAACCCAACATTCCTGAAGGGAGCTTTGCTGCCTAATCCAACAAGCTCCTCACCTCATTTTTTTTAACTAAATACACAATCTTACATAAGTTCATTCTCTCAAATCATTGAACAAACAGGAATTATTCAAAAGGTTTGCTTAAGAAGACATACCTTAAAAGAAGCACAGCATAATACGTTCTGCTGAGCAGCTGGCATGATGTAGTCTCCAGTAATAAAATATAATTAGCTGGCAGTAGCCTTGAACATTTACTCTCGGAGATGAACTGGCATAATCGGTTTCTCTAAGTCCTTATGCATTTATAAGAAATGTATTTTAAGAAAAGCTGGAAAGCCTAAGTGTTCTGGGTATCTTCAAAGGAGAGAGCTCTCCAAACCACAGTGCCAATCACACTGATTGTGCTGAAAAAGCTCTGATCCTTCTTATATCAAGCCTTCTTAACTATAGACCTACTCTTACCTCTCTGCTGAGCTCTCACTGGTTTCAGTGGATTCAGGTATTTCTCTGCACACCTGATGAGGGTTAAAATTATTAAAAGGGATACATCACCCTGCACTTCATTCAGCTTTGCAGTTACCTGTAGGTAACTTTTCACACTTACTTCAGACCAGTATTTGAAGGGGAAAAAAAGATGATTTTTTTATGCTAGGATAGCCCACAAACTATCCTCCTCCAAATTACAAGAAAATGAAGTTTGATGAGGTGGGCAATCCATGCTCTACAAAATTTGCTCAAAGGCAAAAGTATAGAAGGAAAAAACCCCAACTACCCCAAACATGTACTGCCACCTTCTACTTGAATATGAAACTAAAAGTTAGTAGAAACAATTTTGAGTTTGTGTAAAAGTGAACACTAGCTCTAACTGAAATCAGACAAAAATAATATGCAAAACAAAAATAGCCTGCTGAGAAATGTTTCACGGAGAAACTAGGGCTGTCTTACCATCAGGCCACAGGAAAATCTGAATTAAAGATCTGACTGCAGAAATGAAACTCCAAGAGGCTGACTAGACAATTCTTCAGTAAAACAAAAAGGACACACACAGTCATGTGCACTCACCCTCTCCCTGATTCTACAAACACACAAGCAGCTAGTCTAGTTTTGAGTTTTGCTGCCGCTCATTTCCAGCACCCATTTGTTGGCCTATTTGTTTGTGGTTAGCAGTCTAGCTTGCAGAATTCTCTGCAGAAGAGATTTTTACCTTACATTTCAGATGTACATGTTTCTTGCTTTGCACATGCTTTCTCCTCACACCCTTTAACCAAATGTAGTGTTTCCCCCCCCACATTTCCACAAGAATCCAGTTGTTTTGACTATTCTCCTTCAATGCCCTCTAGTGTTGTAAACATCTTCCCACGCTATCACCATGTCAGTGACAAGACTGCCAGTGCACTACTACGCAAAGTCACATTGTCCCTTCACTTGCCCCATGTCCCCTGGCATCTCTGGCCACCATCTCTTACTATGCAGTTGGACAATGTGCTCTGCCTGTATTTCATCTAAAAACTCTTCAGAGAGGTCCCAATTGCAGCTCCTGCTAAAACACACCCGGGCTCCCCGAGCAACACAAAGTAAGAAGCCATTCATGGCATCCCAGGGCTTTAAGCTGTATTAGGCAAATGTTTGGAGCACTAGAGCATGGGACCTGTAACCTGTGAATTCTTGATGGTATATTAAGAGCAGGGTATCTCCTCCCACCGCAAAGAAAGTTTGCTACTTTCTTGCTCTGGCTTCTGCACTACAATTGCTCATGAGTTTTTACTGAAGACACTCATATAGAAACACTTTCACAACTATTTATTTTGACCGGAGTTGAAACGTATATTGTATCTTAGTAAGACACAGGAAACAGCATTCCAAGGACTCTGAAGAAACATTCAGCCAAGCTAGTCCATTTATTGAGCCTCTATCAACTCGGTTTTGATTAACAAGGGAAAAGAACAACAAGCAACATACAAAATAAATACTGAAAACAAGTTCCCTTCACATTGATAAAGTTTTCTGGGGACAAACGTTAAAAGAGGTAAAATGCATTCTAGCTGGAAGAACGTGCCTCAGGTTTATTAGAAAAAAAACTTCTTAGAGAAGAAGATTCTCTTAAAAGAAACTATTTTCATATAGCACTACACTTAAAAATGAATCATACACCAAAGAAAAAGCTGTGAGGAAGAAAAGGTTTATATTTACATATAGGACACACAGTACAAAGCATTAGCTGGACTTATACTTTACATTTAGAGTTTATACCATTAGTGTAGGTGAGCTACGGACCAGGAGAGCTCTGAGTTTTTCACAAGGTTACACTAGTGCAGGCTCTAGGTGGATGTCCCTGCAGACACCTTAGTTCTATCAATCAGTACGGAAGCTGTGCCACAGCACTGGCTTGGACAGGTAACTGTTCTGACAGTGCCCATTGCCTCCAAGGCAAGTATTTATACAAATGAAGACAGCTTTGCTCTTAGCCTCTCCATGCTTGCTGGAAGAAGATTCACCATCTCCTTACTGAGTTCTAGTTCAGTTTCAATGGCAGGGACAGCATCTGGATACTTCTCACAATAGTCTACCAGAAATGTGTAATATTCCAATGATGTCTGCATATTTTCCAGTTGCTTTTTGCTATCTGAAGTAATGAGCTTACCATATAGTCGTGCAATATGAAATTTAGCCACCATTGCAGGGCGAAGAACATCTTCCTCGAGCTTTTCAGGAAACACCTTATCAGGGTTCCTCAAAGAATCCAAGAAGAGTTCATAATATTTGATTGCGAACTGAGCCAGAGAATTAATTTTTTTAACTGTGTGGGAGTCTAGTTTCTCTAATCTGTTACCAATAGCTACCTTTAAATCCATCATCTCGTAATAGGTGTCAGCTAGTTCACACTGAAGCTGCCTACAAATCAACAGGTAGTACTGGGGGTTCAGGTCTGCATAGATTGGCTCCAGCATGTCTATTCTACGCTTGTGCATTTTGCAGCGCCTCTCATAGTCTTCTTCAAAGAAAGCAAGTACCTTAAACAAAGCACTGTGATCCTGAACAATTTCAATATGGTCAGTAACATAACCATCAACCTGAAAGAACTCTTTTGCTTCCTGAACATAGTTCTGACCAACCAGGAAGATTTCTCTGGCTTCTTGAAAATCTAAAGGATATACGCTGCTTACTTTCTCCTCCATGGCTAAGACAGAGTCACATATATCACTTGTCCCAAAAAGGACAGCTTTTTTCCTGCCTTTCTCTTTTTCATCCTCTTCTTTTTTCCTTTGGGCTTTAAGCTCCAATTGCCTGTCTGGATCCAGCTCTCCTATGTTATCCTGAAATGAGAAAGCATGCTAATTAAAAATGAATCTGGCTTATAAAGAGAGACTTACACTGAATCATTTTGAGTCACCTTTGAAATATAAACTAGTGAGCAACAAGACAAAAGAGAAATCATTGACATATTAGGCGTTATATTAATAAAAGAATAATGTAAATTACAGTATCAATTCTGAAAAGATATAAAATTAAGGTGGTTTAATCTCCCTACCCTGTGTGACAAAATAGCCAAAGGAATAACTGTTTAGCCCAAAGGCTCTGCTTCACAAAGCGTTTCAGCAAATGCTGTTTTAAACATCTGAAGAAATACTTAAATGAATTAAATGAACTGAATCAAATCTGAATTAATCAAATGCTTGAATGAATGAGAGTATCAGCACACAAAACTGTTGCATATTAAGACAATGTTGTTATTAGCAGTTAAATAAGAAGGAATCTGTCAAATCAAGCTGCAAGAAAATGCAGCAGAGAGGAGGAAAATTTGTGAGGTTGCTGTAAAAGCAATGCACTGATCACTCTACAGAGCTGATCTCCAACCTGTGCTTACTCTTTAGTGCTGCATTTAAGTCAAAGCATACCATGAAACACTTGCTACACTGCAAGCATCTGTTGTTTTGTTCACTGGGCAATTGCTTATTCTTTGTTACCAACTGCAAATTGATTGCGCTTGCAAACATCAAAGAAGACTTAGTTTGCTGTTAGACAATTACAGCTACAGAACAGATTTTCTGTTACCTCAAGCAATTTTCGAGCGCTTTGCAGAAGATTCAGGCAATACTTAATCCAACACCTTGCAATTTCAGCTTTCCTCTCTGGAAGGTCCTGTTGGTCTGGCTCTGTTTCATCTGCTGAATGGACATAAACACATAAAAACTTTAAGAGAAGTCCAGCACTGCAGCAAGACCCTCAAATGTTACATGCAAAGAATATGATACTTGTATTTAATTTTTCCTCATGGTTAGACAGAAACATGTTCTCCATGTTAGTTTATGTAATAGTTCTGTAAACTGTCATTTCTGGTAGAAACCCGTATAGATTAACATGGATTTGTCATGTATGAATTCTGAAAATAAATAGATCATAATGTATCTTTAAAAAGACCTTTCATCTTCAAGGTGTTTTACTGGAAAAGGTTTCCAGGTCTCTTTGTAGTAAGAGAAAGAGATCAGGATAATTAATTTTCTGAGATTCAGCTGTCTGCCCAGTAATTGTTTCTGAGGATGATAAGGGCATTTGTATTGCAATGGGCCCCAGACTTGCTACCAAAAAAGGGAACAAAATAGGGGAAACTGACCTTGGTTAAGCTACCTGGTACAAATGTAAGATTTACTAGCTCTACAACTTCTGTATTTTTCTCCCTGCAGTCTCGCCACTATCATAAATAGCGGCGCTGCTGATGTGTCAAGATAACATTTTCATAAACCAAACAGATTTCAACAAAAACTCATTTCCCAGTCTCAGCGCAGAAGGCAGTGAGATAGCTGAACAATGAGAGGACATTTCTACAGGACAGCAGCAATTCTGCTCACCAAATAAAAAGCCAACTTCAGACTCAGACTCACTGCATTCAGTATCTTTCATTAGAGCCAATCAATTTCTTATTAAGGAATTAAGAATTGTTGCTAATCTAAGAAAAGGTGTGTTTATTAATTATGTCTGTGTTAGTTTATATTCCAATTAACGTGGTAAAATGAATGTGCTTGAGAATGGCCAATGCTGACTATGTATTGGTCTTTCTGTAAGGTAGAACCTTCTGCAAGTGCACAGCCAGCTCTCTGTGCCATGAAAAGGAAGAAAAGGCAGGATATGCAATTATTCCCCAGAACAGGATTATCTGTATCAGCAATACCACTATTGCTATGTGGTGCAGAAAGAAGTCAAGATAGAACTTAGTTGACTTGTACTTGCTCCCTCTCCACAAACTAAAGCTCTATCAACTGGAAGCTTCCACTTGCCGAAGACAGACAAAAAAGGGTGTGCTGTAGATAAGCAAAGACTAAGCCTAAAACAGAGCACTGACACTATTGCGGAACCACAGGTCCTTAAAACTAGGGTCAATTCTCTAAAAGTTTCTTCTACAGGTATTCACACTGGACTGCCAAGTTGTTCCTTTGCATCAACACCCAAACAACACGGAGGACAGCTACAACTCCAAAAACAGCCACTGATGAGTCTGCAGCATCCAGCAACAAAAGACAATACAAGTACCTTCTGGATTTGTGGTTTTAAAAGCTGCAGTTTTGCTCCCTCTTTTAAAGCTATTCCCAGGAAGCATCTGGTTTGGTTCACTGAATGACTGCCCTCCGATCACTGAGGCAAACTGCATTTTTAGCACATGTACAAAGCCAAATGGATGAACAGAGACATTGCCACTGTTGAAGTGGATATTGTTTTAAATTTCACTTTTATTCTGGTATGCTTTCTGAAACACCAGCAACAAGCACTTGAGGTTTTTCTCACAGGGTCTACTCGTAGCCAATCTTGAGCTGTAGTAGCAGTTGCTTTTCAGAAACGACTTTATTGAAAAATATTTTAGAAAATTAACACTGGGATAAGTTTTGTAAACTTCAGTTTTAAACGTTAACACATAATGATGCTTAATTCATGATAACTTCATGCAAAACTTTTGTATAAACCTACCATCTTCAGCAGATGCCACTTGTCCAGCTTGGCTAAAGATGACACTGGCTGCTGCTAGACAGTGTCGAGCCTCCATAAAGCATTCCTGAGAGAAAACAGAAACAGAGCAGCATTTAGCAGTGGTGTGAGCAGCCCAAGCACTGCTCTCACTTGGCCAAACCCCTCACCTCAGAGAGTGAACATACATGACCACAAGGGAAATGAGAGAACTGAGAGGCTCTGGAGCATATTCCCCGGGCACTGGAAGAAAACACACAATTTTTCTACACCTATTACTGAATAATATATGTTCTAACCAATTGTTTTTTCTGTACCACAGCCACAACACCAAGCCTTGCTTTTAATATTAGCTGTGCACACTAAACATTCTGACTGTTCTGCTCTCTGCTACTCTGGCTGTCTTGAGGTGAAGGAAATGATGCCTTGTGGCAAACACTGTCACTGGGTGTTGGTGGGAACGAGCTGGACACACGAGTCAACATCGTGAGTCAGATCTAGATTCCTTTACCCATATTTGGCAGTGCACTGTTACATAATTAGTGCTATCAATGCATCAAAAAGATATGGAAATTAGGAGTTACTACTGAAATTAGCATTAACTGGCTTAGGTACGGCAGGAATCCCTTTAAGCATCAGAAAAGAGCATCTAAATAGCCTGGAATATAGAAATTCCTAAATAAAGTTGAAGCACTTCCTAACAGTACATTGTTTAGAGTCAACACGTGGCAAACAGCTACCAACTCACACATTCACTTTAAAGTTCACATAGGTTCAAACAACTCTTGAGCACATGCTAAGGTACAAAGGACAATAATTGATAGTAAACAATGAGCCACACCTCAGCCCTCGGATGCTTTTTGTTTTCAAACTTTATTGTAAGAGAACAATGTAAGAAAGAATTTTAAATTAAATTATTATAACCTTAAAGTTTACTTATGAACATGACATCACATCACTGCTAATATTTCATTAACTATAGAGATTTTCTCATGTTTACACCCCTGTTCATCTTCCCCATTGCCATCGCAACACCACAGGAAAGCCACCACGTCCTCTTCAGAAAAAACTGACAGATGCTTCATGTCAGAAGACAACTTGTGGTTTTATAGGTGCTCATTTTAAATTCAGCTTGAAGCCCTGTCTCAAAGAGCTGTTTAAACAACGGTTTTAGATGACAGTTACATTAATGGTATAATTACAGCAGAAAAACATTGGATATATTACCTTGGAGAGATAGTACTGTGACAAAGTGGCAGCATTGCGTGCCCATTCTACTGGGTAGTAGCCACAGTACTCGAGCTGTCGTTTCAGAGTAGTATGGCAATACTGAGCAGCCTTCTCAATCATGTCCAGGTGCTGGTAGACTTGTGCCAGGTAATACAGAGTATGCGTGTAAGCTTTTTCAAATCTGGAAAAAACCAACAGTCTCTTTAGATTTCTTTTTTTTTTCCCTCCCTAAATACACCCTCATAATATAAAAAAAAAGTATTAATAATGTAAATATGCTGCTTAACACCCACCTTTTGGATCTTTCTTGGTCTGTGAGTTTTTCTTCTTCTGCCATGAAATGTTCACTGGGATCCAGGGGAGGATTTCCATCCTGCAAGGGTACATGACAACATTCAGCAAACTCCGTTTCTTACTCTGTGGCACAGTGCCTCCTCTCCTGGCTGCACATCATCTACCATTTAACAATCCCAAATTCAACGAAGCTTCGTGTAACCCGTCTCAGTGCCATATCTCCGGAGCTATTCCACAACACCCAGGAGATTTAGAAGATGAAAGTCACAATTCCACATGGAATGACAAGGTTCACAGCTTGTAGGAAACTTCTGCTTATGTACTTTAAAGCAATGCATGCTGCCTGCACCAGAGATACTCAGCCTGGATTCTATGGAACTCTAATGGGCGTCTTTATTTTGTACAATAACATACTGGGGTTTGAGGCATCAATTTAATACCAAGCACGCCTTCAAGTGTGAAATATTCATTTGCCCAGCTGCACTGATCAGTAGAAAGAAAACATCCTGCAGGAAGTACTGCAGAGAACATGAAGTGCAAAGTGCTCAGGAGACCTGCTGTGAAGGGACTCCTGGTATCCACGAGCTGGCAAGATCATTTACTCAGACAAATGAGACAACATGCAATGTCTTTGGAGGATGAAGATGCTAAACCTTCCTATCAGGCATAACCTACATCCAAGTTATTAAACATGGTAGTTCACAAGATTACAAGCACTTTTTTTTTGTTTTTTAAACCAGGAGTCCTGCCAGAATCCTTACACAGACAACTATACACCTTTTGGCATTGCTGTATCTTAAGTCTGCCTTAAGACAAGTGTCAATAATGTTACCAGACAGCTCACAGGCAACCCCAACAGATTAACACTGCTTATGGCAGAGCTTTATTAGCCTGTGCTTATCCCATTTCCTTTGCAATTGTGAATAACTTCAGGTGCCAATTCTAAAACACTTCAAATGAAACCATATTTTAAAGAGAGCTTTTCTCCTATTACACAGTGCATCCTGGAGGGTGTCCAACGTGTCTGCCAGCAACAAAGCCCAGGTTAGTATTCAGCTTGTCTAGCCCTTTCCTAACCCCATTCATTTCTTAGCCCAAGAGAAAGTAAGGCAACAAATAAAAATCAGTTTCAATAAATACTTTTCATAAGTTAATACAGACTTAGGCAGGAACAGAACAAGGGCAGAGAATACACTCACTTTACAGGGAAACATACTATGTTTGTACTGCTTCTCTTTAAAAATCCCTGAATGGATTTGAACAGAATTGTTTACTTGCTTTTAATTGAAGTGTTTTACTCATCTTAAGAAATTAACAAATGTACCTGAAACAGATAGTGACGAATAACTTAAAGCATGTTTAACCTACCAGAGACACGTAGATTTTTGTATATGATCTTTTAATCTCTAGGGTTTTGTTTACACCTCATTAGTTTTTAGGATATGAATTTATAACCTTTCCTCTTGTTTTCTTTAAATACAAACCTTGTAACAAGATTTGGAGTATATTCTGGCAAGACTAGAACTATTCCTGCAAAGAAAGCAACTGAAATGACACAGTAAGCAAAACTCTCGCCTCCTTCCTGTATCTACAGATCTATCTCCGGTATCAAGCCCTATGTCTTTACTCATCCTCAGAAAGAGCTCTCCAACTCTCCTTTCTAAGTGGACTTCATTAGCCCAAGCTCCTTTTTTTGGTTTTGCTTTAGGCGGGGGAAACCACCCTATCCAATTTGTAAGTTAATTAGACCCAGTCAGTAAACAACAAAATCCACCAGCTCAGGAAAATGTCTCCATCATCAGCAGTTTACCGAAGACTCCCTGACAGGAAGGCTTTCCTGATAGCCTAAAAATGGGGAATGTTAAGAAAAGTATATTCACGTATTTATAATTTGTGAAAGACAAATGTTGACATCATTGTCTAAATCTGTAGCTTCTCCTAAAAGAAAGACTTAAAACATAGATATGTTTGATTACATAATGCCTTGAACTGTAAGCGGCAAATAACGTTGGGGGGAAAAAGTGTGGCAAGAGATCATCATGTATGTATAACCCTAGTCAGGCAGCAAAGCCCTAGAAGAAATATTCAGTAACCACTACTAACAAAAATTAACAGTTTCAGAAAAGTCTACAGTGAAAATGTGAAGTACTTGGCAGCACTTTAAATCCACTACACCATAGTACCCCCGTTTAACTTCATAATCACTGGAGCAACTGCCAGAAGCTTTTGGAGGTCATGTGATAGCTGGGGCTGGATACAAATATCAAAGTTGAACATCAAGAATTAATTAGAGAGAGAGTCTGTAGATAGATGCAGTATCTCTAGTTTGCCCAACTGATCCAGAGGGCAGGAAATAAGCTGACAAGCTTTTCAGCACAAGTGGAGCTTTCTTCTGGATCCATTCTCTCTCCTATCACTGTAGGCCAGCATGGCTGCAAAGGTAGAAAGAGGGCAGTAACCAACTAATAAAGATTTGCCCTTTCTAAAAATCTCTGCAAGAATAATCAGTACTCCAAACCAATTTCATGTAAAATCTGAATTTAACCTGTAATTTCATGAAACTAAGGTCTGTCCAACCTATTCAGCAGTCCTGAGACACAGCTACTGCTTCTTGAAGGCCACAAATGTTTTTAGCTCACTCTAAAACTGCCCCTGAGGCAAGTCAGTGTAGAAACAGCTTTGCAAAGGGCTTAAAAACAGCACAAGGGAGTCTTTGTAGGATACACAGCAGAATCCACAGCTCAAAAGGTTGTTTAATATGCATGAGAGGGTTAGCTGTCTGTGAGATTGTCCTCTTGGATGTGGAACTAAACTACTTGCCCCTGCAAAACACTACACAGTCAGAGCAAACCATGCAAGTATTAGTTTTGTTTCCTTTTCCCACAGAAAGCAATGGATTAACATTTTTATTGCATTTCCAAGGTAAGATTTAATAACAGTCATCATTAAAACCAAGATTCTACCAGGTGTCAACTTTGGATTATTAAAGGGCTTTCAAAAGAGACCATTATTTTTCAGCAAAATTATTTTCCATTTTGAAATTAGCAAGTAATGCTCTAGTTTGCCTTGTCCTACACTGCAGTACCACACCTATCAGTACCACTTGCCAAAAGTATCATAGCAGCCAGTATAAAGCACAGAAACTCAAATTCCATTGCATGTTTATTTCAAAGACTACTTAACCTGCAAGTGGCACCTGAAAGTAAGACCTGCCATGATATTAACACAGTACCTCTTTCATGTATTGATTATACAAGGCTTCTGCAGATTCCAAGTAAGTTTGTGCAGTTTCAATTTCATCCCTTTGAGACCACAGGATACCCAGATTGTTCTAAAGGTAAAAGGAAAAAAAAATAGTCATGTTCCATTTACATTACACAATTTTTTTCCAAACAACTGATCAATCTTCATCCTTACATATTTGTGTGTTTTAATACAATGGATTTCAAAATGCAGAAATCATGCCCACACATTTAATTGTGAGTTGCTCAAAAGGGAGGGGGGTCTCACACAGTAAATTTCACATAAAAAATTCACCTCACAGTCTTTCTCTGTTTACTCTGCTAGGTAAGGACTGGTGTGTTCAAATAATGAGCTTTTTCCCTAGAGCATGTTCTGCATCCAATTCATCTAGCTTTTACACCACATACAATCATAAAACGAGACAAAAAATCAGACATTTGTTAACATGACTCCATAGAAAAAATTAACAGGAAAAAATATGCTAGGACTGAATGCCTATGTATTTTCAACAATGGAAAGAGATGAAAAGCACCTCTGAGATGCAAAAGTTATAGACTACTGTCTTCAAATTTAAGTTAAAGCAATGTACATAGCAACTTACTGCATCTGTGAAGCAAACTTTTACAAACAGTGCCTCTAATTTCATTGATAAGATGAAGGTGTTAATAATAATCTATGTCTGATGTGCTAATTTAAATCCTAGGCAGTGCTGCTACAAAATCCAAGAGTGCTTAAAAACCCCCAAAAAACCTTCAAAATAGTTAGACTGTGTAGCTGTATGCTAGCCCTGCGTCCCTTTCCATTCCATTCTACTATTTTTATAAGAAAGCACATCACATGTTGTTTATGAACTGAAACACTGCCGAAGGCCAAGCAGTGGAACAGACCAGATTCCATTACACAGAGACTGGGAAACACAGTCTTATGCAAAAGCTCAGAAATCAGAAGTGAGGCTACAGAAAGAGGCCCAGCAGGAAAAATGCATGCTTCTTTCTTCAAAATAGCAGTCAGTGCTGTGGCAACACACTCCAGAAATCCCAGAAAGGGGAGAAGTACGGCCACTGATGACAATCATTGCTTTTAAATCAGAAATGGTTTAAATTAAGTACTCAAGCCTGTTACAGCCCTTGGGACCGAGAGCTGAGGGTTCATTTCCCAGCACTGTGCTCAGCTCCACACCTTAGGGCAGTGCCGGGTAACAGCAGACCCATCACTGTTGGACCACAGCACCTCACATGCGTAACAAACTTTATCCTGCTGCTTCCTGAAGGCCCCAAAACAGTGAAGTCCATGCAAACTTTGGGCTAATAGAGAGAAGAGCTGCTTTCCAGCACACCAATTCAGAAGCGCAGTGGGACCTCTGGTCCTGAGCCACAAGAGCCACATCTCCCCAGGAACATGTGGGAAGATGTTATCTTACTTCAGCTGGAGCAATCTCCTTACCTTACAAACGGTAACGTTTGTAGCAGTGTACCAAAACCCCCACACTGAAGGACAAGGCGCAGATGTAACCTCATTGTTCCAGACAACACAGCTAATTTAACCAGTGCAAGACAAGTCATCGCTTCACTTGCACCTTTCCATGTCAGGCCACAATTCCTAGACAATTTGACAAGGAAACACTATGGAGCCTTTTCTAATTGGAGAAGCCATTTTTGACAGAGACATCTAAATACCCACTCTATTTCATGTACAGTCTAGAGTCAGATACCTAAGATACCTAAGTATACACCAGCTACCATGACAGGCTGATCAAGTAAAGGCCCTTCTGTGAATCCTGATGTAGCAAGAACTAATTTTGATAAAAGTATTCCGTTCTTCAGAATAAAGAGAAAATATTATTACTTCAAGCACCAACAAAACTGTATTTACCCATCTGGAACAAGACGGAATAGCTTAAAATATAACAGGCAATTCTAAAAACAATTATCATTTCAGGATAATGCATCAGTAAAAGCATCTCTCAACTTCACTTTGACAACCAATGAGTTAAGGAATCACAAATAAATTCTAGACGTAGTGAGGTATTTTACTAATTTATTCTCACACAGTTCTTAAAAGTCCTGTCTCAGTCTGTCCAGAAGAGCACGCTACTCTGTCAACACAGAGTTTCCACTGGGAGAACACGTTTTAGATTATCTGCACGCCCAGACGCATCAGCAGGAGGCTTAAAACAAAGAACACCCCTCCAACAGCCAACACCTGTGAATGATTCCTTCCAGCAAGAACTGAACGCCAGGGCTGCTGTGCTTATTATGGTTAAACGAGCAGCACCTGTCAGGACACGGGACTGCCCTGAATCTCTCCGCAGCCCATTGCAGCGACCACCCGGCACAGCCTGCAGACACAAGGCCGCGCTCCGCCTGAGCCCCCCGCTCCACGGACACCCCCTGCGGCCTCCCCCGCCCACCTGGGCCTGGATGTAGAGGGACACGCAGTCCGGGGAGAGGCGGTGCGGCTCCAGGAGCTGCGTGCAGCGCTGCAGGTGCTCCTCGCCGGCCGACAGCTCCTCAGTGTCGGTGTGGTTGACGCCCAGCTCGTACTCCAGCACGGCCCGCCGCACGGCCAGCACCGCCTCGCCGCCCTCCTCGGCGGCGCTCAGCAGCTGCTTCACCTCCTGCAGCAGAGCCCGGGCGCTGTACTTGGAGCGGTACGGCTCCGTCTCGGGGTCCTTGAGGGACTCCACGGCTGAGAGTGTGCGGGCGGCGCGGAACTTCTCGCACACCGCGGACCACCCTCCGCCCGCCGCCATCTTCCCGCGCACCGCCCCGCCCCGCGCCGCCTGACGCGCCTGCGCCCGGCCCCGCCCCGCCATGGCCGCGCCGTGAGGGAGCCGGCGAGCGGGAGCGCCCCGACGGACACCGCAGCCCTGGCATCCGCGGGAAGCGTTCGAGGAAAGGTGCGCAGCGGTTGACGTCAACTTTTTCTGAAAAAAAATTTATTTTAGAACCCGATTTTTTAACGCTGCCGAAGAGGCAAGGCGTGGTAACTGTCCGCGTTTGGATGAATCTTGTTCCCTTGCAGTGCTGAGTTTCCAGGCACGCTCATTGGGTCACAGATGCCCTTACAGGATGCAGCTACTTTGCTGGGCAGAAAGAAAAATCTCCCAAAACACCCAGTCATTTCAGCACACATGATTTTTAGCCATCCTCAAAGACAGGCTGCTTTATCAAGGAATAAAGACAAAAAGGAGTGTCTAACAGGCTTTTACTGTTTTGATAAAATTCAGCTCAGTCCCGTATCTGTAGCGGAGGTTAATCGAGTGTTCTGTCAAAGTCCCCGATTTCCACTCTTGAACCAGCTGTTTCTCTTGAAGTCTCCTTGCCTGCTGTTCCTGAACCTGGAGAACCCTCGTCCCGCCTCCTGGGGATATTCTTCCAGCTCAGGCAACTCACTAGCCACGGACAGCTGCCAGCGCCGCGTGTCCCTCCACTGCTCCTGAAACAAGACCAATGGAAACAGACTTTATGTGCCTGCAGGGGTGTCCAAGGTACCTGTAGCATCAGAAGCAACACTAAATGCAAAGGCATTTCCAGACAAATCCCACCCCTGCCAAAACAGACCATTAGATCCCCCACTGGGAAACACTCATGGTCCTGTGACAAACAATCACAAGGGACAAGAGGGAACAAAGTCAACAGAAAACTGGTGAACTCTCAAATACACTGGAGAGGCCAAAATACAGACTAGCCAAAGACCACAGAATTTTGTTTATAATGAAATCGGGTAATATCATGGGAACGGAAATTACAAGAGGCACAGCAGGGTATCTTCTAATGACTATGCCATGTTCTTTCTAATCACCCTGTTGCCCATGCAAAACCCTTACCACACCACAAACCTTAACCTCCCAAACCACTCTATAGTCAATCCTATATGGCAGTTGCCAATTTTCAAATCACCAGGTTTTAAAGCCAGCTCTGGCTCCACAAACATACCTGTATGTTACTCAGTTCATCAACAGGGATATCAAAGCACACGCCCTAACAAAACAAAACAAAACAAAAAAGAGGCACAAATTTACAATGAAAGAATAAAGGCCTCAACAACCAATCCCACTACATATATATTTCTGATGCTCTTTTTTTTAGGAGGCAATTCCTGCATTATCATTTAGGAGTAATGTCTCTAATAGTCTTTTAAAGCACTCAACTAACATCAATGCCTTTTTTTATTTTCAACAGCATATACATAAATAGCATATTTGTGATAGGCTACCATTTCCTGAGAAATGAGATTGAGTAGGGATAGTGTGGTACCAAAATTTTGTACCAGTACTTCAGAACTCCAGCCTCAATCACTGCACAAACTGGCAATACGTGAGCACACACAAAGCCCCAAATCCCTTTGTTCCCAAGGCTGGGCCATCTCACCATCTTCCCCTTGAGGAAGCGCATTGCAGACACTTTGTTATCAACTTCCTCCCCAAGCTGTTCCTTCAGCCCCCGCCAGGCATAACCCATGCTATGCATCTCTATTGAACACTTCAACACCATGGTCACAAAGCCCTGCAGGAAACAGAGAAGAATGTTTAACAAGGCTAACCTTGGTCAAACCTACTGCTAGAAAACAGATAAACCCCAAACTGATACAAGAACCACAGTCCAATGACATGGTATGTCCAAAACTGTGTTACCACACAATGAGCTGGGCAACATTCTCCCTAAATGTATTAGAAAAAGGAAGCGCTGTACTTTTCTTCAGTCGAGATCTCTTTGAGATCAGGTAATCACATGCTATACTTGCAATACGACAGAAATGTAAAAGATTCCTGATAAGGGGGAAACTACAATAGCACAAATCAATCTATTTGCTTGTAAAACGTCATCAGTTAAACAAATTCTTAGAGCATCAAAGTCTTCTGTCACTTCAGTGTCTGAAGAAATTCTTTTAGCTCTCATCACAAGAAAATTTACTGATTTCAGGTTTTTCCCAGGAAGAGCTGATTACAGCTAAGGAACAAGCAACACAGCAGGAGCCTGGGGGTAACAGCTATTCAGAAACCTGGCTGAAACCAGGCTGAAAAACCTGGGAAGGACATGCCACACATGGCCTGGACACCAGCAATTCATGCCTTGTTACCACGGGTGCATCATTACTTACAGCTGTTGAGTTGAGCAGGGAGCGCTGCTGGATGTGAGCTGCCCCAGAAATGTGTGCCAGGGCTGCAGCCAGGGCAGCCACTGCCCCCTTCTCATCTATCAACTCTTCAGCTGATTTTCTGAAGTAGTCTACTGCAGAGGGATGAACGGCCTCCAGCAACCTAAACAGTTACAACAGGGGGTTAAAGAGATAAGAAAAGGCCATTGTGAAGTGCAGCCAAGTTTAAGACATACCCTAAATTGGTTATCTCTGGAAAAGGCGGGGCGGGAAAAAAAAGATAGGAAACTAAGAACAGCTACTTCTGTAATGCTATTTCTGGTACAACAGTTCCCCCCATCATTTTTGAGTACACAGTGAACCCAACATCATGCCCATCATCTGCTTTACACTGGTCGAATCCTCACTAATTATAATGATCTGCTTCAAGGCAATTTCCACCACTGAGGCAGCAAATGTAAATAGAGCTGCATGGAATAAAAGCCACAACCCTTATAATTAATACAAAGAAACACAAGCCAGGGCTAAAACACCCTCACTACTGCAGAGTAATTCCTCATTATACCAAGTATTGCTTTTTGCACACTGCTTCCACCATGTCACCAGAGCAGACAAAATCGGTTTCCCCTCATGACAGTAATTCCCTTAACTGTCACTGATTTCTGGTTTTATAAAGAAAGGTAAATTTTTGCAAAAACTTAAGAGAATGTTATGTTCTATGAACAGGTCTATGTTCAGCACACAGAGATTTACTGATACCATTTTATGTTGTCTATACACAAAGCAGCTGACTTCTACAACAGAGGCCAATCCATGCTCACACAGGTCTGATCCTTTAAAGCTTTGCATTAAGCTCTAAGCATCTAGAGCAACAACATCTCTAAACCTTTTTTAAGAACAGGCAAATAAACTTACTTTTTAGCATCACTACTTGAAGCTTTAATTACATCTGTAGCAGAGGGAACGCCTACACGTTTAAAGGTAATGCCCTGAAATCAAGAAAACAAATTAAAGGTATTTTCAGCACTCTACAATTCGATCCTAAATCACATTACTGAGATCTCTACTAACTGTTTGCAAGATCAACATACTCTTTACTAAGCTATTTCTAAAGCTAAAATAAAGCTTTTAAGTTCCCAGCTTTGTTAATCTAGAGCTACTTTACTCTAGATTAACAGCCTGCCTGCTGACATCCACAGAGGACTGCCAGCATGGGAAAACTCAAGTAATGCAAGAACAGGCTGATAGAAAAGCATTTACAAACACCAAATATCAGCAGTTTAGGCCTACTAGTATATGGGACATGAGTCCTATACTGGACTCAGCAACTCATGATTACGAAGTCTAAGAGTGGCAGGGCCCTTTTAGAGCTGAGTAATTTCCTTATGCAGACGTCTGAGGTACAACTCACTGCTTTGTGCTCGACTTGTTTCAGAAGATCTTCTTCTCTTCTCTGAAACAAACAAATGCATATACCAGTCCGGCCAGCTCGACCCGTGCGTCCAGAACGATGGATGTAGGAATCAACATCCTTCAGAAATTCAGATCAACATAAGAAAACCTTACGTTATTTAAACTGTTGACATTTCAGATTAAACACAAGCTAAATTCAAATTCAGAAGCCTAAGGAGTCATATGTTATGTGTTTATACCCAAACTTAACACAAGCACACTCAGGTTTGCATGTGCTCCCTCACACAAAGTATGCTGCTCAGCTTTAACAAACAGTGCTGACAGACATTTAAATTTTTTTAAATAAAAAGCTCCACTGCAGTTTCAGAAGATGAAAAAGGCAGCAGAAATATTTTAGAATTTTTATGAAACTCAGCAACATCCAGAAGGAATTCAGATAAGCTGCACAATGCCAAGACCTATCTTACGACTTTTCAGAGTAAACAAAACCTAGCACTCATACTTTAATCAAAACTCAGATTGTAAAACTTTAATTAGGAAATTTCAGGCCTGGCATTTATGAAAAATTCACTTCATTTGTGAATTTCAACACACTTTTGGTGAAACAGAGAAATAATCCACCATTCTTGCCCGAAAAACAGTGAATACCATTTTAGTTTCCCTTAATTACTTACTTTTGGTGGTGAGCACTGTATAACAAGGTCAACCTCAGGAATATCCAAACCACGGGCAGCTACATTTGTTGCAATCAGCACTTCAAACACACCATTTCTGAAGCCTTTTAATGTAATTTCTCTCTGTTTCTGTGGAATGTCACCGTGCAAGGACTGGGCATCCTGTCAGTGCAACAAACCATTAATACAACATTTCATGAGAGTCTAGGCTGCAGCATCCGAAGATATTTAACTGCAAACCCCAAAATACTGGGCAGAGCAACAGAAAATAATTACAGAGCTGATACCAAAGGAATATAGAGCATCCTACTTTGATCCTTCTCTGGGATTTACTGTGAAAGCAGCATGGCCAACTGGCAGAAATTATTGCTGCAAGTTTTTAATGTGGATGGTATATGAGATTTCTCTAACACTAGGCAAACCATGTATTCCCACCACTGCTTGCTCTCCATAAATCATCACTTAGTATCAAACAGGATTTTCTCAGAAAAATATGCAGCACTTTTCCTCACACTCAGAAAAAGGGCAGTAACTCAAGCAAGCACAGAAGACCTGCTCAACAGATCACCTGAGTTCCAAACAAACTCCTGGCACACCTTCCAAGGACAGCAAGACATTTCATTCAACCATATCAGTTTTCCTGAATGACTGTTCAAACATCAAATGCCATTAAGAGATGGGAATCCAAAAAGCACACTGATGTAAGATGGGACACGTCCACTACACTAGCTCCTGTTTATTACAATTATTACTACCTCCTGGTTATTCAGCATAAGCTGTGTATTTCCTATTGATCCGTGTCCTGCACAATTTTAAAGCCAAAGGAATAAATTCATAATCTCAGCCAAGAGGCTATTTTAACTTCAAAGTTCAATTTTTAGAAACAGCTTTCACAAGTCTTAAAAACACCCACAAAAACAATTTTCTCCACACAGTTGCAACTTCCTATTTATTTCAGGGCATTCAACCCCTGACTATCCGAACCACTGACCGCTGTTCAGCCCCCAGTACCTGTTTGAGCGAAGCATTCATAGCCAACTCATTTGCTTCCCTTTTGGTCTCACAAAAGACAATCGTCCGCCCACGGCTGCCACTGTAGACCTGAATGATGTCCCCAAGAACTCCTGCTCTCTGAGATGAGCGACACTGTATAGCCAAGTGCTGTTTGGGAAAGAAACAAGAAACCTATGTTAAACCTAAGCCATGCACAGGACAGACAAAATGAACAAAAAAAAAAAAAGCATTTTAATTTGTTTTAAGCTTGCAAACTACGGCCCCCACATGAAAGCTGTGCTTACAAAATCCGTGTCAACCATGTGAGAAGTCATTCCATGTCCCCATTTGTAAAGTCAATGCACAACCCATTTTATCAAGGCCACTTGCTCTCAGGACCTGCACTGCTCTGCAGCAGAATCACTCACCTCCACAGTTGTGGCTGTCCTTTGAGTCTTCTTTCCAATCAGGTCAATCTGTTCATAGTCATCTCTCATGTATTTTTTTGCTACACCATAAACCCAGCGTGGACAAGTTGCAGAAAACAGCAGTGTCTGCGGGTTGTTCTCGGAGCCTGGAAGGAAAGGCCATTGACTTCAGACACCACTACAGACCACGACACTTTGAGAACTGACAAAAAAGCAAGAGTTGCTTTCCAATTGACAGGTTTCTATGTGCACTAAGTCAGTACAAGATGTGAAGAAACACTGCCAGCAATCAGCTTTTTGTGGCTTTCAGAGCCCAAGTGATAAGTTTTGCTTTTAGTAACTGTTGAGATTTCTATTTCCAGTAATTCAAGCCTTTTTAAAAATTCTGGCATTAGTGAAATGTGGCAAGGAGTTTCACACATTAAAATAATCTCCTTCTGCTCCATACCTGGTACCTGACAGCTTTGCTGAACACCCACTATATCAGAAAAGAGCAAATACTCCCTAGTTGTCAGCTTTGTGTGATGACAAGCGTACAGACAGACCATAACCCTAACCCTTTGCCCAAGTCGCCTCTCTCAGGATGAGGAACACTAGGGCTTAGGGAGTTGGGTTTGCTGCTTTTTTCCCCAGTTTTTTTTCACTCCACTTCTTCCAGAGATGCCACTCCAGCCCTTCAGCCATCTGTCATCTCTCTTTGAACCTTTTCCAATTCTGCCTTGCCCTTTTCTAGCATCACACAAAGGATTTAAGTCAGGGGTGCACCAGAAGTTTTTCAAGTAGCATAACTGTGTTTTCTGAATTGTCCCCTATTCCTCTCATGATGTCTGACTTCACCTTTCTTATAGGATGATACCAAGATTTCTTCCACTTGTTCAGCAAAGCCCATGTCTAACATATGATCCACTTCATCCAAAACAACGTGCTTCACACTGGACAGCTCCAGCTTGCTATTCTGAATGTGGTCTTTGATCCGTCCAGGAGTTCCCACTAGAATATCGATGCCGCTTTTAAGGAGATCAACTGGAAGACAGAGAAACAAGGACAGTGTCAGACTGCTAAGAGACAACATGACAAAAAGTTAGCAGTACACAGCAACACTTCTCATTCCAGAAGCAAAAAGCTGCTGCCCTTTAACCTCTGAATAAAGCACAACATACAAAGGTAACAGACACAGAAGTCAACTGCAGTCCTAGCTGCTCTGTCAGGAGTACCAGCCAAACCTCACACGAAGTTACAGAGAAATACACCAATTTCCAAGCAACAATCAGCTGACATTAGAAACATTTAGAGCTTTACAACATGGGAACACTTCCGTTTTCCAGCTAAACTGTTTGTTACAGCTACCTCTGGAGACACATAGAGCCACAGGCACTTACATAGTTCTCCCCTTCCCGCGGACTCTCACCTAGTCCCAGTCTATGTCCGCGTAAAAACACAATAAAGAAGAAACTAAAAGGACTAGACACTTCACAACTTCACAGACCTACAACCATTCTTTTCCATAAAGATTTATTGGAACTAAAATAATTCAACTCAAGCTGTGTGCTTCCTTTAAAAGCCAGGTTGTTTGAGCTCCTGACTGAACTCGAAGTCTGAGGGGGCAAAAAGCCCTTTTTTACTCATGGAGTGCATCTGGAGAAAGTCAGCTCCAGTCTATTAGTAATTCCTTAGCAGTTACTTACGCTGTTCTTTATATGGAGTTCCTCCATAAAAACAAGCAATTGACAGTTTCCTTGTGAGATTCTTGAAGTCTTTGGCTACCTGAGTGGCCAGTTCCCTGGTTGGAACAAGAACCAGTACCTGAAGGGAGAGAAAAACACACATACTGCAGCTGTGCTTGGGAGAAGGTATAGGAGAAAAGAGTTTACTTCATGTCAAACAGCTTACACTCCCATCTTTATCTTACACTTGTTGCAGAGGTGCCCACAGCTTCCCACCATCCCAGCAATATTAAATTAATACTCCCTGCCACCCAGAGCCAGCAAGAGGGAACAAGGCAAAGTGTTACAAGATAACCAAGACTAGAATAACCATCATTTTCTTTCTTATGTTAAAGCCAGATAAAAGACACTTCAGTAACATTACCAAGGACAACGAAGGTGCAGCTCAGCATTAAAGGGTAGGAACAGTCACTAAATCTGGTGTAGTAAGTTTTTAAAAGATACACAGCACAATGCACTCTAGCCACACATCCTTCCTTTTCTCCACCAACCTGCCTTCCTCCAATATCTACCCTTCTCCCCAACATTTTATTTAAGAATGAACCGATAAAAGAAAGAGCTGAATTCATCTCTTAAAATCTTTCGGACAATAAGATTTTAGAATTTACATTGCCTTTACAGTTAATAAAACAGAAGGATAAAGCAGGCAACAAATCTGCAGACTATATATTGTTCTGCAGTCTAAAGATAAATCTATACACTGTAATGCATAGGAACAGGTATCTGATCACTGGAATCTGGTTACCAATTCCATCTCTGGTAAACGCCACTTGCATCTCTTGAGTCTCCACAAATGAGAGGGGGAAGAAAAAACCCAAAAGCCTTCAGTTATCACCATGGAATTTTCAGTGAAAAACAACCTCAGCAAACAGAGCCAAGTCCAGGTGACTCAAACATCACCTCAGAAGAGGCAGGGGACTGAACTCCAAAGCCGCACACTAAGTGCCTGAGGACAGCAGCCTGGAAGTTCCCTAGACACTGCAGCAGTGCCCCGATTAGTCTCCCAAACCCAGACACAGGGGACCCCAAACACAAAATGTGTCATTACTGTGATGCTGCAAAACGCTGTCACGCTCTATCTTCTCATCTGAGCAAAGTATTCAGTACTAAAAAAAACAGTAAAGGACAAAGAACTCCCAGAAGAAAAACACCAAAGCAACAGTAAAATCACTTTCAAAACCTGCCATGCTCTAAGGTTTGGGTGTAAACCCCTAAGCGTAAGTTACTTTTGGTGCACGGCCTCTTCTCCCATCTTGTGAGACACTCTGAAGTTTTTCAGTCAGTGGAAGAGCAAAGGAAAGGGTTTTCCCAGTTCCTGTTCGAGCTTGAGCAATTACATCTTTGCCATCATATATGGGCTGGAAAGTCTTCACTTGCACAGGGAACAAGTATTTTACACCTCGAGCTGTAAGATAATTGAAAGAGGTTTCACTAAAAGGTGAACTAGCAATTAGAAGCCCTCCTATATAAATAGTCCAAATATGCAGGGCACATCATGTCAAATCCTGTATACAACATGAGATGCAACTTAGCAGAAAACCATGTACCTTTATGTTTTATTCCTACTCTACATCAAAAGGTATTCCACCCCCAAACACAGAGTTGAGTATCCACAATGAAATACAGGCTTCTTTGTAATGTATGGTTTAAGACAACAAGAGAGGAAGCAAAAATAGCCCATGTTTTTTCTGATACCACCCAAGATTTTGTGGTAGCTTGGTTTTGAAGGCAAGGAGAAGGTCATGGTGTTTGTTTCAAAACATTCTGAAACTTTAGAGAGATTTTGCACAGTGGAAGCAAAACAACCCATCCAAAAGAAACTTTAGAACAAGGAAAACAGAAAGGAACAAGGAGAATTGTGAATAACCACAGACAATCCATTCACACAAGACAAACAGTCTTCATATACAAAATTCCATTAGGCTTGTCTAAGAAGCAATATTGTAGATAGAAGACATAGAAACAGAAGTCAAGATATACAGAATGATGCTGACAAGAAGAGAAATGTGTCTATAAAATGTGCATCTAGGAATAACCAGTCCATGGAAGAATAATCCCATCTTAAGGCATCTGAAATGGAACAAACCAGAAAACGTTTTTCTACTAACAACGGCAGATTCTCTGAATCCTCAGTGACTGCTCATGTCATTCTCACCATACAAATGTAGCACAATTTAGGACTACTTACCCTTAGCTTATGCAAGTAACAGAGCTCAATCCTGAACAAACGTTTAGAGAAATGTCTTTTACCACATGAACTAACCTGTGAGAAGGTTGATAGTGTTTTGTGAGAGAGGAAAATTAGAGAAGGCGCCTTCTTTTGCTTCTTCTGTCAGCTCCTAACAGGATTAAAAAAAAAAAGAAAAAATACTTAGTAGACCTCCAAGACGAGCATAGAACATATCCTACACAGTCACTGAAGAAAAGCTGTGCATTTGCTTTACAACCACAATTTAACCAGACACCTCCTTTCTGTTCAATGAAATAGAAAACCCTTTTGATCCAGGCACTTGTACATACACGCTTGGCAAGCCAGGAAATGGAAACTATTTGTTAAAAATCTTAACTAGAGTCCATTGAAACCATGAGAAAACTGTTTTTCTAACAAAACATATCTGGTGTCACAGTTCACTGTGGAAAGGAGGATTTCCCCTCTAGAAGTCACCTATGAGGTACACTGAAGCAAAGAGCTTTGAACTTTACACACGAGTAAATACTTAAAACACAAAATTTAGCTTTTACTTCAAAGATCCAAGAGGTCATATCGTTACACCCTATGTACAGAAAGCACTCTCTTGATTCGTGTTCCCACCTTGCACACAAAACTACTCACAGAAAGGCCCTCCACAGGGCCCCCTTGCACATATGTGTGAGAAGTGAGAATTAATGAGGATAATTGTGGGTTTCCATTATAGTACACTTCGCCAATACTTCTTCAAAGGTCCTGCCATCAGAGGAAGAAAGTGCCATGACAGCATAAAATAAGGCACGTTTCTGGGACGGTAGCTACCTGTGCAGCAAGGAGAAACCTTTGTGCTGTGGGACACAAACAAGCTGTGACACGAAGAGTAGCACATGGAAACTGCTTCCCTAGTCAGCCGCCTTCCCTGCGGGACACGCTGCTCCAAACGCTTGGCACTCACCGCGAGGGGGAAAGCACGTGGAGAGCAGCTCCCACGTGTTGGTGCATGTGCTGCCGAGCCTCACGCACCGCCCGCAGCCCGGGCGGGAAGGAGCAGGATGCGGGGCAAGATGAGAGGTGGGATGCCCGGGCACTCCCGATGCCCAGGACCAAGTGCTGCGCATCAAAGGCGGACAGCGGCAAAACGTGTCTACGACACATGCCTCGCGTCTCGCAGCTCAAGTCTCCATACAGAGCGCAGTACGAGTTATTGAGCCCACTAATTAGCAGCAGAACGCTAATTACCAAGACATGGGCTGTGCTGGCAGAGCATCCCTACCTCGGCGTCGCTGTCTTGCTCTCCGGCAGCCACGCTCTGGGCAGCCGGGGATGTCACGCTGTCGCTCACAGAGGAAGATTTCACCGCGTGCTGGGACGCGTCACTCTCTCCTACCAAACCGTTGCTCTTCTCCTTGATTTTTTTCGTCTTCTTGGGCGCGGGGGGCTCAAAGTCGCCGTCCCCGAGCCCGCCCTCCTCAGGCTGCGGTTGCTCGGCTTCCGCCTTACCGCGCCGCTTCGCCTTCACCTGCCGCTTCACCTTCTTCTCCGGCGTCTCCTCCTGCTGCGGGAAAGCCGCCGTCACACGGAGCAAGCCCCTTCCTCCCCCCTGCCCGCCCTCAGCCGACTTTAAGTCCGCAAGCCCATACAAAATGGCCGCACCCGCGGCCGCACGTGGCGCTCCCACCTTGACCTTCCTCCGGCGGCCGCGGCGCAGCGACTCTGCGGCGGCCGGCGCCTGGGGCTCGGCGGGGCTGTGCTCGGGCTCGGTGGCNTCCGCCGCGCCGTCTCTGGCCCCTCCCGCCGCGCCGTCCCTGGCCCCTCCCGCCGCGCCGTCCCCGGCCCCTTCCGCCCCGCGGCCCCCGGCCCCTTCCGCCAGCTCCTTCGCCACCAGGAGCCCCTCATGGACCTCGCCTCACTGTCCGCTTAACGGAACTCCTTTCACGGACCGCCCCGCATGGGGCTCCCCTTGCTGCCCACAAAATCGGGCTCGTACCCCGGTGTGCAACGAGCCAATAATGACGCACCGGAGGGAGACCTCGCTTTCAGAGCTGCGCAAGCCCTGGTGCTCGGCGGTGGGGCAGAGGTTTAGCACCAGCATCGGGCTGCTCGCGCCATTATTCATAGACAGAAATTCAGAAATTTATCCTTACCTATCACATCCTGACATGTTCCACATTTTGCAACACCCTCACGGGGCTACGGATCTCCCTTATCAGGGTTCCTCTTCAGAGGGCCTCCCCTCATGCTTTGGAAACTGTCTTTCCTACTCCCATTGTATAGTCACAATTTGGGACAGAAACTAAAAACCACGAAGCTTTAGGGAAAGAAGAGCTTAATTCCAAATCCACAAAATAAAAAACAGTAGAATTTCTTTTTCTTTCAGAGGCTCCTGCTGCCATGCTCCCCCATCTGGCACCTTCCCACATCTCCACCTGCAAAATACCGCTTCAAATACATGACAACAAAATATGAAGTTGTAAAATAATATTTAATTTTACCAGAAAATGTACAGGTTTGAGCAGCAATTCAGATCTATATATTATACAGTGAACCAGGCTACAGTTCTGAACACAACAGACATTATGGAAAGAGTCGGTGAGCAATATGAGAAACAAAAAAAACACTTCCATTTTTTCTTGCGGATTTTTTGGGGTTTTTCTTTGCACTTTTTTTTAAATGAACAGAATCTTGTTTATGAGCAAAGTAGTACTGGCAAAAAAAAATATCTTAATGAAGTATTTTTCCCAATAGTACAAACACACAGAAACAGCCTAGTGTAATGTAATATAAAATACTTCAGTCCCATTTTTTCCTCACTTCTGGATTGTTGAAGTTAATGTTCAAACGCTCTGCTGAAACTTCGTTTCTGGCCTCTGCTCCTGAATCTGTTTCTACCAGAGCCACCACGCCGACCGTTCCTGGAGCTTGAGAAGCTTCGGCCATTTCCTCCACCACCCCCTCCTCCTCCTCCTCGTATGGATTCTACCAACTCTGGTAATTCAGTCGCTACACACAAACGCCAATGTTTTGAATCTTCCCACTTTGCCTATCAGAATGAAGTCAGACATAGCAAGTTAAATTCTAGGAATACAAATACAGGGTATGTAATAATTATTAAATTTGCTCAACTGAAAAGGTAAAATCGTGAGGTGATATATGGGATTCAAGCTTCTAACTGAAGGGATCAGTAATTCTGGCATGGTAAAATACTAATGCTGCCAAGCAAAAACCAGAATTCACTTTTCTGTAGAGAGAATTCTGGGTGAAAACAGGAGGCGGGGAATAGAGAAAAGGAGAATAAAGCTTGCTGCCTTACACAGATGAATCCAGCACCATTTTTCTCTGTGCAAAAGTTTCAAGTTATAGACTTTTGGTCACAGGGGAATGCCTTAGAAAAGAAACACTGTGTGCTTGTTCTGTTCTACTATTCCTTCCAAGCCATCCCTTTTGCCACTAGGAAAGGCAGGATAAACGCTACATAATACTTTCAGTCTAACTCAGTCCAGCCAGTTTCATCTCCAGCCTGCTGTACCTAGGATTTGCAATGAACATACCTCTATTTCTTTTTGGTCTGCCACAGGAACGTCAAAGCACACACCCTAAAAAGAAAGAGTAATTTTAATGCATACAAGTCAAGCGTTTTAAATTACTGCAACTAAAAACAACAGAGCCCACAAATCTACACCTGACAGATAGGCACCATCAGAACTGACTGTCCTAAGAAATGCTTTTCTGTCATTAAGGCACAGTTAACACACTTCATACCTTTTACCTGTTCTGCTATCCCCATAGCCATGCATTATCCTACCTCCTGAGCATGTCAGCAGAGCCCTAAGCACTAAAAAAACAGATTGAGGCCTATCATTAACAGTGCCTGGAACAGAGAAAAAGACCAAATAGCTCCGCTGACAATTGCTAAGAAAAGGCTGCAATCAGAAAAGCCCAGTATCATAGACACGAAACAAAAACTTACCATTTTTCCCTTGAGGAAACACATTCTGTTCACCTTCCGATCAACATCATCACCCAAGACTTCTCGCAGTCTTCGCCAGGCATAGCTCATGTTGTTTATTTCTTCAGAGCAGCGCAGTATCATTGTAACAAACCCCTATAAAGAAATGGGGCATGTTCCACTCGGTCAGAGAAATAAGCTTCAGCACATATATCAGACAGGAGAAACGTGCCAATCTACAGTTTATTAACTAAATCTTCAAGTAGGTACTGTTACAGGGCATCAAGTATCTTTACAGCCACTATATTGCTGCTTTTAACAAAATCAGTAGTTCCTAGTGGCTTAAGTATAGTTCTCTAACAAAATGGTCAGGAGACAAATAATTCTCTATTCAGACAACACAGAGGTGTGTTGTTTTTTTCCAGTTTCAAGACAAGCATTAAGCCATACTCCCTTCCTTACCGCATCCGAGTTCAGCAGCGAGCGCTGTTCGATGGAAGTAGCGCCCGAAATATGGGCCAGAGCTGCAGCCAGAGCATTAACTGGTCCCTTTTCTTTTATTAGCAGCTGAGCAGATTCTCTGAAATACTCAATAGCAGTCTGAGGAACAGAATCCAGGCACCTAAGTAGTTAAAGCAAAAAAATTTAACAATTTATACACCAGTACTTACAAGGCTCTAGAACAGAAAAAAAAAAAAAAACAGTAGTCCAAGATTTCAACAGTGTTCAGAAAGTTCAAAGAGACAGCAAAGAGTAATTCAAACAGCCCTTCCGAACTAGGAAGGCAGGAAGATACAAGAGGGCTTGAGTCCACAAACACACCTCATGGCATCTTTGCTGGAAGCCTTTATAATATCTGTTGCAGTAGGAACACCAACGCGCTTGAATGTAATGCCCTGAAATTTAAAAGGAAAAAGACAAATAAAAATTGCAGACCATAAATAATTCAGTTCTAAAGAAGCAGTATTGAACTCCAACACAACAAGCATTTAGGTCTGTAATTTTTCTTCTCATTTTCACCTTTTAATTTCCAATTTTTCCTAGTCAAAATTGCAAGGTTAAGCTTACATGAAAATGGGTAACACTTAGAAGGCTTTTATGTACCAGGTCAGTTTAAATGATTCAGTGACATTAAACTGAAAACAGAAACCATCTTGGCAGATTCCTGAGGAAAACAGAGTCCTACAAATTCTTAATTACTACTTCTAATCTGATAGATTTGGATTTAAGTACAAACTACAGAGCCTTAATCTAAATGTAACTCTGTTTTATGTACCAGGAATAAACCATCTCATCCCAAACACATACTTAACTGTCGAGGAAACTACTATATGGAACACTGCACAAAGTGCAAAAATACGAGTAACAGTTCTCAGTAAAGCTGCACATATGCACATCACTGATCAGATGATAACCAGGGTGAACACTACACTGAAATACTGCGAGTTTTTTCTCATTTCCACAAGGACAACCTTACTGGCGTTTGCTGAAGAAGTGTGGGCGTGAGAATCTGCAGAGCTCTCCCCGCTCCTCAGTAACCAACAGTGCACCCACCCTCCTCAAGGTACCCAAACCTCCTCTGGGTGCTTTATAAACTACATTCTGTAATTGAGCTAGTTAGAGTCTTGCAATTAGAAGAAAACTGTACTTTACCGCTTTTTGTTCCACGTGTCTTAGCTGATATTCTTCCTTTCGCTGATAAAAACATATACAGATCCCAGTCCGCCCAGCTCGACCTGTGCGTCCAGAACGATGGATATAGGACTCCACGTCCTTCAGAAACAGAAGGCCTTATGAGTTATCTAATTCATTGTCATTTAATCAATTCACTGCATCCATGTAACTTGTACAAGCTGTTACAGTTAAGCCTGAATGATGCACAGTAACTGCATCAGAGAATTAAATTAGAAAACATTGTTTCACTAACATCACCCAAATACGCTTTTTCATTATTCTCTAAAAATCATGGCTTGAAAGCCAGAGCAATGAGCATAGATCAACTTTTCTTTATAAATCACCACATATTTTGACTGTGTGTACCCCTAGAAGAATCCAACTCACTCTCCTGCACATCCACTTCAGCATAGTTACTGCAGTATTAATAGTGTATTCACTGAAATGTTACATTGTTTCTTTTAAACCATCCTAATTTCAGCCAATGTTCTCACGGTTGTGGGCCATACCTCCATCCACCCCCACATAAGAGAATCATTCTTCCTGCTGCTCCCAGCCTTGCAATCACCATACCAAGCTTCGAAGGGAGAGGCCTTGAACAGCCTCATCAGAAGATGTTTTGAGGAAATCATCTTTTAACATACTAGGGACTGACACACTCCCAAATAATCCCCTAAGAAACTACATTATGCACGTGGACGTTTCTCCCCCTTAAGCACAATGCTGATGAACTCTGTGTGGTCAATACCACCACCTAATAGCATACACCACTTGAAAACAAGACAACAGATTATTACAAGACATCCAACATAACAGTCTCCTACCTTTGGTGGTGAGCTTTGTACAACCAGGTCAACTTCTGGGATATCTAAACCACGGGCAGCTACATTGGTTGCAACCAGAACTTTAAATGAGCCATTTCTAAAACCCTTCAGTGTGATCTCTCTTTGCTTCTGAGGAATGTCACCATGCAATGACTGGCAATCCTGGAAAACAGTATTATTTTAAAACTGTACCAAAATCCAAGACAGTGCTCCATTTTGTGGTCAGTTTTGGGTACAACTTCTTGGTATTTGATAGGTACTGTATATGGCAAGATATAGAAGAAGAACTGAATTACCTGAGTTTGTATTTTAGGTGTAATTCTTATTCATATACCTCAAAGGCCTTTAACAATGGCAAGAAAACAAAACTGCAGTGTGTGTCTTAGCTCTATGTCTAATTACTGTGACATGCGAAAACTTTGCCCTAATTTGCCATCCACACCATCTATGCAATGCTTGGCTGTTTCAAAATAGTAATCTACAATTTTTGTTTCAAGTCCACGAGAAAGAGTAAAATCCTATCTGACCACACACAAAAGCCTGCCCTATGCACTTTGAAAGTCTCTCTTTAAGACTTATTCAGCATAGGTCTGGTATCAACATAGGGTTGATACATCTCTGACAGGTTTTGTTACTGAATACACATGATAAAATACCTGTTTGATTGAAGCATTCAGAGCCAGTTCATTTGCCTCCTTTTTGGTCTCACAGAAGACAATGGTCCTTCCGTGGCTGCCACTGTAGACCTGAATGACATCTCCAATAACTGCAGCTCTCTGAGACCAGTGACACTCTATTGCCAAATGCTATGGAAAAGAATTCCAGTGATTAGCTTATGTAAAGTTAAGATTCTTTTAAAATACATTTGGAACTGTTAAATACAGAAATAGTAAAGAGATACACAGTTCCCTGATGGGAAAAATGTGCTAACTGAAGATCCTGGAACATACAAAATCCATAAGGCTCTTATGCCCACCACAATTAGTCTAATGTTCAGCAAAATAATTACAGTAAGAGAAAATCAGGCCTCTAGCATGTATGTATTATACTCCTTGCTACGGAATTTATTGCACAGTAAGCAAAGGCCTACTGAGGTGAGATACTACAGGAAGTTTGAAAAAAAGTATCTTGTATACAGATACAAGCCAACTGTGATGTCCATGGAGATTTAAATGCAGCAGGCTGATGTTAACTTGAGCCTTTTGCTTCCAACTTGGATAAATTCAGGTACTGCTTTTCTCTGAAAACCCACAAAACTGACAAGAAAAGCCTCTCTTTACCTGTGATGCGAGAAGACAGATCCTAAACCCAGAAACAGCTTGACTAGCTGTAATGTGCCTTATGCTTAGAAAAAAATTTCTCCAAACAACTTCCAACATCACTGTGATAATGCACCTTAAGAAGAGATTACCTTCTATAGCATAAAAGGGAAAAAGCCTGAAAACGTTTCACATGAGATTACTCACTTCTACTGTTGTAGCAGCCTTCTGAGTTCTTTTCCCAATAAGGTCAATCTGTTCATATCTAGACTTCATGTATTTCTTAGCCACATCATACACCCAGTGTGGGCAAGTTGCAGAAAACAGCAGTGTCTGGGGATTGTCTTCAGAATCTTAAAAATAACCAGAACAATGCTTCACTAACTTCATACATTTCACCTAACAGATGTACGCAAGTTGATTATGAGTGATGAAAAATGAGGTTAAATACCAGTACGTAACATAAAGAAGCCAATTGAGTTTTTTTAATTTATGCATTACTGAGATCTGGAGTAAAAAATACTCTAAAAAGTCTAAACATTCTCAAGATTATGAAAAAATTACTATGGCAAAAAAATCCAGTCTGTTTTCATGCTGTGAAAAAGGTAAAAAGCTAATTCATTTTAATCTGAAGAAATCCAAGCACAATTTAAAGATAGGTGCCAAAGACAGTTATTTACAGACCCCTAGGTACTGGACTTTAAGCTTTGCAAAGGTCCTGTGAATGATTCCCACATATTCACAATACGTAATATTCAGTGATTTCCAAACAAAGCCGCTTTATACCTGAATTTTAGAAAACCAAATTATCATCAATATTTCCTACTATTTGTTTAAATATTGAGATTACCCTTCTTGTATGCAACTCGTAAGATGTCTTCCACTTGCTCAGCAAATCCCATGTCCAGCATCTGGTCAACTTCATCAAGCACAACATGTTTCACCTTGGTAAGGTCCAGCTTGCCATTCTGCAGGTGGTCTTTGATTCGACCAGGTGTCCCCACCAAAATGTCAATGCCACTTCTCATGAGATCAACTGGTGAACAGGGAAGACAAGAGTTGGCAGTGAACTAGAGAGCACTCTCTACAGCAATAACACATGGTGATAATGAAACAGCTTCTTAAACCATTCATAAGTACTCTCCTTACAAAAGTGAGAACAAATGACGAACAGGAAAAGAAAATCTGGAAAAAAAAAGAGGTAGCGTATCTACTGCTCTTCCTGAAGAAAAAAAAAGAATTTACCTCCCTTCCCTGAACCCGTGATTTAAAGTAGCAAGGAGGAGCTTCTTTTGATATTCTTTAGAAATAGCCAGCTCTTCCCAAATTATCTACTTTAACTGGAAAGTTTTTAAAAATTTACCTATTTAACTATCCAAATTACTGAAATCAACTCCTTCCTGAGGTCGTGCAGTGGAAAATAAAATCATCCCTAATGTCTCAAGATGCATCACAATGAAAGAGCTCATTCTCGTTCCTTGTTTACAACCACCAAGACAGTAAATTATGCTGTCACAATTTCTTCTCCACTTTACAAATCCTCTATATATCCCTTATCATATGAAAAAACACATACCCACTTACAGCTGTAAGACTAAATTTTTCTAAAGCAAATGGGTTTACAAGAACCTAAACTCAAAAGCAGGTTAAACACAGTATACTCTATTTCACTTTAATTTAAGGTACATGAGTAGATAAGCAACCCCAAGAATATAACTGAGAGCCACAGCTATTTATCTCCACAAGAAGATACACTTTGAGCTGCTGAATTTCCCATGAATAGTCTCCAGCTCTTGAGCTGTAAGTGTGTGTCTGGAAAGACCCAATTGCATTTCTTAAATATATCAATCAATATTTCAATTATTAGTCCTAAGAGTCACCTACTTTGTCCATTATAGGGAGTTCCTCCATAAAAACAAGCTACTGTCAGCTTTCTTGTGATGTCCTTGAAATCTTTGGCAACCTGATTTGCCAGCTCTCTTGTTGGACAAAGAACTAGAACCTGCACAGAAAAAAGACAAAACAGATGCTTTCTCAACATGGCTTCTGCCAAGAAAGCAGAACTTTCTGACTTCTGATCATTAATTCAGATCTGAGCCTTTGTAAAATTTAAAAAAAAAAATCTGTTTTAAATAATTATGTAAGCAAAGGCTGGAGAAACACGCTGCTTAAGTCTCTTGTAACATCATTAAACTCCTTCAACATATACTCATTTAGGACAGGCTAACTTCTTTTTAAATAGAAGAGATTTAAATCTTATTTAACTTTAACTCCTGAACAGATCAGCTACAAGTTTTCTTCTACATGTGCGTATACTGTTTGAATACAAGACTGAAGGATGTGAGTAACAAAAGGTTTTTGCACCTGCTCAGTAATGCCTCACAGTCCTGTGAGAAGAGGTAAGGAAGAGCTATCAGCTGTCTCTCAGCTTCCCTGTGGCTCAGGGAAACATATGTTCAGTCTGCAGAGCTGCAGTGCTAACCTGTATCCCTGCAGAGGCAACCAAGGAACCATCCTCTCTTCCAATATGCAGCCTTCCCTGCAGGCAGGTTAACTAATTGCATTCAAAATGCGATTGGAGCACTGCTCTCCAAACTGGCATCAGGGGCTTCACAAAAGGAACCTTAAAATCCTTCTCCTGTTACCTCTTTCAACATTAAAACCCATAGCCAAAAAGCAAACAGTAGTGTATTATGGTAGAGTGAGGCCTGGAATCTTTTATAAGGCTTACGGCTCCCTTGAAGAAAGCTTTTCCTTCTCTAAAAGACTGTGCCAAATCTAGAGACAGCGTTCTCAGTCAGCCAAGCAACATGATGGGCAGATGCACATAAAACTGCTAGTACTGGTTTTGGAATGCACTTCAGGTGATTTGTGAAATGGCTAACAAGATGAAACAAACTGACAAGAATTATTAATGAGGACACGCTCAGCTTTGGCCTATCTAGTTTATTTGGAGGCATCGTAAGAATTCAGTGAAGAACCACACATGGTATTCCTTAGCAGAATGAACACAGCTCATAATGAATCTGCATTCTTTGGAGCAGAAGCTTGAACACTTGGCGGTGTTCCTAGTGAAAACTAAGTCTATTTTTAAAACCTCCCACTGTTTACATGTTTTAGAAAGAAACATGTTTAAGTAGACAGCTTTTATCAAGCTGTCAAGTTACAATTAGTAACTAATCTGTTAGCAATCTGGGAGAAAAACAAGCATCCAGTAGCCACTGGCCCTGAACAGGTAATGTGACTGAGCAAAATTAAACAGGAACATGTTGAACACCTGTAGTTTTGGTCTCCCTGTGGCAGAAAAAGGAACTGACAAGCGGACAGAGCTGTTGTGCTCTTCACTCTTAATCAGAGGCTGGGAGGCAGCACAGGATGCAGGCAAAGCCCAGTGAACACAGCTTTCAAATCACCTTTAATGTGGATTAGCCTACCCCTGCACAGACCTGAAGAGCTTCTCCAGCAGCTGAAAAACCTGAATCATTCAGATGTAAGACAAAGCAAAATCACCATTCTAGCCAGGCATAGTTACCTTTGGTGGACGGCCTCTTCTTCTTTCCTGTGACTCTCCCTGAAGCTTTTCAATTAAGGGAATAGCAAAAGAGAATGTTTTCCCTGTTCCAGTTCGTGCTTGAGCAATGACATCTTTGCCAGAATACACTGGGTTGAAGGTCTTCACTTGCACAGGGAACAAGTACGTCACTCCTCGAGCTGTGGCAATTTCAAGACATTTCCTTAATATGATCATTTTACAAGTGTTCTTTCATACTCTTCAGTGGAAATTATTCCAATAAGAACTTCTATCAACTCTGAAGTAAGTCAGGACTGTATCATCACCTCCACTGATTTATTTGATCAGATGAGTCATCTGCAAAGAGTGCCCTGGGACTGTCCATTTTATTCTCCCACTTCTCACCACCAGACACAGTGCTAGCTGGGATAGATGAAGTTACTGGCCTTCATGAAAGACTTTCAGTACTGTGCCAACATATCTTAAAACTCCTTCTATTCTTTTAATTCATCATGTACAAATCTTGTACAAACTAACATCAAAGATACTAAATATTTTTTTTCCTTTATTCACACCAAAAAACCCTTTAAATGAAAAATTCTCACACATCTTTTTTTTTTCCCTTGGTTTATATCATTTAGAATTTTACTGCAAAGGCTGAACTGGACAACACTGCGAACAGGAAAGCCTGTGTTCAAAGGTGTATTTAGTGCAGGCAATCAATGTCTTCTACACAGCATCCATGCTTGTATATGCACAAGCAGAGCACATCTCAAAGCTTATTGATTGAGGGTGTTGAGTAAAAAAACATGACAGAGATCACTGACATTCTATGGTCACACCTTGCCAAGAAACTTACCTTGAAGAAGCTGGACAGTTTCTTTGGAAATAGAAAAATTGGAGAAAGCACCCTCTTTCTGTTCTCCAGTCAACTCCTGTTAGATAAACAATAAATCAGATAAGATTCCAGATAAATATCACATGACTGTCAGTAAATTCATGGGAATTCAAGTGAATCCAGCATAGGCACTGGCATCATGCTCTTCAGTGACAGTGTCACAGCTGCAGCTAAAGAGCCTTCTTTGTTTTACCATCATATTTCAAACTTGGACCAAGTTAGCAAAAGTGACCTGTAGGTTAAGAGTGTTACATATCTAACAGCACGGTAAATGCAAAACACTCAAACCAAAACTGAAAACTCTTAATTAGAATCGTAGAATATCATGAGCTGGAAGGGACCCACAAGGATCACCAAGTCCAACTCCTGACTCTGCACAGGACAACCCCAAAAATCACATGCACCGCATGATGCTGAATCATATTAAAACTCCATCTCAGCGCAACTTGTCTGTCCAGCAACAGCTACCACAGCATCAGAATGCTAACGTGAGGAAACCATAATGCACTGATCCAGCATAATTTAAAATTCTCGCAAATTCTTGGCAGACTAAACAATTCAAGAACTTTAAATTTTAGAATTTACAGCACTTTCGACTGATTAGGAAACAGGAAAAAGGGAATACAACACATTCTCAATTTGGCCTTGTTACAATGCAGGAGTTAAAACCTATAACACATCACTATAACTAAAACCAGTCATTAGCTTTACCTGATCCTGCTCGCTCTCACTTTCGCTCTCACTTGACGTTTCACTAGAACTGCTCTGCCGGCTTCTGCGGGATGATTTGCTGCTAAAGGAAGATAATCTCGATTTCTCCAGGCTTTCCTCTTTCGTATGACCGTTCTGTTTACTGACACTCTTTGATTTCTTGGGTTTCGGGGTACAA